>CM074724.1:511006-565125 GCA_037306005.1 Rhinophrynus dorsalis | reverse complement strand
TCCTAACAATCAAACCCTTTAGATTCACATGAAATCCCAGTGGAACCCTAACAATCAATCCCTTTAGTTTCACATGAAATCCCAGTAGAACCCTAACAATCAAACCCTTTAGATTCACATGAAATCCCAGTAGAACCCTAACAATCAATCCCTTTAGTTTCACATGAAATCCCAGTAGAACCCTAACAATCATTCCCTTTACTTTCACATGAAATCCCAGTGGAACCCTAACAATCAATCCCTTTAGTTTCACATGAAATCCCAGTGGAACCCTATCAATCCCTTTAGTTTCACATGAAATCCCAGTAGAACCCTAACAATCACACCCTTTAGTTTCACATGAAATCCCAGTGGAACCCTAATAATCACACCCTTTAGTTTCACATGAAATCCCAGTGGAACCCTAATAATCAATCCCTTTAGTTTCACATGAAATCCCAATGGAACCCTAACAATCAGTCCCTTTAGTTTCACATGAAATCCCAGTGGAACCCTAACAATCAGTCCCTTTAGTTTCACATGAAATCCCAGTGGAACCCTAATAATCAGTCCCTTTAGTTTCACATGAAATCCCAGTGGAACCCTAATTATCAATCCCTTTAGTTTCACATGAAATCCCAATGGAACCCTAACAATCAATCCCTTTAGTTTCACATGAAATCCCAGTGGAACCCTAACAATCAATCCCTTTAGTTTCACATGAAATCCCAGTGGAACCATAACAATCAGTCCCTTTAGTTTCACATGAAATCCCAGTGGAACCCTAACAATCAATCCCTTTAGATTCACATGAAATCCCAGTGGAACCCTAACAATCAGTCCCTTTAGTTTCACATGAAATCCCAGTGGAACCCTAACAATCAATCCCTTTAGTTTCACATGAAATCCCAGTGGAACCCTAACAATCAAACCCTTTAGTTTCACATGAGATCCCAGTGGAACCCTAACAATCAGTCCCTTTAGTTTCACATGAGATCCCAGTGGAACCCTAACAATCAAACCCTTTAGTTTCACATGAAATCCCAGTGGAACCATAACAATCATTCCCTTTAGTTTCACATGAAATCCCAGTGGAACCCTAACAATCAGTCCCTTTAGTTTCGCATGAGATCCCAGTAGAACCCTAACAATTAAACCCTTTAGTTTCACATGAAATCCCAGTGGAACCCTAATAATCAGTCCCTTTAGTTTCACATGAAATCCCAGTGGAAACCTAACAATCACACCCTTTAGTTTCACATGAAATCCCAGTGGAACCCTAATAATCATTCCCTTTAGTTTCACATGAAATCCCAGTGGAACCCTAATAATCATTCCCTTTAGTTTCACATGAAATCCCAGTGAAACCCTAATAGTCAATCCCTTTAGTTTCACATGAAATCCCAGTGGAACCCTAACTATCAATCCCTTTAGTTTCACATGAAATCCAGTAGAACCCTAACAATCATTCCCTTTTGTTTCACATGAAATCCCAGTGGAACCCTAATAATCAATCCCTTTAGTTTCACATGAAATCCCAGTGGAACCATAACAATCAGTCCCTTTAGTTTCACATGAAATCCCAGTGGAACCCTAACAATCACACCCTTTAGTTTCACATGAAATCCCAGTGGAACCATAACAATCAGTCCCTTTAGTTTCACATGAAATCCCAGTGGAACCCTAACAATCATTCCCTTTAGTTTCACATGAAATCCCAGTGGAACCCTAACAATCATTCCCTTTAGTTTCACATGAAATCCCAGTGGAACCCTAATAATCAATCCCTTTAGTTTCACATGAAATCCCAGTGGAAACCTAACAATCACACCCTTTAGTTTCACATGAAATCCCAGTGGAACCCTAATAATCATTCCCTTTAGTTTCACATGAAATCCCAGTGGAACCCTAACAATCAATCCCTTTAGTTTCACATGAAATCCCAGTGGAACCCTAACAATCAATCCCTTTAGTTTCACATGAAATCCCAGTGGAACCCTAACAATCATTCCCTTTAGTTTCACATGAAATCCCAGTGGAAACCTAACAATCAATCCCTTTAGTTTCACATGAAATCCCAGTGGAACCCTAACAATCAATCCCTTTAGTTTCACATGAAATCCCAGTGGAACCATAACAATCAATCCCTTTAGTTTCACATGAAATCCCAGTGGAACCCTAACAATCAATCCCTTTAGTTTCACATGAAATCCCAGTGGAACCATAACAATCAGTCCCTTTAGTTTCACATGAAATCCCAGTGGAACCCTAACAATCAGTCCCTTTAGTTTCACATGAAATCCCAGTGGAACCCTAATAATCAGTCCCTTTAGTTTCACATGAAATCCCAGTGGAACCCTAACAATCATTCCCTTTAGTTTCACATGAAATCCCAGTGGAACCCTAACAATCATTCCCTTTAGTTTCACATGAAATCCCAGTGGAATCCTAACAATCATTCCCTTTAGTTTCACATGAAATCCCAGTGGAACCCTAACAATCATTCCCTTTAGTTTCACATGAAATCCCAGTGGAACCCTAACAATCATTCCCTTTAGTTTCACATGAAATCCCAGTGGAACCCTAACAATCAATCCCTTTAGTTTCACATGAAATCCCAGTGGAATCCTAACAATCAAACCCTTTAGTTTCACATCAAATCTCAGTGGAACCCTAACAATCATTCCCTTTAGTTTCACATGAAATCCCAGTGGAACCATAACAATCAATCCCTTTAGTTTCACATGAAATCCCAGTGGAACCCTAACAATCACACCCTTTAGTTTCACATGAAATCCCAGTGGGACCATAACAATCAATCCCTTTAGTTTCACATGAAATCCCAGTAGAACCCTAACAATCATTCCTTTTAGTTACACATGAAATCCCAGTGGAACCCTAACAATCAGTCCCTTTAGTTTCACATGAAATCCCAGTGGAACCCTAACAATCAAACTCTTTAGTTTCACATGAAATCCCAGTGGAAACCTAACAATCAGTCCCTTTAGTTTTACATGAAATCCCAGTAGAACCCTAACAATCAGTCCCTTTAGTTTCACATGAAATCCCAGTGGAACCCTAACAATCACACCCATTAGTTTCACATGAAATCCCAGTGGAACCCTAATAATCATTCCCTTTAGTTTCACATGAAATCCCAGTGGAACCCTAACAATCATTCCCTTTAGTTTCACATGAAATCCCAGTGGAACCCTAACAATCAGTCCCTTTAGTTTCACATGAAATCCCAGTGGAACCCTAACAATCAATCCCTTTAGTTTCACATGAAATCCCAGTGGAACCCTAACAATCAATCCCTTTAGTTTCACATGAAATCCCAGTGGAACCCTAACAATCATTCCCTTTAGTTTCACATGAAATCCCAGTGGAACCCTAACAATCAATCCCTTTAGTTTCACATGAAATCCCAGTGGAACCATAACAATCAATCCCTTTAGTTTCACATGAAATCCCAGTGGAACCCTAACAATCAATCCCTTTAGTTTCACATGAAATCCCAGTGGAACCATAACAATCAGTCCCTTTAGTTTCACATGAAATCCCAGTGGAACCCTAACAATCAGTCCCTTTAGTTTCACATGAAATCCCAGTGGAACCCTAATAATCAGTCCCTTTAGTTTCACATGAAATCCCAGTGGAACCCTAACAATCATTCCCTTTAGTTTCACATGAAATCCCAGTGGAACCCTAACAATCATTCCCTTTAGTTTCACATGAAATCCCAGTGGAATCCTAACAATCATTCCCTTTAGTTTCACATGAAATCCCAGTGGAACCCTAACAATCATTCCCTTTAGTTTCACATGAAATCCCAGTGGAACCCTAACAATCATTCCCTTTAGTTTCACATGAAATCCCAGTGGAACCCTAACAATCAATCCCTTTAGTTTCACATGAAATCCCAGTGGAACCCTAACAATCACACCCTTTAGTTTCACATGAAATCCCAGTGGAACCCTAACAATCAAACCCTTTAGTTTCACATCAAATCTCAGTGGAACCCTAACAATCATTCCCTTTAGTTTCACATGAAATCCCAGTGGAAACCTAACAATCAATCCCGTTAGTTTCACATGAAATCCCAGTGGAACCCTAACAATCAATCCCTTTAGTTTCACATGAAATCCCAGTGGAACCCTAACAATCAGTCCCTTTAGTTTCACATGAAATCCCAGTGGAACCCTAACAATCAGTCCCTTTAGTTTCACATGAAATCTCAGTGGAACCCTAACAATCAAACCCTTTAGTTACACATGAAATCCCAGTGGAACCCTAACAATCACACCCATTAGTTTCACATGAAATCCCAGTGGAACCATAACAATCAAACCCTTTAGATTCACATGAAATCCCAGTAGAACCCTAACAATCAAACCCTTTAGATTCACATGAAATCCCAGTGGAACCCTAACAATCAATCCCTTTAGTTTCACATGAAATCTCAGTGGAACCCTAACAATCAATCCCTTTAGTTTCACATGAAATCCCAGTGGAACCCTAACAATCAATCCCTTTAGTTTCACATGAAATCCCAGTGGAACCCTAACAATCAGTCCCTTTAGTTTCACATGAAATCCCAGTGGAACCCTAACAATCAGTCCCTTTAGTTTCACATGAAATCCCAGTGGAACCCTAACAATCACACCCTTTAGTTTCACATGAGATCCCAGTGGAACCCTAACAATCAATCCCTTTAGTTTCACATGAAATCCCAGTGGAACCCTAACAATCAATCCCTTTAGTTTCACATGAAATCCCAGTGGAACCATAACAATCACACCCTTTAGTTTCACATGAAATCCCAGTGGAACCCTAACAATCAGTCCCTTTAGTTTCACATGAAATCCCAGTGGAACCCTAACAATCAATCCCTTTAGTTTCACATGAAATCCCAGTGGAACCATAACAATCATTCATTTATTTGAGATGTTCAGTAGAGCTGTGTACGGTTGTGTTGTACTGTTGTGACTCGGGGGTCCAGTCTCCTGTTCTTATGGTCTTTCTGCCTTATTACACAGAGGAGCTGTTGGCGTATGAACAGAACAGGCTGCAGGCAGAGCGGGATCATCGCCCCCCACCAGAGCTGGTCCGCGCACGCATCCCATTCACGTCCTGTCTGGAAGCATTTGCTGCTCCTGAGCAGTTGGACGAGTTCTGGAGCGCTGCTCTGCAGGCCAAATCCAGCGCACTCAAGTGAGAAGAACTGGGGTAGAGGGAGGAAACAAGACTTGTAGAAAGGGCGAATAAGAGATTGGGAGGTGAAGAGGGAAATAATGGGGCAGGTTGTTGTGGAATAATATTGTCTCTTCAGTGATCGTGTCCACTCCTCACCCCTCTTTACTCATCTTCTTTCTTCTCCCCTTTAACAGTCTTCACCCCTCTTTTTCTCCCCCCTCATGCCTCCCTGTATCTTCTCGTCCTCCCATCCCTAGGCACCCACACACTTTCCATGTGCACCTCCTCCCCTCCCCAAAGGCACCTCCCCTCGCTCCCTCATACACACACTCACACACTTTTACTAACCCCCCCCCTCCTTGTACCGCATCATTTTGTGGGTATTATTTTGGCAAGAGTTGAACCTGGAGGATATCTTTTTTTTTTTTTTTTTTTTTTTTTTTTTTTTTTTTTTTTTTTTTTTTTTTTTTTTTTTTTTTTCCTCCTTCAACCTAATTTTTTTACTATGTAACTATTTATATACCGTCTCTCTCCTCTCCACCTATAATTATATACCATCCTTCTCTTCTCCACCCATATAATTATATACCGTCCTTCTCCTCTCCACCCATATGATTATATACCGTCCTTCTCCTCTCCTCCCATATATATACCGTCCCTCTCCTCTCCACCTATATAATTATATACCGTCCTTCTCCTCTCCACCCATATATTTATATACCGTCCTTCCCCTCTCCACCCATATAATTATATACCATCCTTTTCCTCTCCAACTATATAATTATGTACCATCCTTCTCCACCTATATAATTATATACCTTCCTTCTCCTCTCCACCCATATAATTATATACCATCCTTCTCCTCTCCACCCATATATTTATATACCGTCCTTCTCCTCTCCACCTATATAATTATATACTGTCCTTCTCCTCTCCACCCATATAATCATATACCATCCCTCTCCTCTCCACCCATGTAATTATATACCGTCCTTCTCCTCTCCACCCATATGATTATATACCGTCCTTCTCCTCTCCTCCCATATATATACCGTCCCTCTCCTCTCCACCTATATAATTACATACTGTCCCTCTCCTCTCCACCCATATATTTATATACCGTCCTTCTCCTCTCCACCCATATATTTATATACCGTCTTTCTCCTCTCCACCCATATAATTATATACCGTCCTTCTCCTCTCCAACTATATAATTATGTACCATCCTTCTCCACCTATATAATTATATACCGTCCTTCTCCTCTCCACCTATATAATTATATACTGTCCTTCTCCTCTCCACCCATATAATTATATACCATCCCTCTCCTCTCCACCCATGTAATTATATACCGTCCTTCTCCTCTCCACCCATATAATTATATACCGTCCTTCTCCTCTCCTCCCATATATTTATATACCGTCCCTCTCCTCTCCACGTATATAATTACATACCGTCCCTCTCCTCTCCACCCATATAATTATATACTGTCTTTCTCCTCTCCACTCATATAATTATATACCGTCCTTCTCCTCTCCACCCATATATTTATATACCGTCCCTCTCCTCTCCACCCATATAATTATTATATACCAACCTTCTCCTCTCCACCCATATATTTATATACCGTCCCTCTCCTCTCATATAATTATATATCGTCCTTCTCCTCTCGACCCATATAATTATATACCGTCCTTCTCCTCTCCACCTATATAATTATATACCGTCCCTCTCCTCTCCACCTATATAATTATATACCATCCCTCTTCTCTCCACCCATATAATTATATACCGTCTCTCTCCTCTCCACCCATGTAATTATATACCATCCCTCTTCTCTCCACCCATATAATTATATACCGTCTCTCTCCTCTCCACCCATGTAATTATATACCATCTCTCCTCTCCACCCATGTAATTATATACCGTCCTCCTCGTCTCCACCAATATAATTATATACTGTCCTTCTCCTCTCCACCCATATAATTGTATACCATCCTTCTCCTCTCCACCCATATAATTGTATACCATCCCTCTCCTCTCCACCCATGTAATTATATACCGTCCTTCTCCTCTCCACCCATATAATTATATACCATCCCTCTTCTCTCCACCCATGTAATTATATACCGTCTCTCCTCTCCACCCATATAATTATATACCATCCCTCGCCACTCATATAATTATATACCATCTCTCCACCCATATAATTATATACCGTCTCTCCACCCATGTAAGTATATACTGTCCCTCTCCTTCCCACCTGTATAATTATATACCGTTCTCTTCTCTTCACCCATAGAATTATACACTGTCTCTTTCCTCTTCATCCCTATATTAATGTACTATTTCTCTTTCTCCATCTCGCCCTATATAATTAGGTTTTGTGTCTCTCTTCTCTGCCAGTATATTTATGTACCTCCCCTTGTCTCTCTCCTCTTACAGGACCTCGCGCTTTGCCTCATTTCCTGATTATTTGGTTATTCAAATTAAGAAGTTCACATTTGGCCTTGACTGGGTGCCCAAGAAGTTGGGTGAGAGGAAGAGTTTGTATGTGTGAGGCAGCAAGAAAGGGTTTGGGGTAGAGTTGTTCTTATGAGGGTAGAGATAAAGAGAGGGTATTGGGGGTTATATTTAGTATTAGGGATGTGTGCTTATGGGAAGTAGTAGAGAGGCATGCTTTTACTGGAGGGGTTGAGGAGTGCAGCGAGGAGCCATGATGGAGGTTTTTGCTGGGAGGTGTGGTTATGGTGGAGGGGTGATGCTGGGAGGAGTGGTTATGGTGGCGGGGTGATGCTGGGAGGCATGGTTATTGTGAAGGGGTGATGATGGGAGGAGTGGTTATGGTGGAGGGGTGATGCTGGGAGGAGTGGTTATGATGTAGGGTTGGCACTGGGAGGCGGGTTATGGTGTAGGGGAGGCAGGGTTATGGTGTAGGGGAGGCAGGGTTATGGTGGAGGGGAGGCGTGGTTATTGTGGAGCGGGATGCTGGGAGGAGTGGTTATTGTGGAGGGGTGATGCTGGGAGGAGTGGTTATGGTGTAGGGGTGGTGCTGGGAGGTGGGGTTATGGTGTAGGGAAGGCGGGTTTATCGTGTAGGGGTGGCACTGAGTGCGTGTTGGGGAATTGGCATGGCGAACACTGCAATCTGACACCTTAGGGTATTATGTGGGGGAGACGTGTCTGAGGGGTCATTGGGTGTCACCTCTCCTGTACTGGATAAGTGTCAACGATGTGTTGGAGATGTCTATCATTTAAGGGGTTAATATATGAAGGTCCTGTTTGTGTCCCCGCGGTGGAGGTGTGACCTCGTGCTCGGCTCCTCTAATCCTCCTCCCTCCTTTAGATGTGTCCATCGATGTCCCTGAAGAGTTGGATCTCTCCCAGTTTCGGGGTGGGGGGCTACAGGAGGGGGAAGAGGAACTGCCGGACGTTGCACCCCCGCTGGTCACCCCAGATGAGCCCAAAGGTAGCCTTGGTTTCTATGGCAACGACGATGACGACTCGTACTGCTCCCCTCACTTCTCCTCTCCGACATGTTAGTGTTTCCGCCTCTCGTGGGACCACACGTGGCTGTTGTGTGACTTGAGGCAGCTGCACATTCCTTAACCGCTGCCTGCTCCCGCCCCCGCTGCCTGCACCCACTGCCTGCTCCCGCCCCCGCTGCCTGCACCCACTGCCTGCTCCCGCCCCCGCTGCCTGCACCCACTGCCTGCTCCCGCCCCCGCTGCCCTCACCCACTGCCTGCTCCCGCCCCCGCTGCCTGCACCCACTGCCTGCGCCCACCCCCGCTGCCCGCCCCCGCTGCCTGCACCCGCCCCCGCTGCCTGCGCCCGCCCCCGCTGCCTGCGCCAGGACATGGAAACCACAACCTCTGCATGTACCCAGGCGCCCTGGTTCTGCACGTGCCCAGAATCTCTCACCCTGACCCTGCATGTACCCAGGCCCCCTGCTTGTACCCATAATCTCTACCGCTGCTCCCTGCATGTACCCAGATGCTCTGGTTCTGCTTGTGTCCATGCATGCTTCCCCTACCCGCTGCATGTGCCCAGGTGTTGTCTGTTTGTGCCCATACACACTCCTGCTGCCCCTTGCTTGTGCCCAGGCGCTCTTGTTCTGCTTGTGTTCAGGACCTCTCCCGCCACAGTCCCCGCACACACATACAGCTTCCTCCTGGGTGCTCTTCTGCTGCCCCCAAAACCCCTCCCCCTTGTACCACTCTCCTGAACTCCTCCCCCCGCGCATGCGTGCTTGCTCCCCCGCTGTTCCTTCTTTCCCTCTGGCTCTTCCCAGGTGACAGCATGTGATGTGTTTCTTACTGTCGTTGTGCTGGGGGGGCTGAGAGCTCAGTGTGTTCTGTGCACAGTGTGAATCAGTGTATTTGTGTTGCATGACTTGTGTAATCGTGCACAGTGTGAATCAGTGTATTTGTGTTGTATGAAGTGTGTGATTGTGTGTTATGTACAATATTGTGTTGTATGAAGTGTGTAATTGTGTGCAGTGTGGCTCTCTGTATTTGTGTTGTATGATATGTGTTATGTACAATACTGCGTTGTATAAAGTGTGTAATTGTGTGTTATGTACAATACTGAGTTGTATGACGTGTGTAATTCTGTATTATGTGCAATACTGTGTTGTATGCCCTATCACTGCTGGTGATGGATAGGGGTCTGTCCTGCCTGTGGTCTCCCCGATATTCCCTTGTCCTGGATGTATACACTGATCCCTGAGCCCTGAGGAGTTCTCAGCTGAATCTCCCTGGTCTTCGTACCCCCCCCTGGTCCTATCCGCACTCCCCCACCCACCTGTCCACTGCCCCACACACACACACACACACACACACACCAACCTGTCCACCGCCCCACACATACACACATCAACGTGTCCACTGCCCCACACACACACACACCAACCTGTCCACCGCCCCCCCCCCCACACACACCCACCAACCTGTCCACCGCCCCCCCACATACACACACACGCACACCAACCTGTCCTGGTCGTTTCCCCTTCTCCTCTTCACAGCTGGGGACCTTTTTTATTTTGCCCCCCCCCCTCGATGACCCCACTCAATGTATTTCCCCTCCCCAGCTGAGCACGCTCTGTCCTTTGCCCCTCCCCAGCTGAGCACGCTCTGTCCTTTGCCCCTCCCCAGCTGAGCACGCTCTGTCCTTTTCCCCTCCCCAGCTGAGCACGCTCTGTCCTTTTCCCCTCCCCAGCTGAGCACGCTTTGTCCTTTGCCCCTCCCCAGCTGAGCACGCTCTGTCCTTTTCCCCTCCCCAGCTGAGCACGCTCTGTCCTTTGCCCCTCACCCAGCTGAGCACACTCTGTCCTTTTCCCCTCCCCAGCTGAGCACGCTCTGTCTTTTGCCCCTCCCCCAGCTGAGCACGCTCTGTCCTTTGCCCCTCACCAGCTGAGCACGCTCTGTCCTTTGCCCCTCACCAGCTGAGCACGCTCTGTCCTTTGCCCCACCCCCAGCTGAGCACGTTCTGTCCTTTGCCCTCTTCCAGCTGAGCACGCTCTGTCCTTTGCCCCACCCCCAGCTGAGCACGCTCTGTCCTTTGCCCTCTTCCAGCTGAGCATGCTTTGTCCTTTGCCCCACCCCCAGCTGAGCACGCTCTGTCCTTTTCCCCCTCCCCAGCTGAGCACGCTCTGTCCTTTTCCCCTCCCCAGCTGAGCACACTCTGTCCTTTGCCCTTCCCCCAGCTGAGCACGCTCTGTCCTTTGCCCCTCACCAGCTGAGCACGCTCTGTCCTTTGCCCCTCCCCAGCTGAGCACGCTCTGTCCTTTGCCCCTCACCCAGCTGAGCACGCTCTGTCCTTTGCCCCTCACCCAGCTGAGCACACTCTGTCCTTTGCCCCTCCCCAGCTGAGCACGCTCTGTCTTTTGCCCCTCCCCCAGCTGGGCACGCTCTGTCCTTTGCCCCTCCTCAACTGAGCACGCTCTGTCCTTTGCCCCTCCCCAGCTGAGCACGCTCTGTCCTTTGCCCCTCACCCAGCTGGGCACGCTCTGTCCTTTGCCCCTCACCCAGCTGAGCACACTCTGTCCTTTGCCCCTCCCCAGCTGAGCACGCTCTGTCTTTTGCCCCTCCCCCAGCTGGGCACGCTCTGTCCTTTGCCCCTCACCAGCTGAGCACGCTCTGTCCTTTGCCCCCCCAGCTGAGCACGCTCTGTCTTTTGCCCCTCCCCCAGCTGAGCACGCTCTGTCTTTTGCCCCTCCCCTAGCTGAGCACGCTCTGTCCTTTGCCCCTCACCAGCTGAGCACGCTCTGTCCTTTGCCCCCCCAGCTGAGCACGTTCTGTCCTTTGCCCCTCCCCCAGCTGAGCACGCACTGTCCTTTTCCCCCTCCCCAGCTGAGCACGCTCTGTCTTTTGCCCCTCACCAGCTGAGCACGCTCTGTCCTTTGCCCCTCCCCCAGCTGAGCATGTTCTGTCCTTTGCCCCTCCCCAGCTGGGCACGCTCTGTCCTTTTCCCCCTCCCCAGCTGAGCACGCTCTGTCCTTTTCCCCCTCCCCAGCTGAGCACGCTCTGTCCTTTTCCCCCTCCCCAGCTGAGCACGCTCTGTCCTTTTCCCCCTCCCCCAGCTGAGCACGCTCTGTCTTTTGCCCCTCCCCCAGCTGAGCACGCTCTGTCCCTTGCCCCACCCCCAGCTGAGCACGCTCTGTCCCTTGCCCCACCCCCAGCTGAGCACGCTCTGTCCTTTGCCCCTCACCAGCTGAGCACGCACTGTCCTTTGCCCCTCACCAGCTGAGCACGCACTGTCCTTTGCCCCCTCACCAGCTGAGCACGCTTTGTCCTTTGCCCCTCCCCAGCTGAGCACACTCTGTCCTTTGCCCCTCACCCAGCTGAGCACACTCTGTCCTTTCCCCTCCCCAGCTGAGCACGCTCTGTCTTTTGCCCCTCCCCCAGCTGAGCACGCTCTGTCCTTTGCCCCTCACCAGCTGAGCACGCTCTGTCCTTTGCCCTCCCTCCCCCAGCTGAGCACGCTCTGTCTTTTGCCCCTCCCCCAGCTGAGCACGCTCTGTCCCTTGCCCCACCCCCAGCTGAGCAAGCTCTGTCCTTTGCCCCTCACCAGCTGAGCACGCACTGTCCTTTGCCCCTCACCAGCTGAGCACGCTCTGTCCTTTGCCCCTCCCCCAGCTGGGCACGCTCTGTCCTTTGCCCCTCCCCCAGCTGAGCACGCTCTGTCCTGTGCCCCCCCGCTGAGCACATTTTGTCCTTTGCTCCCCCCCCCGCTGAGCACGCTCTGTCCTTTGCCCCTCCCCTGCTGAGCATGCTTTCCTTTGCCCCTCCCCTGCTGAGCATGCTCTGTCCTTGCCCCTCCCCAGCTGAGCATGCTCTGTCCTTGCCCCTCCCCAGCTGAGCACGCTCTGTCCTTTGCTCCCCCCAGCTGAGCACGCTCTGTCCTTTGCTCCCCCCAGCTGAGCACACTCTGTCCTTTGCTCCCCCCAGCTGAGCACGCTCTGTCCTTTGCTCCCCCCAGCTGAGCACGCTCTGTCCTTTGCTCCCCCCAGCTGAGCACGCTCTGTCCTTTGCCCCTCCCCCAGCTGGGCACGCTCTGTCCTTTGCCCCTCCCCCAGCTGAGCACGCTCTGTCCTTTGCCCCTCCCCCAGCTGAGCACGCTCTGTCCTTTGCCCCTCCCCCAGCTGAGCACGCTCTGTCCTTTGCCCCTCCCCCAGCTGGGCACGCTCTGTCCTTTGCCCCTCCCCCAGCTGGGCACGCTCTGTCCTTTGCCCTCCCTTCCCCAGCTGGGCACGCTCTGTCCTTTGCCCCTCCCCCAGCTGGGCACGCTCTGTCCTTTGCCCCTCCCCAGCTGGGCACGCTCTGTCCTTTGCCCCTCCCCAGCTGGGCACGCTCTGTCCTTTGCCCCTCCCCAGCTGAGCACGCTCTGTCCTTTGCCCCTCCCCCAGCTAAGCACGCTCTGTCCTTTGCCCCTCCCCCAGCTGAGCACGCTCTGTCCTTTGCCCCCTCCCCCAGCTGAGCACGCTCTGTCCTTTGCCCCCTCCCCCAGCTGAGCACGCTCTGTCCTTTGCCCCTCCCCAGCTGAGTACACTCTGTCCTTTGCCCCTCCCCAGCTGAGCACGCTCTGTCCTTTGCCCCTCCCCCAGCTAAGCACGCTCTGTCCTTTGCCCCTCCCCCAGCTGAGCACGCTCTGTCCTTTGCCCCCTCCCCCAGCTGAGCACGCTCTGTCCTTTGCCCCCTCCCCCAGCTAAGCACGCTCTGTCCTTTGCCCCTCCCCCAGCTGAGCACGCTCTGTCCTTTGCCCCCTCCCCCAGCTGAGCACGCTCTGTCCTTTGCCCCCTCCCACAGCTGAGCACGCTCTGTCCTTTGCCCCTCCCCAGCTGAGCACGCTCTGTCCTTTGCCCCTCCCCAGCTGAGCACGCTCTGTCCTTTGCCCCTCCCCCAGCTAAGCACGCTCTGTCCTTTGCCCCTCCCCCAGCTGAGCACGCTCTGTCCTTTGCCCCCTCCCCCAGCTGAGCACGCTCTGTCCTTTGCCCCCTCCCCCAGCTGAGCACGCTCTGTCCTTTGCCCCTCCCCAGCTGGGCACGCTCTGTCCTTTGCCCCTCCCCCAGCTGAGCACGCTCTGTCCTTTGCCCCCTCCCCCAGCTGAGCACGCTCTGTCCTTTGCCCCTCCCCAGCTGAGTACAATCTGTCCTTTGCACACACCCCAGTGACCCCTCTGTCAATTTCTTGCCCCCAATCCCAGTCTTTCTCCCCCTTTGCTGCAGCCCCTGACCATCCCCTCAGTTGAAGTCCCCTGGTTCCCCAATTCCTCCCCCCCCGGTCCTCAGACTCAGCACCTCCATCCCCCTGTGTGCCCCATCCCCCCCCGCTGTCTCTTCTGCTCTCGTCCCCTCTGCACCTCTGTTTTGCTCCTCTAAATGACTTCTGTCTCCCCAGCTCCGGTTCTGGATGAGTCCGTGGTGACGCAGCTCGTAGAGATGGGATTCCCAGCAGAGGCCTGTCGTAAAGCTGTTTACTACACCGGCAACAGCGGGGCGGAGGCCGCCATGACCTGGGTGATGTCACATATGGATGACCCAGGTACGGTATGAGGGAACGCTGAGCATGTCTTCCAGTAGAGGAGATGGAGTCTGTCCCTCCCACTGCAGGGTGATACAGACAGAAGGGAGATCTAGGACACGGAGTCTGTCCCTTCCACTGCAGGGTGATACAGACAGAAGGGAGTTATAGGACATGGAGTCTGTCCCTCCCACTGCAGGGTGACACAGACAGAAGGGAGATATAGGACATGGAGTCTGTCCCTCCCACTGCAGGGTGACACAGACAGAAGGGAGATCTAGGACATGGACTCTGTCCCTCCCACTGCAGGGTGACACAGAGAGAAGGGGGATATGGGACATGGAGTCTGTCCCTCCCACTGCAGGGTGACACAGACAGAAGGGAGATATAGGACATGGAGTCTGTCCCTCCCACTGCAGGGTGACACAGACAGAAGGGAGCTATAGGACATGGAGTCTGTCCCTCCCACTGCAGGGTGACACAGACAGAAGGGAGCTATAGGACATGGAGTCTGTCCCTCCCACTGCAGGGTGACACAGACAGAAGGGAGCTATAGGACATGGAGTCTGTCCCTCCCACTGCAGGGTGACACAGACAGAAGGGAGATAGAGGACATGAACTCTATCCCTCCCACTGCAGGGTGACACAGACAGAAGGGAGATATAGGACATGGAGTCTGTCCCTCCCACTGCAGGGTGACACAGACAGAAGGGAGATATAGGACATGGAGTCTGTCCCTCCCACTGTAGGGTGACACAGACAGAAGAGAGCTATAAGGCATGGAGTCTGTCCCTCCCACTGTAGGGTGACACAGAAGGGAGATATAGAACATGAAGTCTGTCCCTCCCACTAGAATTTATTGGAGCTCGGCCCTGCCGGTGGTTATTGACGCTTGGCCCTGCCAGTGGTTATTGGAGCGGGAGGTTATTGGAGCTCGGCCCTGCCGGTGGTTATTGGCGCAGGCGGTTATTGGCACCCAGCCCTGCCGGTGATTATTGGCGCCCGGCCCTGCCGGTGATTATTGGCGCCCGGCCCTGCCGGTGATTATTGGCGCCCGGCCCTGCCGGTGGTTATTGGCGCCCGGCCCTGCCGGTGGTTATTGGCGCCCGGCCCTGCCGGTGGTTATTGGCGCCCGGCCGTTATTGGCGCCTGGCCCTGCCGGTGGTTATTGGCGCCTGGCCCTGCCGGTGGTTATTGGCGCCTGGCCCTGCCGGTGGTTATTGGCGCTCGGCCCTGCCGGTGGTTATTGGCGCTCGGCCCTGCTGGTGGTTATTGGAGCGGGAGGTTATTGGAGCTCGGCCCTGCCGGTGGTTATTGGCGCAGGCGGTTATTGGCACCCAGCCCTGCCGGTGATTATTGGCGCCCGGCCCTGCCGGTGGTTATTGGCGCCCAGCCCTGCCGGTGGTTATTGGCGCCCGGCCCTGCGGGTGGTTAGGATCACTTGGCTTTTGTGACCCTTCTTGGTCCAGTAGCAGATTGGATTTCCCGTCCCCAAGCTGTTCCTGTAGTTCTGGAAATCATCGTGCACAACAATACTTCAAGGTCTTAAAAGTCCAGTGTGTCTTATATACTGTATGGAACACAGGAACCATGGGGTAAAGCTCCCCTCTTCCAGAGTCAGGACCTCTGAGGGAGAGACTCTCCTCTCTTCAGCTTTACACCCCCCCCTTTCCCTCACCTGCAGATTCAGGAGACCTCAGGGGAAGAGGAGCAGGCACTGCTCTTACAGTGTCTGTATAACCCCCGTTAGACGGCTCCCCTTGACTGGCTTCCCTGGACTTGGGGTGCCCAGGTCACAGTGTATTTATGGGGGTGACTTTACTATAAGACTGTCCCTCATGGGTTAACTGTGTAATGGGAGTCTGAAGACAGGAGCCTGGGAAGTTAACCAGTCGAGTGCCGTGGTGCTGTTTCTTTATGTCCCATATGAAGTGAATCCTTTTCTTTCATTAGATCCTTCAATATACATGTGGGTGCTGCCATTAGTAGGTCTTATTAACCCTTTCAGGGATAATCTTTTTCTACCTTTTTTATTGTTAGTCCTCATTGCAGGTATGTTTTTTCTGAGTTTCTACAACTTTCAGATTGTTTTCTTAGATTAATTTACAGTTTTAGATGCGCAGCCCCTTTAAAGGGGAACTTTCACCTTAATTCAAGTTGGCCTGTCTGAAAACTTCATTCTGACTTGCCTATGTGTCATGTTACCCAACAGTCCAGCAGATGTAGAGTTAGAGATATTCACACTTGTTACTGGATGCTAATGTATGCTGTGCTGATTGCGGTACCAGTGACAGTTCATATGCTAATGAAGTATTCCTGTGAGGTGTCAAATGCTAAAGAAGGTTTCAGTAATGTTTCATATGCTAATGAATCTGTGCAGTACCAGGACATTTTTACTTTCACTTTGCCCAGAAATAAAAGCGTGAATTTCTCCTAAAGTTGACATCCCCTGGACTTCTGGTTAATGTGATTTATAGGCAGATTTCAAATTAGTTTTCAAATATGTAAAACTGAATTAAGGTGAAAGTCCCAGTGGAGCCCGTGCGGTGGAAACTTCTTTGGGACATATCTCTGCACCCGTCTGAAATACAAGAGGCAGGGTGGGCTCAAATTAAATCGCTAACCATGCTCTGCCTCATAATTAGCACTGTTCATGTTCAGGAAATCTTTTTCATTGATTTTTCATGGCTGGAGAGCCACAGTTTGCTGAACATAGGGATTGTAGGGAAAAAAACTCATTTCCCAGACTCTCTCTTTTCCCGGGCCTTTTTCTGATTGGTTGGGCGGTGCCTTGGCGATCTTCTTACTCTACCTGTTGCTTATGATACACAGAGGCTGGCTCTCTTCTTCCTCAGTTTGACCTCTTGCAGTCAGATAAGAACCTTTTTGGGTATTTCTGTGAGAAAGTCCCTTAAACCTCACCGTTTATATCTGTCCAGAGTTCCTCAGGATCCAGAATGGACGCACTTATTCATCAACGCTGTCTCATCCCTTTTGACAAACAGGATTTGTTTCCGATTCCTGGCCAGAAACGCTTTTCAGGTTTTACGCCAATCTTTTTGTGGTTCCCAAAGAAAAAGACAGTGCTGCCCTATTCTGGGTCTCAAATGTCTCCATCATTACGTGGAAGCCATGTGATTCAAGATGGGATCCCCATGGTCTGTTCTCACAGAAATGTGCCCAGGAGAGTCCATAGCCTTCCTACGTGATGAGGACACTTACCTCCATATCCTAATTCATACAGACAGCCAGTGCTTCCTTCACTTCGTGGTGCAGTCACTGCCGGTTCACTTCCCTTCCCTTTGGCCTAGCGTCAGCTGCAAGAATCTTCACAAAGATCATGGCATCGCTGGCAGCCGATGTCTAATTCCAAGGGATTTCCTAAACTCCTTAATTAGAAGACTTCTTGATAAAAGATCCTTCAGAGGCCTTTCTGTCCTCCTATGTTCAAGAATGCGTTCAACCCATGGTTGGGTCTTCAATCTCACGAAGTCTGTGACTTCTTGGGCAGGAAATTCGACACCCTTCAAAGAAGAGCATTTCTACCAGAAGACAAGATACAGGCCTTGTTCAGAGATGTCTCCCCATCTCTATCCTGAACTTCAGCGAAAATAAGGGACTACATGAGAATTCTGGGACATCTGGTGTCCACCCTCGAAGTGGTCCTTTATTCTTAATTCCACGTAAGGGAGCTTCAGCTGGATATTTTTAGGAGCTGGCCAAGGCAGCATTCCCATCTCACTCATCCTATGTCTCTGTCCCCTCAGGTGAGGGAAGATCTGCATTCTCGGTACTCTTTAGAAGCGAATTGCCTTCCTTCCTGATGTTAAAACCTTTGTTTAAAGGGATAGTAACCCCCCCCCCCCGAACAACGTGACGCCAAATGCGAGCAATCATGGAAACATACTTAACTCCCTTAGTCCCATCTCTCAAATCTTTATAGTTTGAGAGATGTAAGAAAATAAAGTCCTCCGCTCCCTCCCCCTTCTGCCTGACGAGTTGTAAAGCTGTCAGAGGCAGAATCCGGTCGACCGACTTATGGCGGCTCTGCAGGCGTGCTGACATCGGGATATCTAACTATAATTACTTCATCGGAATGGTCTACAGCATGTGCTTGCAAGCCAGGCACACGTTTTAGACCATACCGATGATGTAATAATACGGAGATATCTAGATGACAGCGCTCCTGCAGAGGTCTTTCTTGTCTTGCATCTCTCAAACCATAAAGGTTTGAGAGATGGGACTAAGGGAGTTAAGTATGTTTCCATGATTGCTAGCATTTGGC
This sequence comes from Rhinophrynus dorsalis, assembly GCA_037306005.1. Taxonomy (NCBI): domain Eukaryota; kingdom Metazoa; phylum Chordata; class Amphibia; order Anura; family Rhinophrynidae; genus Rhinophrynus; species Rhinophrynus dorsalis. The sequence continues at coordinate 546,643 of CM074724.1, read as the reverse complement.
ATCACGTTGTTCAGGGGGGTTACTATCCCTTTAAGGGGTGGCTTATGCCTTCCCCTGTTTTAGAGATCCCACACCCCAGGTGCTGAGCAGTCTTCAGAGACCTCCCTTTGAACCTTTTTCCTCGGTTCCCTTGTGTTTTTTTTGTCTCTTAAAATGGTCTGCTCTTTGGCCATTATTTCTGTGAGAAGAGTTGCTTAGCTACAAGTGTTGTCTTGTAAACCTCCTTTCCTGGTTTTTCAGCAGGACAAGGTGGTCCTTCGTACTCCTAGAGGTTTCTTACCAAAAGTCGTAACCGACTTTCATATCAGCCGGGAAATTTACCCTTCCTTCTTTTCGTCCGGATCCTTCCACCAAACAGAAACAGGACCTTCATCTATTGGATGTGTTTTGATGTCTTAAAGCTTTGCGTGATGCACATAATACTTTTTATAAAGGTAACTTCCCATTTTGTCATTCCTGAACGTCCTAGAGCGGATCAGGCTGCATTCAAAGTCCCTACTGCTTCTCAGATCAAGGCTACCATATGACAAGCGTGTGTGATCAGAAATAAGTCTGCTCCTTTCAAAGTCACAACCCAATCCACCAGAGCTGTGGGCACTTCCTGGGCCAACAAGAATGAAGCCTATGCCAAACAGCTGTGCAAGGTGGCAATATGCTTCTCCTTGCACACATTGACCAAACACTACTACGTCAGTGTCCTGGCCTCAGCTGAGACCAGCTTTGGCTGTAAGGTCCTTAAAGGGATAGTAATACTTAAAATTTAAAAAAAATATGTTGTAGGGTTTATCCCCCTGAGTAAAACAAGAGCACTCCCACTGCTGAAAGGTGTTTCATTAAAAAGTTATTCATTTTCAAAGTTTAATTTTTTAGGTGCAATATCACAGTGGCCTGAAATTGTACAGAGGTGCTGTTGCTACACGATCCTATGGACAGCTCTGGTCTCAGGACCATAAGTCTCCATAGGATGGTGTAGCAACAGCGCCACTGTACAATTTCAGGCCACTGTGATATTGCACCTAAAAAATTCAACTTTGAAAATTAATAACTTTTGAATGAAACACCTTTCAGCAGTGGGAGTACTCTTGTTTTACTCAGGGGAATAAACCTTACAACATATTTTTTTTTTACATTTTAAGTATTACTATCCCTTTAAGGTTATTGTGCCTTTTAAGCACTCTTTGCCTTTCTTTTTCCAACCTGTTCAGTAGTTTTGGAGCACCACCGGGTCTTGTTTGTATGTCATTGTAGTCCTATGGTCTTCTGTGGGGAGAGTTTTCTCTTTTTCCTCCCTGGAATATTGGTGGATGCTTTGGTATATCCCCATAGTTCCTGTGTTCCATATAGGACGTAAGAAAAAATAGGATTTGATTGAACTTACCGTTAAATCGTTTTCTCTTACTCCATATGGAACACAGGACTCTCCCACCTGGATAAAAAGACTTGTTTCCTTCCCTGGCAGAGGAGTTATTGAAACAAAAAATCTGACGGCAGGTAAGAACCATTCGGCCCATCTAGTTCTGCCCGTTCTCCCCATTGTACCAAACCTTATTTGGTGTTTGGTTTTGTCTTATGTTCAGGACAGCCTTATTCCTACTGCATGCTTACATCCCCTCACTGTATTAACCTCTACCACTTCTGATGGTCCTCTTGTGGTCTTTGTTCAGGGGGCTTTACCCCTTGATTCCTGAGTTCCATATGGACTAAGAGAAAATGATTTAAGAGTGAGTTCACTAAAATTATATTTTAAATCTAGTGAAATGTCCCTCTTTGCAGTTTGCCTACCCTTGAATTGTTCTATATTGTCTTTATACATGTGTCTATCATTTTCTACTTTTGTTGGCGTGACCGGGATTATTGAGAATAATTTTCTGTTTTCTCTTTTTTTCCCCACCCTTTCCCACCCACAGACTTTGCCCACCCGCTGGTGGTGTCAGGGGTCAGTGCGCCCTCTTCGGTCAGTACAGGAGGGGACCCCCCTTCAGAGGAACATGTGGCCACCATCATCTCCATGGGCTTCTCTCAGGAGCAGGCAGTCAGGGCGCTCCGTGCCACAGTGAGTGCCCGGTTCCTCCCCTGACACTACTTTACCTGCCAACTAATCACTACAGCACCTTTGCCTGTCCTGCCAGCTGTTCACCACACCCGATCTACATGCCAACTGTTCACCACATCAGATCTGCCAACTAACCATTACACCACATCTACCTGTTTTGCAATCTGACATCACACCCACTCCACCTGCCACCTGGTCACACCCAGTCTGACATCACACCCACTCTACCTGCCACCTGGTCACACCCAGTCTGACATCACGCCCACTCTACCTGCCACCTGGTCACACCAAGTCTGACATCACGCCCACTCTACCTGCCACCTGGTCACACCCAATCTGACATCACGCCCACTCTATCTGCCAACTGGTCACACCCAATCTGACATCACGCCCACTCTACCTGCCACCTGGTCACACCCAGTCTGACATCACGCCCACTCTACCTGCCAACTGGTCACACCCAATCTGACATCACGCCCACTCTACCTGCCACCTGGTCACACCCAGTCTGACATCACACCCACTCCACCTGCCAACTGATCACCACTCCTGATCTTCCAACTAACCACTACACCCCCTCTGCCTGTCCTGCTAGCTAACCCCAGACCCCCAATACCTGCCACCACTACACCAACTGTGCCTGTACTGCCACCTGATCACCACCCCCCATCTACCTTCAACCTGACAACCGGACCCATTTAACTGCCACCTGATCACCACACCCCATCTACCTACCTGCCACCTGATCATCACACCCCATCTACCTGCCACCTGATCACCGCACCCCACCTATCTGCCACCTGATCACCGCACCCATTTACCTGCCACCTGATCAGCACACCCCATCTACCTGCCACCTGGTCACCTCACCCATTTACCTGCCACCTGATCACCACACCCCATCTACCTGCCACCTGGTCACCGCACCCATTTACCTGCCACCTGATCTCCACACCCCATCTACCTACCTGCCACCTGATCATCACACCCCATCTGCCTGCCACCTGATCACTGCACCCATCTACCTGCCACCTGATCACCACCCCCCATTTACCTGCCACCTGATCACCACCCCCCATCTACCTGCCACCTGATCACCACACCCATTTACCTGCCACCTGATCACCACACCCCATCTACTTGCCACCTGATCACCACCCCACATCTACCTGGCACCCGATCACCACACCCCATCACATGTCTGCCTCACTCCATCCCCTTTAACCCTCCTACTTTTTCTTGCTTCCACCCTCAGAGTAACAGTCTGGAGAGGGCTGTAGACTGGATCTTCTCTCACATCGATGATCTGGACGCTGAGGCGGCAATGGATTTATCAGAGGGAAGATCTGCAGCTGAGTCTGTGTCTGAGAGTGGTCCTGCTGCGGGACCTCGTGTGAGGGATGGAGTTGGCAGTAAGTATCTTTGGAGCTGGCGACAGGGTGGGTAGAGAGTTCCCGCAGATGCCCATGGGAAACGTAAAGCCAACAGTAAGGAACCACAGTGGAATACGGGGGATGGGTGGGTGTAAGTGGATAATGTGTCCTATAGTCCCAGGTGTCGGTTGGTAATGTCTTCCATGGTTGCGCGTGTCAGTGGATAATGTCTCCGTTGGTCACCGGTGTTGATGGATAATGTCTTCTGTGGTGATTACTTTATTTATCCCCTCTGCTCTCCATTCTACCTTGCAGGGTATGAGCTCTTTGCATTCATCAGCCACATGGGAACCTCTACGATGTGCGGTCACTACGTGTGTCATATAAAGAAGGAGGGACGGTGAGAGCTTTATTCTTGGGACTTCTTGCTTTTATCCACCTCCAATCCCTTATCTCTCTGTCTTTATCCCTCATTGTCTTCCATTCCCTCCATCTCACCCTCTTCCAGTCTCCATCTCACCCTCTTCCAGCCTCCATCTCACCCTCTTCCAGTCTCCATCTCACCCTTTTCCAGTCTCCATCTCACCCTCTTCCAGTCTCCATCTCACCCTCTTCCAGTCTCCATCTCACCCTCTTCCAGCCTCCATCTCACTCTCTTCCAGTCTCCATCTTCCAGTCTCCACCTCATTCTCTTCCAGCCTCCACCTCATTCTCTTCCAGGCTCCACCTCATTCTCTTCCAGCCTCCACCTGTCTCTCTCTTCCAGCCTCCACCTCATTCTCTTCCAGGCTCCACCTGTCTCACACCCTTTTGTCTTCAACAGGTGGGTAATCTACAATGACCAAAAGGTGTGTGCATCAGAGAAACCTCCCAAAGACCTGGGTTATATTTACTTCTACCAGCGTGTGCAGAGTTAATCCTCGTCCCCGGCTCCCGTCATTATCTGCTCCTGGCCGTCTCATCCTGCGAGGGGATGTACGATGGAGGGCTTCATTTTGCGGAGTTTAGGCAGCAGTTGACTTTATTCGTGGCTAATTTGAGCAAAATGTATCTGCCGCTCCCCTTTCCTACAAGACATTTGCAGAATGTCCCACCCCTTAATCCTGCTTCACCTGACACCTATTGGTTGGAAACTGAGGTTGGGGGTGGAGTCTGCAGGGGAGGAGCCTGGATGTGTGGGCTAGGCTTTGGCTGTGTAGCAGGTTGATTTGTGTATGTATTTAATCCCAGAACTGACCCGTGTGAATAAAGTTTTTCCCATCCTTCAGACGCTCCGGTCTCTGTGTACAGTGCGCCATGCAGTAGGTTTTACTTACCTCTTGTATAGTTCTTAGGATAAGCCTTCACAGATATGAGCAAGCGCTACCACTCTTGGTTAGGATATGGTTCTTCTCTGTGATAGTACTACTACCTGGGATCCCTGCATTACATGAGTTGTTCTTGTGAAAGCTTTACTCCAACATAGTGCCCAACTCCTCATAAGGTAGTAAAATGTCATTTGATCTTACAGTAGTACTAAGTGAATGGAGAGAGCGTGGGATTCCCCAGTCTTCCCATGATCTCTTCTAAATCCACCTGGTATAACATATGGAGAAGGGGCTAAAGATCTCAACCCCCTGGCAATAGAAGCTAATGATGCATAGGAAGGAAAGGATAGTGGGTGACCAGGGATTCCCCCTCATTGTGGGGATTGAGACTACTGCAGCATAACTGTATAGAGAGAGAGCGTCACTCTTCTGGTGATCGGGGCTAATGCCACATTTATGAATTGAGAAATGAAGCTAAGGGTCTCCCATCTGTGAGTTCGCTATGTGACATTGTAATGAATAGAGAGATCAGAATGGATCCCTGCATGTTCATTTTAAAGTGGAAAATTGAAAACTGCATTAAAAGTTGCCTATACGTCACGTTAACCAAAATGTGCAGCAGATGTCTAGTTTAGGAGAAATTCACACTTTTATTTCTATGCAAATTGAAATTGAACATTTTCTGGTACCGCACAGAGCTTCAGTGGCGCACACATGGTCACTGAAACCCGCAATTATCATTAGATATATTACTGAAAAGGCTTAATTAGCATATGAAACATCACCGATTATCTTAATTTACATATAAAATGTTCCTGGTACCTCTGGCACTCAAAGGTTTAAACTTGCATATGGGATTTCCTTGGCTCTAGTAAGTGACGTTGGGACCATGGGAACGGTGAAATACAGATAGTACAATGTGTAAGTACCGAGATCAGAGGAACGGTGAACAACAGATAGTACAATGTGTAAGCACTGAGATCAGAGGAACGGTGAACTACAGATAGTACAATGTGTAAGCACTGAGATCAGAGGAACGGTGAACTACAGATAGTACAATGTGTAAGCACGGAGATCAGAGGAACGGTGAAATACACATAGTACAATGTGTAAATACTGATATCAGAGGAGCTGCGAAATACAGATAGTACAATGTGTAAGTACTGTGATCTGAGGAACGGTGAAATACAGATGGTACAATGTGTAAGTTCTGAGATCAGAGGAACAGTGAAATACAGATAGTACAATGTGTAAGTACTGAGATCTGAGGAGCGGTGAAATACAGATAGTACAATGTGTAAGTATTGATATCGGAGGAACAGTGAAATACAGATGGTACAATGTGTAAGTTCTGAGATCAGAGGAACAGTGAAATACAGATAGTACAGTGTGTAAGTACTGAGATCTGAGGAGCAGTGAAATACAGATAGTACAATGTGTAAGTATTGATATCGGAGGAACAGTGAAATACAGATGGTACAATGTGTTTGTACTGAGATCTGAGGAATGGTAAAATACAGACAGTACAACATGTAAGTACTGATATCAGAGGAACGGTGATATACATATAGTACAATGTGTAAGTACTGAGAGATGAGAACAGTATAGTACACATAGTACAATGTGTAAGTACTGAGATCTGAGGAAAGGTAAAATACAGATCGTACAATGTGTAAGAACTGATATCAGAGGAACGGTGAAATACAGATAGTACAATGTGTAAGAACTGATATCAGAGGAACGGTGAAATACAGATAGTACAATGTGTTTGTACTGAGATCTGAGGAATGGTGAAATACAGATACTACAATGTGTAAGCACTGATATCAGAGGAATGGTGAAATACAGTTAGTACAATGTGCAAGTGCTGAGATCTGAGGAATGGTGAAATAGATAGTACAATGTGTAAGCACTGAGATCTGAGGAATGGTGAAATACAGATAGTACGGTGTGTAAGTACTTAGATCTGAGGAACAGAGAAATATAGATAATACAATGTGTAAGGACTGAGATCTGAGGAACGGTGAAATACAGCTAGTACAGTGTGTAAGTACAGAAATCTGAGTAACGGTGAAATACAAATGGTACAATGTGTAAGCACTGAGATCTGAGGAACGGTGAAATACAGATAGTACAGTGTGTAAGCACCGAGATCGGAGGAACGGTGAAATACAGATAGTACAATGTGTAAGCACCGAGATCGGAGGAAAGGTGAAATACAGATGGTACAATGTGTAAGCACCGAGATCGGAGGACCTGTGAAATACAGATAGTACAATGTGTAAGTACTGAGATCGGAGGAACGGCGAAATATAGATAGTACAATGTGTAAGCACCGAGATCAGAGGAACTGTGAAATACAGATAGTACAATGTGTAAGCACCAAGATCTGTGGAATGGTAAAATACAGATAGTACAATGTGTAAGTACCGAGATCTAAGGAATGGTGAAATACAGACAGTATAATGTGTAAGTACTGAGATCTGAGGAACTGTGAAATACAGATGGTACAACGTGTAAGTACTGAGATCTGAGGAGCGGTGAAATACAGATAGTACAATGTGTAAGTACTGAGATCAGAGGAACGGTGAAATACAGATGGTACAACGTGTAAGTACTGAGATCTGAGGAGCGGTGAAATACAGATAGTACAATGTGCAAGTGCTGAGATCTGAGGAACGGTGAAATACAGACTGTACAATGTGTAAGTACTGAGATCTGAGGAACGGTGAAATACAGATAGTACAATGTGTAAGTACTGAGATCTGAGGAACGGTGAAATACAGGTAGTACAACGTGTAAGTACTGTGATCTGAGGAACGGTGAAATACAGATAGTACAATGTGTAAGTACTGAGATCTGAGGAACGGTGAAATACAGATGGTACAATGTGTAAGTACTGTGATCGGTGGAATGGTGAAATACAGAAAGTGCAATTTGTAAGTACTTAGATCTGAGGAATGGTGAAATACAGATAGTGCAATGTGTTTGTACAGAGATCTGAGGAATGGTGAAATTCAGATATTACAATGTGTAAGTACTGATATCAGAGGAACGGTGAAATACACATAGTACAATGTGTTTGTACTGAGATCTAAGGAACGGTGAAATACACATAGTACAATGTGTAAGTACTGAGATCTGAGAACGGTATAATACACATAATACAATGTGTAAGTACTGAGATCTGTGGAACGGTGAAATACAGATAGGACAATGTGTTTGTACGGACATCTGAGGAACGGTGAAATACAGATAGGACAATGTGTTTGTACGGAGATCTGAGGAACGGTGAAATACAGTTGGTACAATGTGTAAGTAGTGTGATCGGTGGAACGGTGAAATACAGATAGTACAATGTGTAAGTACTGAGATCTGAGGAAAGGTGAAATACAGGTAGTACAATGTGTTTGTACGGAGATCTGAGGAACGGTGAAATACAGATAGTACAATGTATAAGTACTGTGATCTGAGGAACGGTGAAATACAGATGGTACAATGTGTAAGTTCTGAGATCAGAGGAACAGTGAAATACAGATAGTACAGTGTGTAAGTACTGAGATCTGAGGAGCGGTGAAATACAGATAGTACAATATGTAAGTATTGATATCGGAGGAATGGTGAAATACAGATAGTACAATGTGTTTGTACTGAGATCTGAGGAATGGTAAAATACAGACAGTACAACATGTAAGTACTGATATCAGAGGAACGGTGAAATACACATAGTACAATGTGTAAGTACTGAGATCTGAGAACAGTATAGTACACATAGTACAATGTGTAAGTACTGAGATCTGAGGAAAGGTAAAATACAGATCGTACAATGTGTAAGAACTGATATCAGAGGAACGGTGACATACAGATAGTACAATGTGTTTGTACTGAGATCTGAGGAATGGTGAAATACAGATACTACAATGTGTAAGCACTGATATCAGAGGAATGGTGAAATACAGTTAGTACAATGTGCAAGTGCTGAGATCTGAGGAATGGTGAAATAGATAGTACAATGTGTAAGCACTGAGATCTGAGGAATGGTGAAATACAGATAGTACGGTGTGTAAGGACTGAGATCTGGGGAACGGTGAAATACAGATAATACAATGTGTAAGTACTGAGATCTGAGGAATGGTGAAATACAGACGGTACAATGTGTAAGTACTGAGATCTGAGGAACGGTATAATACAGATAGTACAATGTGTAAGCACTGAGATCTGAGGAACGGTGAAATACAGATAATACGGTGTGTAAGCACCGAGATCTGAGGAATGGTGAAATACAGACGGTACAATGTGTAAGTACTGAGATCTGAGGAACGGTGAAATACAGATGGTACAATGTGTAAGTACTGAGATCTGAGGAACGGTATAATACAGTTAGTACAATGTGTAAGTACTGAGATCTGAGGAACGGTGAAATACAGACGGTACAATGTGTAAGTACTGAGATCTGAGGAACGGTGAAATACAGTTGGTACAATGTGTAAGTACTGAGATCTGAGGAACGGTGAAATACAGATAGTACAATGTGTAAGTACTGAGATCTGAGGAACGGTGAAATACAGATAGTATAATGTGTAAGTACTGAGATCTGAGGAACGGTGAAATACAGATAGTACAATGTGTAAGTACTGAGATCTGAGGAATGGTGAAATACAGTTGGTACAATGTGTAAGTACTGAGATCTGAGGAACGGTGAAATACAAATAGTACAATGTGTAAGTACTGAGATCTGAGGAACGGTGAAATACAGATAGTATAATGTGTAAGTACTGAGATCTGAGGAACGGAGAAATACAGATAGTACAATGTGTAAGTACTGAGATCTGAGGAACGGTGAAATACAGTTGGTACAATGTGTTTGTACTGAGATCTGAGGAATGGTGAAATACAGATAGTACAATGTGTAAGTACTGAGATCTGAGGAATGGTGAAATACAGATAGTATAATGTGTAAGTACTGAGATCTGAGGAACGGTGAAATACAGATAGTACAATGTGTAAGTACTGAGATCTGAGGAACGGTGAAATACAGACAGTACAATGTGTAAGTACTGAGATCTGAGGAACGGTGAAGTACAGATAGTACAATGTGTAAGTACTGAGATCTGAGGAACGGTGAAATACAGATGGTACAATGTGTAAGTACTGAGATCTGAGGAACGGTATAATACAGTTAGTACAATGTGTAAGTACTGAGATCTGAGGAACGGTGAAATACAGACGGTACAATGAGGGCAGCACAGTGGCTCAGTGGTTAGCACTGTTGCCTTGCAGCGCTGGGGTCCTGGGTTCAAATCCCACCAAGGACAACATCTGCAATGAGTTTGTATGTTCTCACTGTGTTTGCGTGGGTTTCCTCCGGGTACTCCGGTTTCCTCCCACACTCCAAAAACATACTGATAGGTGAATTTAGATTGTGAGCCCTAATGGGGACAGGAACCAATATGAGTGTAAAGCGCTGCGGAATCTGTGTGCGCTATATAAATAAAGGATTATTATTATTATTACAATGTGTAAGTACTGAGATCTGAGGAACGGTGAAATACAGTTGGTACAATGTGTAAGTACTGAGATCTGAGGAACGGTGAAATACAGATAGTACAATGTGTAAGTACTGAGATCTGAGGAACGGTGAAATACAGATAGTATAATGTGTAAGTACTGAGATCTGAGGAACGGTGAAATACAGATAGTACAATGTGTAAGTACTGAGATCTGAGGAATGGTGAAATACAGTTGGTACAATGTGTAAGTACTGAGATCTGAGGAACGGTGAAATACAGATAGTACAATGTGTAAGTACTGAGATCTGTGGAACGGTGAAATACAGATGGTACAACGTGTAAGTACTGAGATCTGAGGAACGGTGAAATACAGATAGTACAATGTGTAAGTACTGAGATCTGAGGAACGGTGAAATACAGATAGTATAATGTGTAAGTACTGAGATCTGAGGAACGGTGAAATACAGATAGTACAATGTGTAAGTACTGAGATCTGAGGAGCGGTGAAATACAGATAGTATAATGTGTAAGTACTGAGATCTGAGGAACGGTGAAATACAGATAGTACAATGTGTAAGTACTGAGATCTGAGGAACGGTGAAATACAGTTGGTACAATGTGTTTGTACTGAGATCTGAGGAATGGTGAAATACAGATAGTACAATGTGTAAGTACTGAGATCTGAGGAGCGGTGAAATACAGATAGTATAATGTGTAAGTACTGAGATCTGAGGAACGGTGAAATACAGATAGTACAATGTGTAAGTACTGAGATCTGAGGAACGGTGAAATACAGACAGTACAATGTGTAAGTACTGAGATCTGAGGAACGGTGAAATACAGATAGTACAATGTGTAAGTACTGAGATCTGTGGAATGGTGAAATACAGTTGGTACAATGTGTAAGCACTGAGATCTGAGGAACGGTGAAATACAGATAGTACAATGTGTAAGTACTGAGATCTGTGGAATGGTGAAATACAGTTGGTACAATGTGTAAGTACTGAGATCTGTGGAACGGTGAAATACAGATGGTACAATGTGTAAGTACTGAGATCTGAGGAACGGTGAAATACAGATAGTACAATGTGTAAGTACTGAGATCTGTGGAACGGTGAAATACAGATAGTACAGTGTGTAAGTACTGAGATCTGTGGAACGGTGAAATACAGTGGGTACAATGTGTAAGTACTGATATCTGAGGAACGGTGAAATACAGACAGTACAATGTGTAAGTACTGAGATCTGTGGAACGGTGAAATACAGATAGTATAATGTGTAAGTACTGAGATCTGAGGAACGGTGAAATACAGATAGTACAATGTGTAAGTACTGAGATCTGAGGAACGGTGAAATACAGACAGTACAATGTGTAAGTACTGAGATCTGAGGAACGGTGAAATACAGATAGTACAATGTGTAAGTACTGAGATCTGAGGAACGGTGAAATACAGATAGTACAATGTGTAAGTACTGAGATCTGTGGAATGGTGAAATACAGTTGGTACAATGTGTAAGTACTGAGATCTGAGGAATGGTGAAATACAGATAGTACAATGTGTAAGTACTGAGATCTGAGGAACGGTGAAATACAGACAGTACAATGTGTAAGTACTGAGATCTGAGGAACGGTGAAATACAGATAGTACAATGTGTAAGTACTGAGATCTGAGGAACGGTGAAATACAGATAGTACAATGTGTAAGTACTGAGATCTGTGGAATGGTGAAATACAGTTGGTACAATGTGTAAGTACTGAGATCTGAGGAATGGTGAAATACAGATAGTACAATGTGTAAGTACTGAGATCTGAGGAATGGTGAAATACAGTTGGTACAATGTGTTTGTACTGAGATCTGAGGAATGGTGAAATACAGATAGTACAATGTGTAAGTACTGAGATCTGAGGAATGGTGAAATACAGATAGTATAATGTGTAAGTACTGAGATCTGAGGAACGGTGAAATACAGATAGTACAATGTGTAAGTACTGAGATCTGAGGAACGGTGAAATACAGACAGTACAATGTGTAAGTACTGAGATCTGAGGAACGGTGAAATACAGATAGTACAATGTGTAAGTACTGAGATCTGAGGAACGGTGAAATACAGATGGTACAATGTGTAAGTACTGAGATCTGAGGAACGGTATAATACAGTTAGTACAATGTGTAAGTACTGAGATCTGAGGAACGGTGAAATACAGACGGTACAATGTGTAAGTACTGAGATCTGAGGAACGGTGAAATACAGTTGGTACAATGTGTAAGTACTGAGATCTGAGGAACGGTGAAATACAGATAGTACAATGTGTAAGTACTGAGATCTGAGGAACGGTGAAATACAGATAGTATAATGTGTAAGTACTGAGATCTGAGGAACGGTGAAATACAGATAGTACAATGTGTAAGTACTGAGATCTGAGGAATGGTGAAATACAGTTGGTACAATGTGTAAGTACTGAGATCTGAGGAACGGTGAAATACAGATAGTACAATGTGTAAGTACTGAGATCTGTGGAACGGTGAAATACAGATGGTACAACGTGTAAATACTGAGATCTGAGGAACGGTGAAATACAGATAGTACAATGTGTAAGTACTGAGATCTGAGGAACGGTGAAATACAGATAGTATAATGTGTAAGTACTGAGATCTGAGGAACGGTGAAATACAGATAGTACAATGTGTAAGTACTGAGATCTGAGGAGCGGTGAAATACAGATAGTATAATGTGTAAGTACTGAGATCTGAGGAACGGTGAAATACAGATAGTACAATGTGTAAGTACTGAGATCTGAGGAACGGTGAAATACAGTTGGTACAATGTGTTTGTACTGAGATCTGAGGAATGGTGAAATACAGATAGTACAATGTGTAAGTACTGAGATCTGAGGAGCGGTGAAATACAGATAGTATAATGTGTAAGTACTGAGATCTGAGGAACGGTGAAATACAGATAGTACAATGTGTAAGTACTGAGATCTGAGGAACGGTGAAATACAGACAGTACAATGTGTAAGTACTGAGATCTGAGGAACGGTGAAATACAGATAGTACAATGTGTAAGTACTGAGATCTGTGGAATGGTGAAATACAGTTGGTACAATGTGTAAGCACTGAGATCTGAGGAACGGTGAAATACAGATAGTACAATGTGTAAGTACTGAGATCTGTGGAATGGTGAAATACAGTTGGTACAATGTGTAAGTACTGAGATCTGTGGAACGGTGAAATACAGATGGTACAATGTGTAAGTACTGAGATCTGAGGAACGGTGAAATACAGATAGTACAATGTGTAAGTACTGAGATCTGTGGAACGGTGAAATACAGATAGTACAGTGTGTAAGTACTGAGATCTGTGGAACGGTGAAATACAGTTGGTACAATGTGTAAGTACTGATATCTGAGGAACGGTGAAATACAGACAGTACAATGTGTAAGTACTGAGATCTGTGGAACGGTGAAATACAGATAGTATAATGTGTAAGTACTGAGATCTGAGGAACGGTGAAATACAGATAGTACAATGTGTAAGTACTGAGATCTGAGGAACGGTGAAATACAGACAGTACAATGTGTAAGTACTGAGATCTGAGGAACGGTGAAATACAGATAGTACAATGTGTAAGTACTGAGATCTGTGGAATGGTGAAATACAGTTGGTACAATGTGTAAGCACTGAGATCTGAGGAACGGTGAAATACAGTTGGTACAATGTGTAAGTACTGAGATCTGAGGAACGGTGAAATACAGATAGTACAATGTGTAAGTACTGAGATCTGTGGAATGGTGAAATACAGTTGGTACAATGTGTAAGTACTGAGATCTGAGGAACGGTGAAATACAGATAGTACAATGTGTAAGTACTGAGATCTGTGGAATGGTGAAATACAGTTGGTACAATGTGTAAGTACTGAGATCTGTGGAACGGTGAAATACAGATGGTACAATGTGTAAGTACTGAGATCTGAGGAACGGTGAAATACAGATAGTACAATGTGTAAGTACTGAGATCTGTGGAATGGTGAAATACAGTTGGTACAATGTGTAAGTACTGAGATCTGTGGAACGGTGAAATACAGATAGTACAATGTGTAAGTACTGAGATCTGAGGAACGGTGAAATACAGATAGTACAATGTGTAAGTACTGAGATCTGTGGAACGGTGAAATACAGATAGTACAGTGTGTAAGTACTGAGATCTGAGGAACGGTGAAATACAGTTGGTACAATGTGTAAGTACTGAGATCTGTGGAACGGTGAAATACAGTTGGTACAATGTGTAAGTACTGAGATCTGTGGAACAGTGTATGACTGCCCCATGACTGGCTGGCACTGTATCAGCAGCAGAGTGGATAATCTCTACTGAGCATGACTGCACCACTACTGGCTGGCACTGTATCAATCACAGCATGGGCAGTCTCTACTGAGCATGTCTGCACCGCGACCGACTGGCACTGTATCAGCCGAGGAATGGGCAGTCTCTACTGAGCATGTCTGCACCGCGACCGGCTGGCAGTGGCACTGTGGCCCACGTAACGGGCTCTTCAACTAGTATTGAATAATCAACCTTGTCTTAATATCCACACATTACTTTCCCTTTATCAATGCTAGAACACAATTAGGGAAAGTGGTAATCTAGAAACAAACACACGAAAATATACAACGGGCACTTTATCGTATATATGTAGTCTTCAAAGTAATTTGTAATATAATTACAACTCATAATTAGTAGTCCACCGATTGGACACACAATGACACACAATCTGCGAGTAAGCTTTGTCACACCTTTTTCTACATTTCTAGTAAAAATTCTATACTTTGCCTCAAAATGAATGACCTTTGTCCAAATTCAATCACTCTGATTTCAAAATGAGTGATTCTAGCTTAAAAATTTCCACTTGTATTCAACATAATATTACTAAGGGTTAGCACCAAGCACGCAACAGCAAAACATGAATATTCCTTGTTTACCAAACAGGGGTTTTCTATAAACACAAGATTAGGCTCTAGACAATAGAAGCACCAAGTATATACACAGCGTCTAACACATTCTGCAAATGACCTTGTATACACAGTGCTACAATAAAAAAAAAAAGTAGCTAAATGGTGAATTGTGTTTTATCCATTATATATGTAAAATTCTGTTTTATTGATCACAATACCAGACTAATTAATGATTAGCCATGACATTATGCCTGTGTAGTTTATTCTACATATATGCAAGATGTCACTACTTTCAGAGAATGTATGGCAAACCCTGGTTCTTCAGTCAGATAGGCTTTTCAAATTAAAGGGATAGTAATACTTCGTTTTAACTTTATTTTATTTTGTAGGCATGAAAAAAACATGAAAAATGATATAAGTCTTATCTCTCAAATCTTTATGGTTTAAGAGATATTCACAAGCAAAGTTTCCCCTTCCTGCCCCTTTTACCTAGTGTAAACCATCTCTTCTCAGATGTGGAATCCAGTCCATAGACCAGACAGATAACAGAAGGGGACAATCTTCTTCCTATGAAAACAATGAAAGCCCTTCCCCCCCTTGACAAGTTTTTCAGGTTTTTCCCTTATCTTAATTGAAGATTGTCCCTCTCTGCAGTCTACCTGGGCACCTCCCTTCTGATCTGGCTGAACAGGGTGGGACACTATGCTTGTGAATATCTCTTAAACCATAAAGATTTGGGAGATAAGACTTATATCATTCTTCATGTTTTTTTAATGCCTACAAAATAAAATAAAGTTAAAACGAAGTATTACTATCCCTTTAAGATGAGTGATACACCAGCTTGTCATCATTTTATTGTGGCCGATCAGACTATGGAGGACTTGGAACACATGCTGATAGACCACAGGCCTAAATTGCTTAGAGGTCAAGACAGAGCCTGTAAATTGATTCAGTTGGAAGAAAGATGAATTCATAAACTGAATAAACTCATGCCTATGGGTCTTGATGATGAGACGAATTATGCAGGATAATAGACCATCCACACAGGAGGTGTTGAATGGTTTGTCCTTTTTATAATCTGCTACTGTTGTTCTTCACACATCAGGGATAGATCCATCACCTTGTAGCCCATTTCATTGGCTACAATAATCCTTTAAAGAGATAGTAATACTTCGTTTTAACTTTTTTTTATTTTGTAGGCATTAAAAAAACATGAAGAACGATATAGGTCTTATCTCTCAAACCTTTATGGTTTAAGAGATATTCACAAGCAAAGTTTCCCCTCCTGCCCCTTTTACCTAGTGTAAGACATCTCTTCTCAGATGTGGAATGCAGTCCATAGACCAGACAGATAACAGCAGGGGACAATCTTCTTCCTATGAGAACAATGAAAACCCTGCCCCCCTTGACAAGTTTTTCAGCTTTTTCCCTTATCTTAATTGAAGATTGTCCCTCTCTGCAATCTACCTGGGCATCTCCCTTCTGATCTGGCTGAACGGGGGGGGGATACTTTGCTTGTGAATATCTCTTAAACCATAAAGGTTTGAGACATAAGACTTATATCATTCTTCATGTTTTTTTAATGCCTACAAAATAAAATAAAGTTAAAACGAAGTATTACTATCCCTTTAAGTCTGCATTACTTGTATTGCAACCATGGAAGCTTGGAATGCCTCATGTAGTAACACCACACACACACACACACACACACACACACACACACACGTGGGCTCTGGGAACTAGGCATATGCAGTTGTCTAACTGGTCTACCTATATTCATGGATGTAACCATTCCTCTGATTGCATTTATTTTGCCTATATACATATGGGACCTGACTTGTTCTTTATTATTTACCAGAAGTCATCATCACTCTAGATTAGAAATTTAAGGACCTTTTATATTTGACGCATATTAATAGGGTTTATCTTTAGCCAATGCCTCTGTCCCCTCCACTCTCTTTTATCTGTGTGCTTATTGTAGACTCCTCCTACCTACTTCCTGCTGCCTCCCACTGAGCTGCTCCTCCTACTTCCTGTGGAGGGGTTTATAAGGCAGACTGAGGCCTGACTCAGATGCTCTTGCGTTGTTGTTCTTAGGTAAAGTACTTGGGTTCTGTGTGTGACCTGGCTATCTACAAAAAAACCCACTCTGTGTATGACCTGGCTATTTGTGAGAACCCGCACTGTGTATGACCCGGCTAAGTAAGAGAACCCTCTCTGTGTATGACCCAGAAACATATGAGAACCCTCTCTGTATATGACCCAGAAACATATGAGAACCCTCTCTGTGTATGACCCAGATAAGTACGAGAACCCTCTCTGTGTATGACCCAGCGATCACGAGTACCCCTTACTGTGATCAATTTGTACTATTGGCCTAAGACAGACCACTGCTGTGGACAGAGAGTCTGATTGGTGACTGCAGGCGTGAGTCACACGGTCTCGATATAGTGACTGCAGGTGTGAGTCACAGGGTCCCTTAGTGGTGATTGCAGGCGTGTGTCAGTTCTCCAGTCCAGCAGTCCTTGTGTTCCTGTTCATCGGATCAAGATTACTGTTCCAGTCGATGGATCAAGAGGTAGCGTTCCTGTTTCCTGCTGAGACTCACAGGGGCTTCGGCCCAGTCTCCAGCATTGTGGTCTAGCGTGAGGCCTACTATTTCTGGTAGTTGTGTCGCCAGCTAGTAACCCTTTGCTTGTAGTACTACATATTTATTGCTGTGATTTATTCTAATAAATATTTTGCATTACATTACCGTACTGAGTTCTGAGCATTCCTGGGTGCCCGTGACACCATTATGTTTCTTTGCTCTTTTACCTGTGGGCTAAGGTAACAAGGCAGCTTCAATTGCACTCGGCTCCAGTAGGGGGCTTTGTGATGTGGGGAGTCCACTTCTTTCTCAACGTTTACTAGGCGCCCCTCTATGGTGCCCTGTGCAAATTCACTTCTGCCTACCTTACAGATGCCATTGAATAGAGGAAAATATATATTTTTCTTTCATTCTGCATTACTGCAGTTATATGTAGGATATTTTGCTAATCACCTTCATTATATTACACCAGGTTCTTTCTAGATGACCATTTTGCCTAATTGAGCCCTTGAATTGATACTTTG
Source organism: Rhinophrynus dorsalis (assembly GCA_037306005.1). Taxonomy (NCBI): domain Eukaryota; kingdom Metazoa; phylum Chordata; class Amphibia; order Anura; family Rhinophrynidae; genus Rhinophrynus; species Rhinophrynus dorsalis. The sequence goes on along the minus strand of CM074724.1, from coordinate 528,335 downwards.
TGATGTCTGGGAGTTCCCGTCTGGGTGGCCTGACTTCTATAGTTTATTACCCAATTAGACTCTTATCCCAATCAGCATAATCCCTCATTTCCACAAGCCACATGTTATATCTTTACCCACCAGTACAGAACAAGGGAAATTAATGGATGGTGGATCATGTTAGACCCTTGGCATAAATGGATAGTCATTTGTGGATGTTAAGGCAAAGTCGATTATTCAGTATACATTTTTATAATGAAGTGTACCTTTCTAAGTGTCCCACCCCTTTTCCATACGTCACGCTGACTTCCATCAGTGCAGAAAGCCAGCCTGGATGGATCACAACAAGGGACAATCTAGTGTCAGCATAAGGAAAAACTTGCCCTCCTCAGTCAAGGGGGCAGGGTCTTCCTTATATACTTATACTGGTAGAAAGATACGCTTCATTATAAAAAAGTATACTGTATAATCGGCATTGCCTTAATATCTGAACATTACTATCTCTTTAAGGTGTTACGATGTGCTGGATAAATGCTTTCCTCCCATTTTACATGAGGCACTCTCCCAGGTACTACGTGTATATCACCTTTGGACCACTCATGTCTACTGTCTCCAATAAAGACCAGCACCTGTGCATTCATATACATCTCTTCCACTTTCCATTTTTATTAACAATGTCGGCATCAAACTAACATGCATATTTCACTATTCCTCAGCACTTGTACATTGTACTATCTATATTTCACCGTTCCTCTGATCTCAGTACTTACACACTGTATTATCTGTATTTCACCGTTCCTCAGATCTCAGTACTTACACATTGTACTATCTGTATTTCACCGTTCCTCAGATCTCAGTGCTTACACATTGTACTATCTGTATTTCACCGTTCCTCAGATCTCAGTGCTTACACATTGTACTATCTGTATTTCACCGTTCCTCAGATCTCAGCACTTACACATTGTACTATCTGTATTTCACCGTTCCTCAGATCTCAGTACTTACACACTGTATTATCTGTATTTCACCGTTCCTCAGATCTCAGTACTTACACATTGTATTATCTGTATTTCACCGTTCCTCAGATCTAAGTACTTACACATTGTATTATCTGTATTTCACCGTTCCTCAGATCTCAGTACTTACACGTTGTACTATCTGTATTTCACCGTTCCTCAGATCTCAGTACTTACAAATTGTATTATCTGTATTTCACCGTTCCTCAGATCTCAGTACTTACACATTGTACTATCTGTATTTCACCGTTCCTCAGATCTCAGTACTTACACATTGTATTATCTGTATTTCACCGTTCCTCAGATCTAAGTACTTACACACTGTATTATCTGTATTTCACCGTTCCTCAGATCTCAGTACTTACACGTTGTACTATCTGTATTTCACCGTTCCTCAGATCTCAGCACTTACACATTGTATTATCTGTATTTCACCGTTCCTCAGATCTCAGTAAATACACACTGTATTATCTGTATTTCACCGTTCCTCAGATCTAAGTACTTACACACTGTATTATCTGTATTTCACCGTTCCTCAGATCTCAGTACTTACACGTTGTACTATCTGTATTTCACCGTTCCTCAGATCTCAGTACTTACACATTGTATTATCTGTATTTCACCGTTCCTCAGATCTCAGTAATTACACATTGTATTATCTGTATTTCACCGTTCCTCAGATCTAAGTACTTACACACTGTATTATCTGTATTTCACCGTTCCTCAGATCTCAGTACTTACACACTGTATTATCTGTATTTCACCGTTCCTCAGATCTCAGTACTTACACATTGTATTATCTGTATTTCACCATTCCTCAGATCTCAGTACTTACACATTGTACTATCTGTATTTCACCGTTCCTCAGATCTAAGTACTTACACACTGTATTATCTGTATTTCACCGTTCCTCAGATCTCAGTACTTACACATTGTATTATCTGTATTTCACCGTTCCTCAGATCTCAGTACTTACACATTGTATTATCTATTCTTTTTCAATTTCCCTAATATGTTTTGATCTTTTATCCTTTTGTTCATATTTTTCAGTCAGTACTATCCATTCAATTTACTTTATGATTTTCTGTAGATTGTCACTGTCGTTAGCCAACTGGCTGCTGACGTCATTCCCGCAGTCGATTTTTACGACTTCATGTTAGTGACGTCACCATTCATGCTGGGGCCATGTGTAGCCTCCCTTTAGCCTTTAAATATCTCTAATTTTAGCATCCATATTGTTTTGATAAAGGTTCTATTCGGACCAAAATGTCGATCAGACTATTTGCCTGATTGCAGTAATAAATACCTGTTCAGAAGACCCACTGGCGCTGTCCTCCTCTCTGTTATTTATATATAAAGATATACTAATAGAAGAAGAAGAGGTCTTGTGACACACACACACCCCTGGCAAAAGTAAGGAGGAGTTATGCAAATCTCCTTTATAGTGACCGTCCCATTGGTGTAAGCACAGAGGTGTAATTTGGACAGAAGTGGCATGGGGGGGGGGGTATAAAAATCCTTTATACTTCACTTGTGTTACCTGGTGTGAACCTCTCTTCCCTCCTGGCTAGGTCTCCCGGCTCCTGACATGGGAACTCCTCTGTGTTACCTGACTTCCATCTCTAGGCTTGTTCAACCTCATCTCTTCATCTGATCCGACAAGACTATGTCTGACATGTTCCTGTTCACCTCCTTCCAGAGCGCTGTCAGACTTCCCCTTACCCTTCTGCAATTCACCTCTTCTTACCCTGTCTCCTCTCAGGTCCATCTAGGCCATTCACCTCTTCCTTCTCCATTTAGCCTTACCCTACTCTTTACTCTTGTCTGACCTCTAGTGGTCCGCTCCTACTCTGCAGTTCTCCTCTTTCTTCTCCACTTCACCTTACCATGGTCTATACTCTTGTCTGACCTCTAGTGGTCTGCGGCTACTTTGCAATTCTACTCTTTCTTCTCCACTTCACCTTACCATGGCCTATACTCTTGTCTGACCTCTAGTGGTCTGCCCCTACGCTGCAATTTTCCTCTTCCTTCTCCACTTCAACTTACCATGGCCTATACTCTTGTCTGTCCTCTAGTGGTCCACAGCTGCTCCGCAATTCTCCTCTTTCTTCTCCACTTCACATTACCATGGCCTATACTCTTGTCTGACCTCTAGTGGTCCACAGCTGCTCTGCAATTCTCCTTTTCCTTCTCAACTTTACCATACCGTACTCTTTACTCTTGTCTGACCTCTAGTGGTCTGCTGCTACTCTGCAATTCTCCTCTTCTTTCTCCACTTTGCTTTACCTTACTCTTTACTCTTGCCTGACCTCTAGTGGTCCGCTGCTGCTCTGAAATTCACCTCTCCTTTCTCCACTTCACCTTTGTCTTATCCTGTTCTCTGCTCTTCTCTTATCCTCCCTCTAGTGGTTCGCTGCTAGTCTGCAATAAGCCTCCTCTTACTCTAGCCTCCTCTCAGGTCCATCTAGGTTTCACCTCTTTCTTCTCCACTTCACCTTACCCTGCTCTCTGATTTTGTCCGCCCTCTAGTGGACCACTGCTACTCTCCAATTCACCTCTTCTCCAGGTCACCTTACCTTGCTCTCTGCTTTTGTCTGCCCTCTAGTGGACCACTGCTACTGTCCAATTCGCCTGTTCTCCAGTTCACCTTATCCTGCTCTCTGCTTTTGTCTGCCCTCTAGTGGACCACTGCTACTCTCCAATTCGCCTCTTCTCCAGTTCACCTTACCCTGCTCTCTGCTTTTGTCTGCCCTCTAGTGGACCACTGCTACTCTCCAATTCACCTCTTCTCCACTTCACCTTACCCTGCTCTCTGCTTTTGTCTGCCCTCTAGTGGACCACTGCTACTGTCCAATTCGCCTGTTCTCCAGTTCACCTTACCTTGCTCTCTGCTTTTGTCTGCCCTCTAGTGGACCATTGCTACTCTCCAATTCGCCTCTTCTCCACTTCACCTTACCCTGCTCTCTGCTTTTGTCTGCCCTCTAGTGGACCACTGCTGCTCTGCAATTTGCCTCCTCTTACTCTAATCTCCTCTCAGGTCCATCTAGAACATTCACTTCTTCCTTCTCCTCAAGTTGCTCTTGTCTGCCCTCTATTGGTCTGCCGTTACTTTGCAGGTCAATTCTTCTTTCTCCACCTTTCCTTCACCTAATCTTGCCTCTGATCCTTTCTCTCTAGTTCCTCCACCTTGGAAGTTTGACAGTGTGTCTCTGGATCATCAGCCTGGTTGGACTTCCTATGCCCTGCTCAGTCCTTAGCAGTAATTGGTTCTCCCAAACTCATTGATCCCTGTCTCTAGTGTGTGGGGGTTAATCTGGTTTCAAGACCAACACCTATATACACCTCAGCTGCAGCAAGGAAGGTCCGCTTGACTGTCTGTACTCTCAATCCCGCTCTCCAGATTCACCTCCCAGTTACTTTGTCTGAGCAGGGTAACATGACAGTGATTGGTGTATATATTGTGTATATTGTGTCTGTGTTTGTATATTTTGTGTTTGTACATGTGTATTGCTTGTATGTGTATTGTGTGTGTTCATTGTAGGCTCTGCAACTCCTTGCAGAGATTTTGACAGAAGCAAAAATCACACCCCTACACTTACACCAATGGGACAGGCAGTAAAGAGGAGATCTGAATGACTACTTACTGCGCCCCTGGGTGTATGTGTCACATGACCTCTTTGTCTTCTATTAGTATAGATCAGATCTGTCCAAGTTCAGTCCTCAGGGGCCGCCATCAGGCCAGCATTTAAGGATTTCCATGACTAAGCACAGGTGAGTTAATCAGTGGATCATTAATTTTGACTGACTGACCTGTGCTTAATCAGGGAAATCCTTACATCCTGGTCCCTACATAAAGAGGGACACTTGGGAGGTACAGATCCCTAATATCTTCTATAAAGAGGGACACTTGGGAGGTACAGACCCCTAATATCTCCTATAAAGAGGGACACTTGGGAGGTACAGACCCCTGATATCTCCTATAAAGAGGGACACTTGGGAGGTACAGAACCCTAATATCTCCTATAAAGAGGGACACTTGGGAGGTACAGACCCCTAATATCTCCTATAAAGAGGGACACTTGGGAGGCATGGACCCCTAATATCTCCTATAAAGAGGGACACTTGGGAGGTACAGACCCCTGATATCTCCTATAAAGAGGGACACTTGGGAGGTACGGACCCCTGATATCTCCTATAAAGAGGGACACTTGGGAGGTACAGAGCCCTAATATCTCCTATAAAGAGGGACACTTGGGAGGTACAGACCCCTGATATCTCCTATAAAGAGGGACACTTGGGAGGTACAGACCCCTGATATCTCCTATAAAGAGGGACACTTGGGAGGTACAGACCCCTGATATCTCCTATAAAGAGGGACACTTGGGAGGTACGGACCCCTAATATCTCCTATAAAGAGGGAGACTTGGGAGGTACAGACCCCTAATATCTCCTATAAAGAGGGAGACTTGGGAGGGACAGAGCCGTAATATCTCCTATAAAGAGGGACATTTGGGAGGTACAGAGCCCTAATATCTCCTATAAAGAGGGACACTTGGGAGGTACGGACCCCTAATATCTCCTATAAAGAGGGAGACTTGGGAGGTACAGAGCCCTAATATCTCCTATAAAGAGGGGACACTTGGGAGGTACAGACCCCTAATATCTCCTCTAAAGAGGGAGACTTGGGAGGTACAGAGCCCTAATATCTCCTACTAGTTGAAGAGCCCGTTACACAGGCCACAGTGCCACTGCCAGCCAATCGCGGTGCAGTTATGCTCAGTAGAGACTGCCCGTGCCGCATCAGATACAGAGCTGGATGGTCCTTTGGAGTGCCCCTCTTTGTATCAGCCTCGTCAAGGGCAGTCTCTACTGCGCATGACTGCGTCGTTACAAACTTTCTAGCGAATTATTATATAGGATAAAGAGGGACACTTGGGAGGTACAGAGCCCTAATATCTCCTATAAAGAGGGACACTTGGGAGGTACAGACCCCTAATATCTCCTATAAAGAGGGACACTTAGGAGGTACAGACCCCTAATATCTCCTATAAAGAGGGACACTTGGGAGGTACAGACCCCTAATATCTCCTATAAAGAGAGACACTTGGGAGGTACAGACCCCTAATATCTCCTATAAAGAGGGACACTTGGTAAGTACAGACCCCTAATATCTCCTATATAGAGGGACACTTGGGAGGTACAGACCCCTAATATCTCCTATAAAGAGGGACACTTGGGAGGTACAGAACCCTAATATCTCCTATAAAGAGGGACACTTGGGAGGTACAGAGCCCTAATATCTCCTATAAAGAGGGACACTTGGGAGGTACAGACCCCTAATATCTCCTATAAAGAGGGACACTTAGGAGGTACAGACCCCTAATATCTCCTATAAAGAGGGAGACTTGGGAGGTATGTACCCTTAATATCTCCTATAGAGGGACACTTGGGAGGTACAGACCCCTAATATCTCCTAAAAAGGGACAATTGGGGGTATGGTAGATATAATCCCAGATCTGTATACAAATTGAAAGTACAGGATGGTACTGAGCAGTTCCTGTATGTGACTGAGAACTGGTCATTTGTCCAAAAGCTGACATTAGACCCCTGAGAGCTGATCTCAGTAGAAGGAAGTTAGTTACACAGGTAATTAGGGAACTTTACAGGGAAGCGTTCTCTACACCTTTCATCTAGAGAGAAAATAGAGAAACATTCATTATAACGTTCTGAGTGCCAAAGGTGTTGTGGCAGAGACCGCTGACACCCAGATGTTGCTGTAGAAGATGCAATAAATATAAATATACTCACATATATATATATATATACACACACATATATATACCCACACACAAAATGCTCAACACTCACAATTTACACACACACATATCCAACACACACTCACACAAAACACAGACACCACGCACATGCAATACACAAACACATGCACAACTCACACACACAATACACACAATATACCACAACACACACATGTAAAACACACATGCACAAAACACACTATTATAAACCATAAGCTCCTGGGTGGGCATCAAGCACAGGGTATCACACGCACAGTCCGCTGTTCTTAAAGGGATAGTAATACTTCATTTTAACTTTATTTTATTTTGTAGGCATTAAAAAAACATGAAGAATGATATAAGTCTTATCTCTGAAACCTTTATGGTTTAAGAGATATTCACAAACAAAGTATCCCCCCCCTGTTCAACCAGATCAGAAGGGAGGTGCCCAGGTAGACTGCAGAGAGGGACAATCTTCAATTAAGATAATGGAAAAACCTGAAAAGCTTGTCAAGGGGGGAAGGGCTTTCATTGTTTTCATACAAAGAAGATTGTCCCCTTCTGTTATCTGTCCTGTCATACAACCAGACTCACATCTGAGAAGAGATGACTTACACTAGGTAAAAGGGGCGGGAGGGGAACTTTGCTTGTGAATATCTCATAAACCATAAAGGTTTGAGAGATAAGACTTATATCATTCTTCATGTTTTTTTAATGCCTACAAAATAAAATAAAGTTAAAACGAAGTATTACTATCCCTTTAAAAAAAGATTTCCATGTTTATTTTGACATTGTATCAGAATCAGCAGGCCGTGTTTTACAAAACAAAAAGAGGATTCCCCTTCTACTTCACGGTTGTAAACTAAAAAACAGCACAGGTTTAACCTACCTTTTAAGGTCCTGCTTTGTTGCTCTGCTCTTCTTGCTCACAGAAAATCAAATTCCATTTTCCTTTTACAAACTCTGCAGCCTGGGATTGACAACCTGCTAATTGGGACAGGTGGAGGGGTAGAGACTATGTAGGATTCTGGGTCCTAATTACCTCCCCTCTACAATCCTCCCATACACTTTGTCACAACACACCACACACATACATATAGAACAGACAATATTGATAGAGACACAATATACATACAGAGATAGTACGGCAAAAATGTTGTATGTCTAACACAATCCAGACAATGTTATACACACAGACCTATAGGATAGGCGGGTGAGGCAAGGTTAACATGCAAAAACATGTGATAGTTTAATAGCACTACAACTCCCATAATCCTTACCCATCTTCAGTGGTTGTGATGAAACATGTGATTTGAGCAGACTTATTTGGCTTTATTAGTGAGTGGATGTGAGGTAATCTGTGGGATGACGACTGACAGGCGAGGTCACAATGCTCAAAAGTGTACCCTTTGAACGGCAGAGAGGATAGCAATGCATTGCTCTGCATACCCCCTCTGGATCTCAAATGGTTAACAACATAGTATAAGAGCAAGTACGATAATCACACCCCTGTGTATGTTGTGGACTGGCTGTAGGGAGGAGACATGAATATCTCCTCCTTACTGCCGCCCCTGGGTGTGTGTGGATTTTATATATATAGATATTAGGGTCCATACCTCTCAACTGTCCCTCTTTAGAAGATATCAGGGCTCTGTACCTCCCAAGTGTCCCTCTTTAAAGAAATTAGGGTCCATACCTCCCATGTGTCCCTTTATAGGAGGGACAGTCCCTCTTTGAGACCCAAATTCCTCTGTCCATCTTTCACGCCCTGGTGTCCCTCTGTGTAGGAGATCAGACTGTGTGTTGTGTATATAAGTGTATCACCCTGATGTCCCAGTGTTTAGGAGATCAGACTGTGTGGTGTGTATATAAGTGTATCACCCTGATGTCCCTGTGTTTAGGAGATCAGACTGTGTGGTGTGTATATAAGTGTATCGCCCTGGTGTCCCTGTGTTTAGGAGATCAGACTGTGTGATGTGTATATAAGTGTATCACCCTGGTGTCCTTGTGTTTAGGAGATCAGACTGTGTGGTGTGTATATAACTGTATCACCCTGGTGTCCCTGCGTTTAGGAGATCAGACTGTGTGATGTGTATATATAAGTGTATCACCCTGGTGTCCCTGTGTTTAGGAGATCCGACTGTGTGGTTTGTATATAAATGTATCACCCTGGTGTTCCTGTGTGTAGGAGATCAGACTGTGTGGTGTGTATAGAAGTGTATCACCCTGGTGTCCCTGTGTTTAGGAGATCAGACTGTGTGGTGTGTATATAACTGTATCACCCTGGTGTCCCTGTGTTTAGGAGATCAGACTGTGTGATGTGTATATATAAGTGTATCACCCTGGTGTCCTGTGTTTAGGAGAACAGACTGTGTGGTGTGTATATAAATGTATCACCCTGGTGTTCCTGTGTTTAGGAGATCAGACTGTGTGGTGTGTATAGAAGTGTATCACCCTGGTGTCCCTGTGTTTAGGAGATCAGACTGGGTGGTGTGTATATAAGTGTATCACCCTGGTGTCCCTGTGTTTAGGAGATCAGACTGTGTGGTGTGTATATAAATGTATCACCCTGGTGTCCCTGTGTTTAGGAGATCAGACTGTGTGGTGTGTATAAGTGTATCACCCAGGTGTCCCTGTGTTTAGGAGATCAGACTGTGTGGTGTGTATATAAATGTATCACCCTGGTGTTCCTGTGTTTAGGAGATCAGACTGTGTGGTGTGTATATAAGTGTATCACCCTGGTGTTCCTGCGTGTATGTGACAGAACTGTGGTGACTATAGTTGATTCCAGTACATTGCTGGAGTGCAGAGATAGTGGGGGGGTTGGGCTTTGATTCCACTATACTCCAGGCCTGTGCTAAGGAATGTTAATTGATTCCTGCTGTGCTTCCTTGACCAATCAGAGGCGGTTATTGATGAGCCAGTTAAGAATGTAGGATTTCAATTCCTAATCTGCATTCTTATCCTGATAAGGGTGCTGGTGACTGATTGGTCAAGCATAGAAACACTGTCCCAAGTATTCGTTTGCATGCTGATCTAGATAAGAGTCTCTGTAGTGTATATAACCTGTGTGTTTGATTCAATAAAAGAGAGTTCTTCCCTTCATCAAGTCTCGGCTGATGTTTGGGAACAGGAGGGTCAGTTTACTATTGGAGTGTTATTCTGAGGGAGAAAGGAACTATAACGGAGGTATCCAGCTTATGATGCAAGGCGTCACGTTACAACTGGTGGCAAGCGGCGGGATTCGGCTTATCCCAAGGAACTGAAACTGAGACCAGCATCCAGGGGGAGATATAGCCTCTGGCTTGACCCCGGTCTCAGCAGCGCAGCGAGCAGTGGATGGAGCAACAGCGAATCTGAGACCAGCATCCAGGGGGAGATATAGCCGCTGGCTTGACCCCGGTCTCAGCAGCGCAGCGAGCAGTGGGTGGAGCAACAGCAAAACTGAGACCAGCATCCAGGGGGAGATATAGCCGCTGGCTTGACCCCGGTCTCAGCAGCGCAGCGAGCAGTGGATGGCCAAAGCAACTTGGATATCCTGGAACTTGGAGTACTAGTATCCACTGCATTAGGAGGTACCTGGGATCCTGCCTGTGGAACATGGCAAATCTAGGACCAATGGGCGCTGTTAAGCCCAACTGGAGACGGATTGAGAAGCTGGTGGCATTGCGATGGCCGCTTCTGGGGGACAATCCTCTGCGGGATTGGGAGGACAGCATGGACTGCTTTGTGAAGGTGGAAAGTAAGCTACAGGATCAGTATATCGCCCTGTACCAGAAAGCGGAGCAGAAGTATTACAGCATGATCCGCCCCTCTTGTTCTGCTGCGGGCAATGGATACAATGGCCCAGGAGTAGGATGGGAGGCCATCTGTGTCGACCCCAACTTTGGCAGCAAGGAGGAGAGTAGGTTTTGGGAAATCAGGGATGCCCGGGAGGAGATGATGGGGTTCCAGAATATCCCTGAGCTAGCAGAGGAGCTGGAGGACCTGGTGGAGCAAGAGTGGCATCTGGAGCAAGCTTACCAAGGCCTTATCCGGAAAGTTGAGAGGCATACGGGGGAGGGACCACGGGCGGCCCCCCCATATACTATACCGCAGGAAGATGTGGCCTGGCTGGCCAACCCGCCCTGGGATGGAGGCTCCGACCTTGGAATGGAACAGTCCTTTGAGTCCTGCGACCCGGTGGGGTGGAGAATGAGGAATCTACTGCCCCACCTAGGACCCAATCCGTCGGAAGAGACGGTGGCCCAACTTAAACTGTCGGTCGAGCAACAGTACTTTCAAGACATCCAGAGCCCCTGGGTTGCCCCATGCTGGGGGAGTGAGACAGTGATACGCACCGGCCCCTTTGTTACCCCGGACCTGAGGAGTTGGAATTCGCTGCTCCTCAGCCCCAAGAATGCCCCTGTACCAGGGGGTGGGACAACCGTCCCCCCTGGTGGACATTTGGCCCCTTCCCCTGTTTTTCCTACTGTTGTGAGTGAGAGAGAGCTCACCAGCAGACCCAAGAAGATGCTCCCTTTGTTAATGGACACTGCCCTGGAGAAGGAGCAATGTGTGCTCTCCAGGGGCATGGTTGATACGACCCTGAGGAATGGGACTGCGGTCTTCCTCAGGGCAGAGAATGGCCCTGCGGTTTGTGGCCTGAAAGAAGAGAAACCCAGCAGACTGAAGGAGAACAGTGCTGCTGGCCCTCTTGTTGATCCTATGGACTGTGAACTGGTGGGTGGGAATGCGTTCCCCACCAGCCCCCCTGTGAACCCTGGCCTGGTGAGTAGAAGTGAGCTCCCCAGGGCCTGGGAAACCCCTGTTGCTGTGGATGAGACGCAGGTTCCCACCAGCAGCCCCTGTCCTTCCCCTTTATTATTGGATACTGCCCTGGAGAAGGAGCAATGTGTGCTCTCCAGGGGTGCAGATGTTATGGCCCTGAGGAATGGGACTGCGGTCTTCCTCAAGGCAGAGAATGGCCCTGCGGTTTGTGGCCTGAAAGAAGAGGACCCCAACAGACTGAAGGAGAACAGTGCTGCTGGCCCTCTTGTTGACCCTATGGACTGTGAACTGGTGGGTGGGAATGCGTTCCCCACCAGCCCCCCTGTGAACCCTGGCCTGGTGAGTAGGAGCGAGCTCCCCAGGGCCTGGGAAACCCCTGTTGCTGTGGATGAGACACAGGTCCCCACCAGCAGCCCCTGTCCTTCCCCTTTGTTAATGGACACTGCCCTGGAGAAGGAGCAATGTGTGCTCTCCAGGGGTGCAGATGTTATGGCCCTGAGGAATGGGACTGCGGTCTTCCTCAAGGCAGAGAATGGCCTTGGAGTTTGTGGCCTGAAAGAAGAGGACCCTAGCAGACTGAAGGAGAACAGTGCTGCTGGCCCTCTTGTTGACCCTATGGACTGTGAACTGGTGGGTGGGAATGCGTTCCCCACCAGCCCCCCTGTGAACCCTGACCTGGTGAGTAGGAGCGAGCTCCCCAGGGCCTGGGAAACCCCTGTTGCTGTGGATGAGATACAGGTCCCCACCAGCAGCCCCTGTCCTTCCCCTTTGTTATTGGATACTGCCCTGGAGAAAGAGAAATGTGTGCTCTCCAGGGTCGTGGATGTTATGGCCCTGAGGAATGGGATTGCGGTCTTCCTCAAGGCAGAGAATGGCCTTGGAGTTTGTTGCCTGGAAGAAGAGGACCCCAGCAGACTGCCACAATGCAGTGTTGCTGCCCCTTGTGCTGTCCCTGTAGACTGTGAACTGGTGGGTGGGAGCGAGCCCACCAGCCACTATGTGACCCCTGACCTGGTGGTTGGGAGCGAGCCCACCAGGCCCTGTAAAACCTTGGCTGTGATGAGTGGGACAGCAGTCCTCATCAGCAGTCCCAAGCCTGTTGCCCCTTGTCCTGATACCCCAGCCTTGGTGAGTGGGACCACGGTCCTCACCAGGGATACCCTTGTTGCCCCTGGATCTTTTGACCCCAGCCTGGTGGGTGGGAAGTCATTCCCCACCAGGCCAACTGTTGATCCAGCCCGAGGGAGGGGGACCACCGTGCTCCCTAAGGAAGTTGGGAGTTGCCCCAGTTTTGCCAGCAGCCCACAGTCTGTTTGTCCTGGATTGGTGAGTGGGAGTGCGCTCCTCACCGGTCCTCTGGATGCCCCAACCCTGAGCAAAAGAGTCCCCAGTGTTTCCAGTAGCCCTTTGGATGTTGCCTCAGCCCAGGAGAGTGAGAGCAGCATCCTCTCCTGTTCCCGTGGGGTACTTGCCCAACCAAAAGGGGGAGATGTCCCCAGCGTCCACCAAGGTGACCCCCAGGCCATGGGGAACCCAGAGACACTGTTGCCAAAAGGAGGTCCACCTTGTAGACTGGCTATGGACCCTGAGTCACTGGACCCAGACCCAGGAGGGTCTGACCCCAGCTCTGCGTGGAGCCTGGCCCAGGAGAGGCCTCACAACTTGGTGATAGCCAGGACCAAGAGGTACATGTTTCCCTGGCCCAGGACCAAGGACCCCAGTTTTACTTCTGGCCCCGGACAAGGGGCTCGTTTTTTCTTTCCAGACCCCAGGACTGTAGGGGCTGGCTGGGGACAAGACTTTTGGGACAAGTACTGTTGTGGACATGGAACCACAGGCAGAAAACCCCAGACATCCCTAAATTACACCCGACTGGGTCTAATCGGGTATGCCGGACATGGATACAAGGGGGAGATATGTGACAGAACTGTGGTGACTATAGTTGATTCCAGTACATTGCTGGAGTGCAGAGATAGTGGGGGGGTTGGGCTTTGATTCCACTATACTCCAGGCCTGTGCTAAGGAATGTTAATTGATTCCTGCTGTGCTTCCTTGACCAATCAGAGGCGGTTATTGATGAGCCAGTTAAGAATGTAGGATTTCAATTCCTAATCTGCATTCTTATCCTGATAAGGGTGCTGGTGACTGATTGGTCAAGCATAGAAACACTGTCCCAAGTATTCGTTTGCATGCTGATCTAGATAAGAGTCTCTGTAGTGTATATAACCTGTGTGTTTGATTCAATAAAAGAGAGTTCTTCCCTTCATCAAGTCTCGGCTGATGTTTGGGAACAGGAGGGTCAGTTTACTATTGGAGTGTTATTCTGAGGGAGAAAGGAACTATAACGGAGGTATCCAGCTTATGATGCAAGGCGTCACGTTACATATCACCCTGGTGTTCCTGTGTTTAGGAGATCAGACTGTGTGGTGTGTATATAAGTGTATCACCCTGGTGTTCCTGCGTGTAGGAGATCAGACTGTGTGGTGTGTATAGAAGTGTATCACCCTGGTGTCCCTGTGTTTAGGAGATCAGACTGTGTGGTGTGTATATAAGTGTATCACCCTGGTGTCCCTGTGTTTAGGAGATCAGACTGTGTGGTGTGTATATAAGTGTATCACCCTGGTGTTCCTGTGTGTAGGAGATCAGACTGTGTGGTGTGTATAGAAGTGTATCACCCTGGTGTCCCTGTGTTTAGGAGATCAGACTGTGTGATGTGTATATAAGTGTATCACCTTGGTGTCACTGTGTTTAGGAGATCAGACTGTGTGGTGTGTATATAAGTGTATCACCCTGGTGTCCCTGTGTTTAGGAGATCAGACTGTGTGGTGTGTATATAAGTGTATCACCCTGGAGTCCCTGTGTTTAGGATATCAGACTGTGTGGTGTGTATATAAGTGTATCACCCTGGTGTCCCTGTGTTTAGGAGATCAGACTGTGTGGTGTGTATATAAGTGTATCACCCTGGTGTCCCCGTGTTTAGGAGATCAGACTGTGTGGTGTGTATATAAGTGTATCACCCTGGTGTCCCTGTGTTTAGGAGATCAGACTGTGTGGTGTGTATATAAGTGTATCACCCTGGTGTCCCTGTGTTTAGGAGATCAGACTGTGTGGTGTGTATATAAGTGTATCACCCTGGTGTCCCTGTGTTTAGGAGATCAGACTGTGTGGTGTGTATATAAGTGTATCACCCTGGTGTCCCTGTGTTTAGGAGATCAGACTGTGTGGTGTGTATATAAGTGTATCACCCTGGTGTCCCCGTGTTTAGGAGATCAGACTGTGTGGTGTGTATATAAGTGTATCACCCTGGTGTCCCTGTGTTTAGGAGATCAGACTGTGTGGTGTGTATATAAGTGTATCACCCTGGTGTCCCTGTGTTTAGGAGATCAGACTGTGTGGTGTGTATAACTGTATCACCCTGGTGTCCCTGTGTTAGGAGATCAGACTGTGTGGTGTGTATATAAGTGTATCACCCTGGTGTCCCTGTGTTTAGGAGATCAGACTGTGTGGTGTGTATATAAGTGTATCACTCTGGTGTCCCTGTGTTTAGGAGATCAGACTGTGTCGTGTGTATATAAGTGTATCACCCTGGTGTCCCTGTGTTTAGGAGATCAGACTGTGTGGTGTGTATATAAGTGTATCACCCTGGTGTCCCTGTGTTTAGGAGATCAGTCTGTGTGGTGTGTATATAAGTGTATCACCCTGGTGCCCCTGTGTTAGGAGATCAGACTGTGTGGTGTGTATATAAGTGTATCACCCTGGTATTCTGTGTTTAGGAGATCAGACAGTGTGGTGTGTATAGAAGTGTATCACCCTGGTGTCCCTGTGTTTAGGAGATCAGACTGTGTGATGTGTATATAAGTGTATCACCTTGGTGTCACTGTGTTTAGGAGATCTTTACATAAAGAGCTGTAATTTTTGGTAATGCCCCACTCACCAGTCACACCCCATAAAACACCCCTGTCCCTCAGTGGCCATATTCACAGGGTTAAACAGACTCAAAGAACCATAACAGAGATTGGGGGGGGGGGATCTGCCTGTTATGGGCACAGAAGGGGGCATTTCTGGGGCACACCATCTGCACTACAGGGAGACATTAGACAGGTCTGCTACTCCTTAAATGTGATTACATCACACACACTCTCTCTCTCTGGTACCTCAGCCTCAGTGAAGAGACTCCTGCCCACAACAGAGATGGCGGATTGTATTGATGACGTCAGTGGGCGGTACTTGTGGATCGGTGGGTGTGTACACTTGGACTATTTAAAGGCGCCGCAGCACGGAGTCCTGTCATTGCCCCGGATTGGTGACAGTAGGAGAGGCGGTAATCCCGGACCGGACAGCGGAACCCCAGAACAGACGGACAGACATGGCGCCCAGGAAGTTCTTCGTTGGGGGGAACTGGAAGATGAACGGAGACAAGAAGAGTCTGGGGGAGCTGATTAACACCCTGAACACCGGCAAGGTCACCGGGGACACAGGTGGGGACCGGCATATCGCGATAGTGGGGGCTACCGCAGTATGGCTACCCTGTGTGGGAGCAGTACCAGGGCAGGCTTATATCGTGATACCCCTTGTGGGTGTAGCACCAGGGGAAGTATGTATTGTGATGTCCTGGTACTGAACCCACAGGGGGGGATGGGGTATCACGATATACACTTGCCCTGGTACTGAACCCACAGGGGGGGGGGAGGGGGTATCATGATATACACTTGCCCTGGTACTGAACCCACAGGGGGGATGGGGTATCACGATATACACTTGCCCTGTGTACTGAACCCACAGGGGGGGGAGGGGGTATCACAATATACACTTGCCCTGGTACTGAACCCACAGGGGGGGAGGGGGTATCACGATATACACTTGCCCTGGTACTGAACCCACAGGGGGGGGAGGGGGGTATCACGATATACACTTGCCCTGGTACTGAACCCACAGGGGGGGGGGGGGGTATCACGATATACACTTGCCCTGGTACTGAACCCACAGGGGGGGGGGGGTATCACGATATACACTTGCCCTGGTACTGAACCCACAGGGGGGGAGGGGGTATCACGATATACACTTGCCCTGGTACTGAACCCACAGGGGGGGGGGGGTATCACGATATACACTTGCCCTGGTACTGAACCCACAGGGGGGGGGGGGTATCACGATATACACTTGCCCTGGTACTGAACCCACAGGGGGGGGGGGGGTATCACGATATACACTTGCCCTGGTACTGAACCCACAGGGGGGGGAGGGGGTATCACGATATACACTTGCCCTGGTACTGAACCCACAGGGGGGGGGTATCATGATATACACTTGCCCTGGTACTGAACCCACAGGGGGGGGTATCACGATATACACTTGCCCTGGTACTGAACTCATGGGGGGGGGGGGGTTATCACTATATACACTTGCCCTGGTACTGAACCCACGGGGGGGGGTATCATGATATACACTTGCCCTGGTACTGAACTCATGGGGGGGGGTATCACTATATACACTTGCCTTGGTACTGAACTCATGGGGGGGGGGGTATCACTATATACACTCCCCCCCCCCCCCCCCCGTGGGTTCAGTATCAGGGCATCACGATACACACTCCCCCCCCCCCCCCCCCCCCCCATGGGTTCAGTACCCAGGGCAAGTGTATATTGTGATACCCCCCCCCATGGGTTCAGTACCCAGGGCAAGTGTATATTGTGATACCCCCCCCCATGGGTTCAGTACCAGGGCAAGTGTATATTGTGATACCCCCCCCCCCCATGGGTTCAGTACCAA
>CM074724.1:367753-510806 GCA_037306005.1 Rhinophrynus dorsalis | reverse complement strand
TTTAATGAGTTAAAATAAAGTAATTATTTTTAATCAAGTTACTGCGAGTGCTCGGCTCCATTGGGAAAGATCACCTATACAGATGTCTGGCCTAGAAGCACCATGCTAACCTGGAGGAGTGTGTATGGAGGTTCACAAACATACATCTTTAAGGCCACAGCATCCGTCACAGATACAATGACGCGTTTTGACAGACGTGAAATTGGTGGATCCACTGAGACAGGATTTGTCTACTTATCCACAAAATCATTCAGAAAGGGATATTTATAGGAAAAAGTCTAAGAGAAAAGAGGCCTAATCTCCCGGACTGTACAATCATCCATGACAACCTGGTCCAGCTGTAGGTAGGAAACATTACAGCAGTTTCCTCCAAGACTTCTTCTGGTGACCCCCCCCACCTGGGCTCTGACATGACGACTTACCCACAAGGAAACGATCATATAGAAACACAGTACTTGTGAACCAACAGAAGTGTGTGTACGCTAAGTACTGTGTATACAATACTGTCCAAAGGAGTACAAAACGGCAGCACAGGACCTACAAGTATCTACAGACAGAGGTAAACAGATAAGAGACAGAATAAAAAATACCCTTAATATATGCACCCAAAAAAGACAAGAAACCCACATATAATCACATCCCTCTATGGAAGGGAGACAAATGAGCTGCAAAGAGTAAAATCAACACGACATGGGCAATGGCGACTGGCCTGGAGAACGCATCACAAAAGAAGAACACCCCCTGAAAGTTTAGGCCGGTGTTCTCCTACATGTGTAGACCCCAGGGAAAAGAACAGCAGGTCAACTACAAAATCCCAAATTGAAGTATTTAAAGGGACAGTAATGTTTCATAATAAAAGCAGCTCTAATTAATCATCATAGTATTTGGACTTTGGAGAGTGTTATTTCAATTCTGTCAGAGTTGTAGTACAAGAGTAATTCAATGACAAAGTATCCCCCCTCCCGCCCCTTTTACTGATGTAACACTGCTCAGCCAGATCAGAAGGGAGGTGCCCAGGTAGACTCCAGAGAGGGACAATCTTCAATTAAGATAAGGGAAAAGCCTGAAAAGCTTGTCAAGGGGGGCAGGGCTTTCATTGTTCTCATAGGAAGAAGATTGTCCCCTGCTGTTATCTGTCTGGTCTATGAACTGGATTCCACATCTGAGAAGAGATGGCTTACACTAGGTAAAAGGGGCGGGAGGGGAAACTTTGCTTGTGAATATCTCTCATAAACCATAAAGGTTTGAGAGATAAGACTTATATCATTCTTCATGTTTTTTTAATGCCTACAAAATAAAATAAAGATAAAACGAAGTATTACTATCCCTTTAAGAGCTTCATGAGAAGTGAGCCTGACTGAACAGTACATGTCTATGTGCCCGTCATACACAAGATCCACCGGCATGTTCTCTCATCTCATGCCATCTGCTCCAGTGACAATATAACAGACATTTCACCACCTGGACAGTAAGACTGTTCTTTACTCACCACCATCCATCACACTGAATCGGTCAGTCTTGTTTTCATCCATCTTGTCTCACCAAATTGAGAAATATGTTTTTTTGTATTATTATGCTTTTGTGGCGTTGCACATCCACCATACATTTTCTTGCGCGGTAGTTAGTGGTCTGACGGACAGCCGGTGAGGAGATCAGCTGAAGTGCAATTCTGAAGTCAGAACATTTATATATCTGTCAGCAGTTACAACACTAAGTCACTAAATGCACCGCGGTGCTGATAAGGGACATGCGCTTTCCAGAGCACTGAGAGCTGCTTGTACTGCACATTTCATACTGAACACATTTCCATATATGTTACCAGTCATGATATATAACACGCCGGGACATCTATTGAGGATTATGTACTTATTTATGAATGTTAAAGAGTCCTGTTCCACACTACGCGAGCACTGGACTATAAAGCACAATTGGCTATTGCTTTTTGATATTTTTTTGGGTTTAAGTGTAGAAATACTGCCTCATGCCCAGGTACTGATGAACACCAATGTCCCACCCATGTGAAAGCAAAGGAAAAAGCACAGAACACAGTAAAATGTCTGAACAACAGCCCCTACCGGCCAGAAAACCAGCTCCACCTCTTCAGAGAATGAGGGAAGGGAGAGAGGCTGCAAAAGCCCTTAGAGTTACCCTGGCGGGGCTACTGAACCAGCGGGCACCACCAGAGCAAACGCGGCAAAAGCCATACCAGCTATTTCTTCATCTCTTCAGGTACCCAAATCCCTCCGCCCTCCCAGAACACAACAAGAACAAACAGAAAGGTCTGCAGTAAAAGACGTAACATCCGCAGTCCTGACTGAGATGTCTGCTACAGAAACCAGAAGCCTGCAGGCATTCCCCGGACCGCTGATGTGACCAGAACACTGCTGAGGGTGCGCCATGTGCGCACAGGAAAGACTGCATGCACCCCCCCCAAGCCTCAGGAGACCTCTCGGATACCAGACAAGTCTGCGGGTGTCTGATTGTGACCCATAAGACTGAACACACCAAAGGCCTATAGGTACATCTCTTTATTTTCCCTTGTTCCTACATCCCCAATAATGACCCCCTCCCCCACACCGGGTTTGCAAAACAGAAGTGAGAGATCAGCAAAAAAAAGCACAAGACTGACCTGCCCCATCAGGTGTAATGGTGCCCAGTTTGACTGCCAGGGGGTAGCCCGTCTCTCTGTAGTGCTGCACTGCGTGGTTATTCCCGCCACTGCCATCAAAGTATCTTCTCCCACACAGAATGGAGCCGTCTGTTAGATTGAGCCACAGGTTCTCCCGCAGATCACACACACTGCACTTCCACCCGCTGAGGAGAGAGACATAGTGATATACACACACTGCACTTCCACCCGCTGAGGAGACAGACATAGTGATATACACACACTGCACTTCCACCCGCTGAGGAGAGAGACATAGTGATACACACACACTGCACTTCCACCCGCTGAGGAGAGACATAGTGATATACACACACACTGCACTTCCACCCGCTGAGGAGAGAGACATAGT
Organism: Rhinophrynus dorsalis; assembly: GCA_037306005.1. Lineage (NCBI taxonomy): Eukaryota > Metazoa > Chordata > Amphibia > Anura > Rhinophrynidae > Rhinophrynus > Rhinophrynus dorsalis. Next base: position 507,789 of record CM074724.1, on the reverse strand, counting down.
GATATACACACACTGCACTTCCATATGCTGAGGATAGCAACATAGTGATATACACACACTGCACTTCCACCCGCTGAGGAGAGACATAGTGATATACACACACTGCACTTCCACCCGCTGAGGAGAGAGACATAGTGATATACACACACTGCACTTCCACCCGCTGAGGAGAGAGACATAGTGATATACACACACTGCACTTCCATCCGCTGAGGACAGCGACATAGTGATATACACACACTGCACTTCCACCCGCTGAGGAGAGAGACATAGTGATACACACACACTGCACTTCCACCCGCTGAGGAGAGAGACATAGTGATATACACACACTGCACTTCCACCCACTGAGGAGAGACATAGTGATATACACACACTGCACTTCCACCCGCTGAGGAGAGAGACATAGTGATATACACACACTGCACTTCCACCCGCTGAGGAGAGAGACAGTGATATACACACACACTGAACTTCCACCCGCTGAGGAGAGAGACATAGTGATATACACACAATGCACTTCCATCCGCTGAGGAGAGACATAGTGATATACACACACACTGCACTTCCATCCACTGAGGAGAGACATAGTGATATACACACACTGCACTTCCATCCGCTGAGGAGAGAGACATAGTGATATACACACAATGCACTTCCACCCACTGAGGAGAGACATAGTGATACACACACACACTGCACTTCCACCCACTGAGGAGAGACATAGTGATACACACACACTGCACTTCCACCCGCTGAGGAGAGAGACATAGTGACATACACACAATGCACTTCCACCCACTGAGGAGAGACATAGTGATACACACACACACTGCACTTCCACCCACTGAGGAGAGAGAAATAGTGATATACACACACTGCACTTCCACCCGCTGAGGAGAGAGACATAGTGATATACACACATTGCACTTCCACCCGCTGAGGAGAGAGACATAGTGATACACACACACACCGCACTTCCACCCGCTGAGGAGAGAGACATAGTGATACACACACACACTGCACTTCCACCCGCTGAGGAGAGAGAAATAGTGATATACACACACTGCACTTCCACCCGCTGAGGAGAGAGAAATAGTGATATACACACACTGCACTTCCACCCGCTGAGGAGAGAGAAATAGTGATATACACACACTGCACTTCCACCCGCTGAGGAGAGAGACAGTGATATACACACACACACACACACAACACACACATACACGCACGCACGCACTTCCATCCGCTGGGGAGAGATATTGTGAGATATACACACACACACACACACCCCCCGCACTTCCACACACATAGAGATATACAATACAGAGACAGACAGACACACACACAGATATACAACACAGAGACAGACACACACACATTCCCACAGGTATACAATACAGAGACAGCAGACGCACACACACAGATATACAATACAGAGACACACACAGAGATATACAATACAGAGACAGACAGACACACACACACACAGAGATATACAATACAGAGACACACACAGAGATATACAATAAAGAGACAGACAGACGCACACACACAGATATACAATACAGAGACACACACAGAGATATACAATACAGAGACAGACAGACACACACGGATTACTACTGAATTGTCATGGTCTGCTTGGTGAACCGATTACGATGTGTTGGCATCAGAATGTCACCCACTAAGAGGTCACCATGTGGGCGCGGTGTCAGCAGAGAGATGAGGCATTTGCTCCAGACACATATGGACCCTTTGAGTGCTTGTTTAACCCCTTAAGGAGAGAGAGGTCACAATGAGTTGCGCATGCCATTGACCTCTACCTCCGTGTAGCTATCTGTGGTGTATAATCACAGTCAGCTGCCCTTAGTGTACAGATGCCCTGCTCATGCCATGCTATAGGGTAGTGTGCAGGCCTGTTTGTGTTACAGACTCGTACACTGCGCTGACTATCTCTTAAGGGCAGTTGAGAGTCATTATACACAACAAATAGCTAAACGCAGGTAAAGATCAAGGGGATGAGCAACTCATTGCTCCTTAAGGGGTTAAACAAGCATTCAAAAGGTTCATTGGTGCCTGGAGCAAATGCCACATCTCTCTGCTGACACAGAGTCCACATGGCGACCTTTAAGTTTGAGGGTCCCCATGTAGGAGGTGATACCCACACACACTGACTGCCAGGTCTCTAGTGAGGAGGGGGCAGTTCTCTTACTGGTGAAAGGTTATGAAGGAGAGAGGCCTCTTACCAAGGTGGGATGCGAGGGAGTCCTTCCAGTTGCTGGAGATTGAATGCGTGTTTGGAGACCTGTCTCACCTCTCCATCCCACGCTTGGATCTCCTGCTTACGGGATGCGGAGTCAGCAGACAGAATAGCGTCGATGGCGGAAGACACCTGAGAAATGTGTTAGTACGCAGTTAGACAGCACGGGGGGGGGGGGGGGCGCAATGGAAACGCAGAGTCACATTTTCCTCTGTTGGAACCTTTCAAGACATGGCTCCTCCAATCTATCCACCCAATCCCTGACTTCAGGGGCCCCAAAGCTCTCATTACTCACCCAATTCATGAGTGTGGCCAGGGGCCCCACAGCCTGTCCTACAGTTCTCATTACACCCATGACTGACTCAAGGGGCCCCCAGGACCCCATTCAACATTACCCACCCGATCCCTGACCATCTCTGGAAGCTCATTAAGTTCATCCCGTTGTATCTCCAGGAACTCGGGCAGAATGACCAAAGTCACAGACTCCTCACACTCGCACTGCTCATCACTCATGTCGAAGCCGCCCTCCATCCCTAGAGAGTGAGGAGACAGAGGGGTCCAAGATGAGAGGGGAGGGAAATAGAGACAGTGAGTGACACAGAGGGGTCCATGATGACCCAGCCATCACCCCTTATCCCTCAGTTTACTACATCCCCAGACACAAACATGAGAACCCAGCCCTCACACATTATCCCTCAGGTTACTAGAACCCCAAACACCCCACATGAGAACCCGGCCCTCACCCCTTATCCTTCAAGTTACTAGATCCACAGACACAACCATGAGAACCCGGCCCTCACCCCTTATCCCTCAGATTACTAGATCCACAGAAAACCACATGAGAACTTGGCCCTCACCCCTTATCCCTCAGGTTACTAGATCCCCAGACACCACACATGAGAACCCGTCTGACACCCCTTATCCCTCAGGTTACTAGATCCTGATACCCCACATGAGAACCCGGCCCTCACCCCTTATCCCTCAGGTTACTAGATCCCCAGACACCACACATGAGAACCTGGCCCTCACCCCTTATCCCTCAGGTTACTAGATCCCCAGACACCACACATGAGAACCCGTCCGACACCCCTTATCCCTCAGGTTACTAGATCCTGATACCCCACATGAAAACCCGGCCCTCACCCCTTACCCCTCAGGTTACTAGATCCCCAGACACCACATGAGAACCCAGCCCTCACCCCTTATCCCTCAGGTTACAAGATCCCCAGACACCACACATGAGAACCCGGCCCTCACCCCTTATCCCTCAGGTTACTAGATCCCCAGACACCACATGAGAACCCGGCCCTCACCCCTTATCCCTCAGGTTACTAGATCCACAGACACCACACATGAGAACCCGGCCCTCACCCCTTATCCCTCAGATTACTAGATCCCCAGACACCACACATGAGAACCCAGCCCTCACCCCTTATCCCTCAGGTTACTAGATCCCCAGACACCACACATGAGAACCCGGCCCTCACCCCTTATCCCTCAGATTACTAGATCCCCAGACACCACACATGAGAACCCAGCCCTCACCCCTTATCCCTCAGGTTACTAGATCCCCAGACACCACACATGAGAACCCGGCCCTCACCCCTTATCCCTCAGGTTACTAGATCCCCAGACACCACATGAGAACCCGGCCCTCACCCCTTATCCCTCAGATTACTAGATCCCCAGACACCACATGAGAACCCGTCCCTCACCCCTTATCCCTCAGGTTACTAGATCCCCAGACACCCCACATGAGAACCCGGCCCTCACCCCTTATCCCTCAGGTTACTAGATCCCCAGACACCACATGAGAACCCGGCCCTCACCCCTTATCTCTCAGATTACTAGATCCCCAGACACCCCACACGAGAACCCGGCCCTCACCCCTTATCCCTCAGGTTACTAGATCCCCAGACACCACACATGAGAACCTGTCCGACACCCCTTATCCCTCAGGTTACTAGATCCCCAGACACCACACATGAGAACCCGGCCCTCACCCCTTATCCCTCAGATTACTAGATCCCCAGACACCACATGAGAACCCGGCCCTCACCCCTTATCCCTCAGGTTACTAGATCCCCAGACACCACACATGAGAACCCGACCCTCACCCCTCAGGTTACTAGATCCCCAGACACTACACATGAGAACCCGACCCTCACCCCTTATCCCTCAGGTTACTAGATCCCCAGACACCACATGAGAACCCGGCCCTCACCCCTTATCCCTCAGGTTACTAGATCCCCAGACACCACATGAGAACCCGGCCCTCACCCCTTATCTCTCAGGTTACTAGATCCCCAGACACCACACATGAGAACCCGGCCCTCACCCCTTATCCCTCAGGTTACTAGATCCCCAGACACCACATGAGAACCCGGCCCTCACCCCTTATCCCTCAGATTACTAGATCCCCAGACACCACACATGAGAACCCGGCCCTCACCCCTTATCCCTCAGGTTACTAGATCCCCAGACACCACACATGAGAACCCAGCCCTCACCCCTTATCCCTCAGGTTACTAGATCCCCAGACACCACACATGAGAACCCGGCCCTCACCCCTTATCCCTCAGGTTACTAGATCCCCAAACACCACATGAGAACCCGGCCCTCACCCCTTATCCCTCAGGTTACTAGATCCCCAGACACCACATGAGAACCCGTCCCTCACCCCTCAGGTTACTAGATCCCCAGACACCACATGAGAACCCGGCCCTCACCCCTTATCCCTCAGGTTACTAGATCCCCAGACACCACATGAGAACCCGGCCCTCACCCCTTATCCCTCAGGTTACTAGATCCCCAGACACCACATGAGAACCCGTCCCTCACCCCTTATCCCTCAGGTTACTAGATCCCCGGACACCCCACATGAGAACCCGGCCCTCACCCCTTATCCCTCAGGTTACTAGATCCCCAGACACCCCACATGAGAACCCGGCCCTCACCCCTTATCCCTCAGGTTACTAGAACCCCAGACACCACATGAGAACCCGGCCCTCACCCCTTATCCCTCAGGTTACTAGATCCCCAGACACCCCACATGAGAACCCGGCCCTCACCCCTTATCCCTCAGGTTACTAGTTCCCCAGACACCACACATGAGAACCCGGCCCTCACCCCTTATCCCTCAGGTTACTAGATCCCCACACACCCCACATGAGAACCCGGCCCTCACCCCTTATCCCTCAGGTTACTAGATCCCCAGACACCACACATGAGAACCCGGCCCTCACCCCTTATCCCTCAGTTTACTAGATCCCCAGACACCACACATGAGAACCCGGCCCTCACCCCTTATCCCTCGGGTTACTAGATCCCCAGGTACCAGACTCTAGGTTCTGTGCCTACCGATTGCCAGACGTGTTGGTTTCTTGCGGGGAGGGTCTCCGGTGCCAGAATTGGATTCATCGGACTTCTGGAGAAAAAAAAAAAAACATGACTTTATGAAGTGTCAGCCCTCTGGAGCTGATGTAGGAAGAACTGAAAATTCTGGAGCAAAAAGACTGTGTCATAAGGGATAAATACACAGATACAAAATTCCCACAGAGTTAGTGGCTTTTCCTTAGATATGAGCATTGAACTGACCCACAACAGGCGTCATCTCTCACACACACGCACGCACAACAAGCGCATCCCACTCACACACTCACAGCGTATCCCCTTCAAACAACAGGTGGATACACCTCAACACACAACAGGCATGGACCCCCCCACCCACATGTAACAGAAACATCCCCCTCACACAGCGCCCACATTCAGGCACATCCCCATGCCACACACAAACATCATACACATATGTGCACACTCAGGGGCATAAACAGAACCATGTAAACTGTACTGCATCCCACCACACAGACATACATAGATCTCCCATACAGAACACCACTGTCTACCGTCCTCCTGTACCGAGTCCACACAAACATGTCCCGTATAGAGCTTCTCCTCGATTCATTTCTCCATGATCCTCACCACACAAACACACACACACACACACACTCATAGTCTTCCAGTGCTTGTACCATTTTGAGCTTCCTCTTCAGGTGCAGATAAGCCCTCTGACTAGTCTTGCTGTAGTAACGTTCCACATAGGGTCTCCCAAACCCTAGAAATGTGTTCATGCAAATGTACAGGCCAGAGTCTGACTCCTAAAGAAGAGAACAAAGCAATATGACCAGGGTATCAGGACCAATCATGGATGTGGCATGCTCAGATGCAAAATGAGTGTTCCCAGACTGATTCTGTGGTACTGAGGAACAGAGAGAGGTTCCATATCCACCATCACAAACAGGACTAAGAGCTGATGGACCAAGTCTTCCAGAGGAGAGACTGATATAGTAAGTGGATAGAAAGGGGCAAGAACCGATTCCAAGGAAACAAGCACATAAACGTCTGTCAGTACAAGTATATTACAGTATATAGATGGATGTAGATGTATGTAGATGTATGGAAGGAGAGGGATATCAGTACCAGTGTAATACAGTATATAGATATGTGTAGATGTATGGAAGGAGAGGGATATCAGTACCAGTGTAATACAGTATATAGATGTATGTAGGTGTATATAGATGTATGGAAGGAGAGGGATGTCAGTACCAGTGCAATACAGTATGTAGATGTATGGAAGGAGAGGGATATCAGTACCAGTGTAATACAGTATATAGATGTATGTAGGTGTATATAGATGTATGGAAGGAGAGGGATATCAGTACCAGTGTAATACAGTATATAGATGTATGTAGGTGTATATAGATGTATGGAAGGAGAGGGATGTCAGTACCAGTGCAATACAGTATGTAGATGTATGGAAGGAGAGGGATATCAGTACCAATGTAATACAGTATATAGATGTATGTAGGTGTATATAGATGTATGGAAGGAGGGGGATATCAGTACCAGTGTAATACAGTATATAGATGTATGTAGGTGTATATAGATGTATGGAAGGAGAGGGATGTCAGTACCAGTGCAATACAGTATATAGATGGATGTAGGTGTATATAGATGTACTAGTTGAACAACCCGTTACACGGGCCACAGTGCCTCTGGCAGCCGGTCGCGGGGCAGTCACACGCAGTGGAGACTGCCCGCGCCTCGGCTGATACAAAGCCTCTGGCAGCCGGTCGCAGGGCAGTCACACGCAGTGGAGACTGCCCGCGCCTCGGCTGATACAGAGCTGGACGCTCCTTCGCACATCTCCTGCGCATGTTGGGCGTTACACACAACTTGCCGAATTATTATATAGGATGGAAGGAGAGGGATATCAGTACCAGTGTAATACAGTATATAGATGTATGGAAGGAGAGGGATGTCAGTACCAGTGCAATACAGTATATAGATGTATGTAGATGTATGGAAGGAGAGGGATGTCAGTACCAGTGCAATACAGTATATAGATGTATGTAGATGTATGGAAGGAGAGGGATGTCAGTACCAGTGCAATACAGTATATAGATGTATGTAGGTGTATATAGATGTATGGTAGGAGAGGGATGTCAGTACCAATGTATTACAGTATATAGATGGATGTAGGTGAAAACGCAATAGATGTATATAGACGTATATATGCATATGAGTGTAGGTGTATATAGACATATATATATGTGTGTATAGATGGGTGTTGGTGTATATAGACGTATATATAGATTGGTGTAAGTGTATACAGACACTAGGTAGACATCTGGAGACAGTATATATGCATATCTCAAAACATTTCAAACTACCAAAGAGGGACATTTGTGTTTTATGTGGTGTTGCTGGGGGCGTGACAGGTGGGCGGAGCATTACTGAGACTTTTTCAGTCATTTCCATGACCTGTTGACACTTCTTTGCATAAATGAATAAACGATTTAGAGCAGGACCAGAGTATTTTATTTACACAGACTAATCTATAAACACATATACTGAAGATGAACTAAACATTAATGTAAGTTTTATTGCTGTGGAGCAATGTGATAAATGTATATACACACCACACAGTCTGATCTGCTGAAAAGAGGGACATCGGGGTGGGAAAGAGGGACAGAGGGATTTGGGTCTCAAAGAGGGACACTTGGGAGGCATGTATATGTGTATACAGAGGGGTGTCGGTGTACATAGAAGTATATATGAGTATAGAGATGGGTGTAGGTGTATATAGATATATATTGGTGTATATAGATGCATATGTGTGTAAATAGAGAGGTGTATGTGTACATAGAAGTATATAGGTGTATACAGATAGGTGTATATGGACAGTTGGTAGACATATGGAGATGGTGTGTGTATATGATCTCAGAAGGCTGTATGTACAGGCCCATGACATACACAGTACAGAGCAGGGCTGGGTAACATGTAGGTCCTCCCGCTGTTTATGACTACACTTCCCATCATCCCTTGCATCCGCTGGCTGAGGCTGCTGGGAGCTGTAGTGCTAAACATTTGGGGGCATACCAGGCCTGGCACACAGGGGTGTATTACCGGTGTATGGAAGGAGAAGGCGCACTCGTCCTTGTGCACCCGGTCTCCGGCCCGCGGGACGCGGATAGACGGCAGAACGGACAGCAGAGCATCTTTCCTACCAGCCATCATTACTGTTCCTGGGATGACAAGAAGCCGCTTCCGCTTCCGGTGACAATCTCACCACCTTCCCCAAGTCTCGGTGGTACGAGAGCTGCGCTGGGGAATCAGTGCGCAGGCGCGTTAGCCAGTGACAGCGCAGAACCAGATCGTATCCGAGCGAGTGACCACTAGGGGCAGCAGTGTGCTACTGCCTGGCGCCGGTATCGGGGCAGCGGAGCCGATTTATTACAATGTCAGGCAGCCGCCTGTCATCGCCTTTCTGTGTAATAAAGTCCGTCTTCTGCTAGGTTTATTCATGTGGAGTCCATAACTCCACATGTCCCTGAACATAGACATGGAAATTATGGGTTTCTGTGGGACTGTCGGCCATTTTCTCGTAGCCCCGCAAAGCGTCACTAGAAGACGGGTAGTGTCCTTGTTTACATGTGGGGTTCAGGGTGGGGGTGACGCCCTCTGGCGGCTGTGGATCAGTAATATTCACCTGTACTACTTGTGTCTGGTTCTGTTCTCCCAACACACAAAATGGCCTAAGAGGGACAGTCACATTGGGGGTTTTGGTGGTGGCTTTGTGGGTGCGACTGGTGGGCGGGGTTTTAAGGAGAATTTTTGGTTACTTAATGATCATACCTGGGAACTCTCAGGGTTTAGACCCAAATCTCAGGGTGAAGGGCCAAATTCTCAGGGTGAGAGAGGTCTGTGATACCTACTATAAGATTTGCCACCATTAAATGTTTCTTTAGTCTCTAAACTGGTGCAATTTGTACCAGAAAATCAGCAGGAAATGTCCTGATTGTTTTATTTGTGTTTAGGCAGTGAGATCTCTAAGTTGTAACATGTTAAAGGGATAGTAATACTTCGTTTTTAACTTTATTTTATTTTGTAGGCATTAAAAAAACATGATGAACGATATAAGTCTTATCTCTCAGAGCTTTATGGTTTAAGAGATATTCACAAGCAAAGTTTCCCCTCCCCCTGTTCAGCCAGATCAGAAGGAAGGTGCCCAGGTAGACTGCAGAGAGGGACAATCTTCAATTAAGATAAGGGAAAAACCTGAAAAACTTGTAAAGGGGGGCAGGGCTTTCATTGTTCTCATAGGAAGAAGATTGTCCCCTGCTGTTATCTGTCTGGTCTATGGACTGGATTCCACATCTGAGAAGAGATGACTTACACTAGGTAAAAGGGGCAGGAGGGGAAACTTTGCTTGTGAATATCTCTTAAACCATAAAGGTTTGAGAGATAAGACTTATATCGTTCTTCATGTTTTTTTAATGCCTACAAAATAAAAAAAAGTTAAACTGAAGTATTACTATCCCTTTAAAGGTTCATTGCAGACTTAGAAACATAGAAACATAAAAGATTGACGGCAGAAAAAGACCACCTGGTCCATCTAGTCTGCCCTTTAGTATTCCTTTATTGTTATCTTAGGATAGATACATGTTTATCCCAGGCATGTTTAAACTGTGTTACTGTGGATTTATCAACCACCTCTGCTGGAAGTTTGTTCCAAGTTTCTACTACTCTTTCAGTGAAATAATATTTTCTAATGTTTTTCTTGATTTTTCCTCCAACTAGCCTCAGATTGTGCCCCCTTGTTCTTGTATTCAGATTCTTATTAATCACACTTCCCTCCTGAACCTTGTTCAGTCCTTTAACATATTTAAAGGTTTCAGTCATGTCCCCCCTTTCTCTTCTTTCCTCCAGACTATACATATTTAGATCTCTGAGTCGTTCTTGATAAGTTCTATGCTTTAGACCTTCCACCATTTTTGTAGCTCTTCTTTGAACCCGCTCAATTTTAGTTATATCCTTTTGCAGATGAGGCCTCCAGAACTGTACACAGTATTCCAGATGTGGTCTCACTAGAGCTCTATACAGAGGGATCACAATCTCCCTCTTCCTGCTTGTTATACCTCTAGCTATGCAGCCAAGCATACGATTTGCTTTCCCCACCGCCTGGTTGCATTGGTTACTCATCTTGAGGCTGTCAGAGATGACCACCGCCAAATCCTTCTCTTCTGAAGTCTTTGCTACCACAGAACTGCCAATACGATAGTCAGATTGAGGGTTTCTTTTCCCCAAGTGCATTATTTTACATTTGGAAACATTGAACTGAAGTTTCCATTGTTTTGACCACTTATCTAATAGTGCCAAATCATTCTCCATATTACAGACACCTCCTGGAACATCAACCCTATTACACACTTTTGTGTCATCAGCAAACAAGCAAACCTTCCCTGCCAAGCCTTCCCTTATGTCACTTACAAATATGTTGAACAGAACAGGGCCCAGAACAGATCCTTGTGGCACTCCACTTGTAACCAGTCTCTGCTCAGAATACACTCCATTAACAACAACCCTCTGGTTTCTGTCCTTCAGCCAACTGCAGATCCACTGAACTATCCAGGGGTTAAGTTCAATTCTTGATAATTTATCTATCAGCTCTTTATGGGGAACTGTATCGAAAGCTTTACTGAAATCCAGGTAGGCGATATCCACAGCACCACCTTCATCCAGCACTTTAGTTACATAGTCAAAGAAATCAATGAGATTAGTCTGACAGGATCGGCCCTCAGTGAAGCCATGCTGGTTTGGGTCCATCAGGTTGTTTTTTGTTAGATGGTCAATTATCTTCTTCTTTAGAAGAGTCTCCATCATTTTTACCACTACAGATGTCAGGCTGACTGGCCTGTAGTTACTAGCTTCTTCTTTACTACCCTTCTTGTGAATGGGTACAACATTGGCCATTCTCCAATCATCAGGAACTTCTCCCGTAAGAAGGGACTGGTTATACAGATTAGTCAGGGGGCCAACTATGACAGATCGGAGTTCTTTAAGAACTCTAGGGTGGATTCCATCCGGACCCATCGCTTTATTTGACTTTAGCCGGACAAGTTCCTCTAGAACATCGGCCTCTGAAAACACTGGGGCTAAAATTATACAACTAGAGGCAATGCTGTGTTCAGCCATTTTCTGATTATGAGGGCCGCCGTCTGAAAAAACTGAGCAGAAGTAGTTATTCAGATGGTCAGCGACCGCCTTTTCCTCTTCTATATACTGATTTTTTCCGTTGTTAATTTTTGTAATCCCGCAGTTTTTCTTCTTCCTGTCACTGATATATCTGAAGAAGGTTTTATTCCCCTTCTTAACAGATTTGGCCATTTCTTCCTCTTTTGAGGCTTTAGCAGCATTTATCATCTGTTTAGTCTTCTTCTGTATAGTTTTATACCCTTCTCTGTCCGCTTCACTTCCAGTCTCTTTATATCTCTTATAGGCAGACTTTTTATCTTTCACTATAGCTCTTACCTCTCTAGTAAACCATAGTGGATTTCTCTTTCTTTTCCTCTTGCTAATTTGTCTAACATGTAATCTTGTTGCCTTTAAGAGGACTTCTTTGAGTGTCTTCCACTGAGTACTCACTCTCGGTGTTTTATCCCACCCTTTTAATTCTTTCTTTACATATTCTCCCATATCCTCAAACTTCATCTTCCTAAAGTCCAATACTTTGGTTGCAGAATGGGATTTCTCGTAGTCAGTCTGGATTCCGAACCACAAACATTGGTGGTCACTGGAACCTAGATTTTCTCCCACCTTCACCTCAGATACCAGGTCTCCATTTGTGAATACTAAGTCTAGGATATTGTCCCCTCTAGTTGGCGCCTTCACCAGCTGTTTTAGGGACATCCCCGTCAGGGCTTCTACGATGCTCCTACTTCTACATGTGGACGCACAAGGGATTTTCCAATCAACATCAGGCATGTTGAAGTCTCCCATAACTACTATATCTCCCTTTACTGCCATTTGGGTAATCTCGTCCACTAGCATGTTGTCTTGCTCTTCAGATTGCCCCGGAGGCCTGTAGACTGCACCTATTCTTGTAACTGATCCCTTTTTATTCTGCAGACAGATCCAGAGAGTCTCCAACTCTTTACATGAATTCTGGATCGCTGTGGATTTTATGCTATCTTTAACATAAATGGCTACCCCACCCCCTCTTCTCTCAGCCCTATCTTTCCTATACAACGTGTATCCCGGAATGGCTATTTCCAAGTCATTACAGTCCCTGAACCATGTCTCTGTTATTACAATCAAGTCCAAGTCATCTCTACAAACTATTGATATTAGCTCGCTGAGCTTGTTGCCTAAGCTGCGAGCATTAGTACACATTACACGAAGAACATTACATTTATCACCAACAACAACTCTATCTACCGCACCATCATCTACCTCACCAACATCTGTATGTAAAGCACCAGCAACTTCCTGTGCACCAACATCTGTATCTATCACACTAACAAACTCAGAACCCTGGTTCACCCAAACTGTTCGGGGACAGAAATCAATCTTCTCAATGAAATTCCTGCCCCCTCCATCTAGTTTAAATGCCTCTCCAAGAAACACCTGAACTCTTCTCCAAGTACCTCAGTTCCTCTGTGTGACGGGTGCAGACCATCTCTCTTGAACATTTCTTTACAACTCCACCTTCTAACACTGTGACTGACAAATCCAAAACCTTCTTCTTTACACCACTGTCTTAGCCAACCATTGAACTCCAGGATACGAAGTCTCTTACTATTTTCAGAGCGGACTGGCAAAATCTCTGAAAAAGTGATAGAGTCTGTCATTCTGCTCAGCTCCAGGCTGAGACTTTGAAATTCCATTTTCACCTCTTCAACACTTTTCTGGGACAAATCGTTTGTACCGAGATGAATGATCAGATCAACTTCAGTCTCCTTTGTTGCAGCCTTGACAATATTTGAGATGCGTCTTTTATCCCTGCTTGCAGTAGCACCAGGAAGACATCTCACCTCCTTCAGTCCATCCTCATTCTGCCCTAAAGCAACACCTCTAACAATCGAGTCACCAACAAGGAGATGCTTTCTCTTCTTTTTAAGTCCATTTTCTGCTCCTGACTGCTTGTTACAATTCTCTCCTTTGGGACTCACAACATCCCGTACCTGAGTATCTGTGCTTTTATCTTCTGAAATCTCACTTTCCAATTCAGACAGGACACCAAAGGGATTACACACCGAAATACCAACAGTGTTGTGCTTCTGCTCCACAACTCTCAACCTCCCGGAACCAACTGTCTTCCACACAGCCCTTCTCTTCATGGGCCGTTGGGGCTGCGGTGGTGGATTACATGGTTGCTTGACTTCACACTCTAGCTGGGAAAGATTCACTTCTTTTGATTGCAGATAACACACCAAAGACTGCAGCCTGGAAATTTCACCATACAATGTGGACAGATGCAAACATACTGGACAACACCCCAAACTCCAGAGAGTACTGCGGAACACAACAGCCAGACAAGTGTTACACTGCACCAAACCAGACATCTTAGAATTAAAGCAGTTACTCACCAAACTGACAAAACCAGTGCCTTCACCAAACTCCTGCCGTTTTCAAACTACTGCAGTTTTTGAAACTACACACTTCTGTCTGTCTGCTGCACTTGTGTCTGGCTGCAAAGCACCTCCGAGTTAGAGCAGGTAGGTACACATTGCATAAAATCTACATTATAGGAAGCTTTAAGGGTTAATGTCCAAAGATCTCAGGGTCAGCTCATTTGGAAAGTTCCCAGGCATGTTCATGATCTAGTGACGCCATCTTGTGAATATTAGGGTTAGTCACAAACTTGTACCTCACTTACTACGTGGAATTGGTCAGTCATGTTGGGTAATTCCAGGGTGAATGGTGGCATTTCAGGCGATATTGTTTATCTCTTCCTCACTGGGTCCTGTATCCCTGTGGGTGCCATGATAAGACCGTGTATTATGAATTTCTTCGCTGCTCACATTTGGTTCAAATGTATATTTTTGTTAACTTATGTTTAAAGGGATAGTAATGTTTAATTTTAAGTTGCTTTAATATTGTAGACATTAAAAAAAGATTAACATCGATGTAAGTCTTATCTCTCAAACCTTTATGGTTTAAGAGATAAAAGTTAAACTTCCCCCTTCCTAGCTGTTGCAGAGAAGTCGGCTCTCTAGCTGACAGCAGCAGATTCTGGACATTTGACCGGATGGCATCTCTACAGCAGAGCCGAAATTGCTCTATTTAGAAATAAATACTTAATTGGAACATTCTATAAAGTGTGCTTGCAAACCAGGCACACATTGTAGACTGTTCCAGTGAAGTATTTATTTCTAGAGAGGCAGTGCTGGGCGTCTGTGAGTTCAGGAAAGATCAGGGATCCTGGGCATCCACTGTCCACCTAAAAAAAAAAAATAAAATAAAGAGGCTCCGAAAAAAAAGCCCAGCATGGTCACACCGGAAAAAGCCAAGAGTGTATAATGTTTTAAAGTGATAGTGATACTTGTATTAAGTTTATCTCTGAGTCTTTTTTTTTTAACATTACACTATATTTATTTACCTACAGTGTTGTAGTTCAAATGCTATTGAAGCCAAAAGGATCCCCCTCCCACCCCTTCTGGGCACATCATATTAAATGTGGAATCCACTCGTGGTACCAGACGGATGCAGAGAGGGACAATCTTCATTCAATGAGTATAAGGATAACGCTGCCCCCTGGAGGACGGAGGACAGGATTGTCCTTTTATTTACTGAAGATTGTCCCTTGTCACGCTCCATCGGGACCAGACTGAGAGGAGGAGTGACGCAGGGAAAGGGGCAGGAGGGGGATCCTTTCAGCTTGGATATCGTTTGAACTACAACACTGTAAGTAATTAAATATAGCGCTACATGTAAAAAAAAAATACAAATAAGACTTGGAGCTGCACTTTAATAGAAGTATTACTATCCCTTTAACTCTTTGAGTGGCAGATGGTTTCTCAAAGCAATGTTCTGCATACCCCTCTGGCACTCCAAGGGTTAACCGTTTGAGTAGCATAGGTCTCCGACATCCCTCCTTCCCTTGTACATCATTTCCCTGCAAGTTTAGAGTCTATAAAGGTTTTACCCTTTGAGTGCCAGATTGGTTTGCAACACATTGCAAAGAATGTGTTGCATAGCCCTCTGGCCCCGAAAGGGTTAATAGGAGAAATGCAGTTGAGGGCATTGTGTGTGTGTGTGTAGCAGGAGGACAATTGGACATAGAAGAGGCTCAGGTGAGGGCTGTGTATGTATGTATGTATGTATGTATGTATATGTCTGTTGTGCATCTGCCCAGTAAGTTTCTTGTATTCCAAGCCTTTTTTTCATGTTCTGAGCATGCTCATTCAGTTCCTTGTATTCCAAACCCGTTTTTCATATTATGAGCATTCTTAATCAGTTCCTTGAAGTCCAAGCCTCCTTTTCACATCCTGGGCACAACTACACAGTTCTAAACAGCCTAGTAAGTCCTTCTAAGTCCCTAGGGGACCCACAACAGAACATATCCTGGGAGTTACATGTATGGGTATGTATGTCACATTGTATGTGTGTGTCAGTCATGTTCTTTTTTTATTGAGGAGGAAGTTGAGGGCGGGCTAACTTTTTGCAGAGCCCTGCCCACTCCTGACAAAATCACACCCCCCCGTGTCTCCAGTACTGGCAGTAGGGAGGAGATATGAATATATAGATATTATATATAAAATAAGAGACTTCTGTGTGCTTGGAAAACATGTCCAGGGGCGGTAGTAAGGTGGAGTTATTCAAATCTCATCTATACTCCCTGTCCTATTGGTCCAACCATGGAGGTGTGATTTTGCTGCATGGAGATGTAGGGGCTACAATGAACATATACACACACACATAATACACGCAGAATGCTATATGATCAACGCTATATACACAGATCTATACCCAAAATGCTACTCGCAAAATGCTAAATGCAATACGCAAAATACTATAAAGAAAAGGTGGACAGTTGTGTAAAACAGCATTTGTAATGCGTTGCACACCTTTTGGAGCTGATAGGGCTAAGCACTGATAATCCAGCAGGCCACTCATTAAAGCAGTCATTATTAACCGCACGGGCAACGCTGGGCCAATATCGCTAGTCTCTTATAAAGAAGCACAGTCAAGCTATATGATGAAGTAACACAGAAATTCCTGGTAATGCCCCCCAACAGCCACATCCCCTAGCAACAACACCTAAAACACCAGTGTCCCTCGCTGGGCACGTGAAATGTTGGGAGGTGTGAAATAAAAGTATATTGTGATTATTTTCACTTAGGGTTACGTACTCCTCTCTTCTCTTTCGTTACTGGGAACTTTCACAAAGAGCGGACCCTGAGAGCTGTGAAATATTAACCCTTAAAGTTCCCCATAATGTAGACTTTATACAGGGCTGCTTTAAGACTCAAAGATCATGCTAGCAGGCCCCTAAGAATCCCACTGTAAAAAAATACATAAATAAGTAAAATACCACTGACACCCTAGTCTTTTTCCACTGGACAGGGAGTGCCTTTTAACATATGCCTGTGGGTTTCCAGATCATGGCTGCTTGAAATGTCTGCATCAGGTGGTTGTCTAGAACCCACCTGACATTCCCCCTCCAGCTAGGGTGACCACATGTCCCGGAATGACCAGGACAGTCCCTTAATTTATGTCTCAGTCCCACATTCCCACTCCCCCCCCACCGGGACAATTATTGGTCCTGGAATGAAGCTGTAGCCTTCCACTCTCTGACTCACAAGTGGAGCCAGCCTCCCAGTGCTGTGAAACTGGCTTCTACTTCATTCTACTCAGAGGTTCATAGGCAGTGAGGTAGCACAAAATCAAAAACAAGAATTCTGGGGTAAATCCGTTGCGCCACAGTGGAGACATAGAAATGATCATTGATTTAAACTAAGGATGGGCAAACAGGACACACTGCTGTGAAGAACTACAATTCCCGTCATCCCCAACCAGCCCTTGGTTAACTAGGGGTGATGTGAGTTGTAGTTCTTACACAAGCGGGTTTCAAGATGCACATTCACGAAAAATGGTCTTACAATAACCTTTTGTATGCCAGAGGGGCACCCCTCTAGCACTGAAAGGGTAAATCATTAGGATGCTAGAGAGATCTCAGTTACAGACCTCTCCAGAATCCAAGGGGTAAAATCCCCATTTAAATCAATGACAATTTTCGTTGCAATACTGGAGCAATGGATCTGCACGACAGGAGATAAGTGAAACTTCACAGCGATGTAAACTTAATTTAATTTAAACATTTAAATTCAGGGGGCGGGTAGGAAGCCAACTTAAATAAATAGCCATTTGTCTCCTGTTGTGCAGTTGATTTGATCCAGAATTAGTCTGATTTTTCTGATACATCTGTCCTATGGTGTAAGGACTTGCACACCTCCCAAGTGTCTTTGGGAGGGACAGTCCCTCTTTTAGACCCAAATCCCTCTGTTCCTCTTTCCCACCCCGATGACCCTCTTTTTAGGAAATCAGACTGTGTTGTGTATAGAAGTGTATCCTATTGTTCTACAGCAATAAAACTCATATTATTGTTTGTGAAAACATCAGTAGATGTGTTTATAAATTAGTGTCTGTAAATAAAATACTTTGATCTTGTTATAAGTCATTTATTATGTTACACAAGGTGCCAATAGTAGGCTGACCAGATCTCACCTTTAACTGGGGACACATAGGAAACAGCCATTTTGCAGTACTTCACTGAAATCAAAGCAGTCCTGGTCAGCCTAGTCAATAGGTCATGAAATAGCCTAAATTTTCTCTTTAATGCCCAGCCCACCAGTCACACCCCCTAAAACACAAATGTCCCTCTTTGGCAGTTTGAAATTTGGGAGGTAGGGACTTATGCCGCCCGCTGTGTGCGTTGGGCTGGGTTATGCACAGACTGTAACTTGCTTCAGGATATCCACAGTGCTTTATGAAAACTGAGCTCCTGGTACCCAGAACCTGTAAGGAGGAGCCTGAAGCTCAATTTTGTGGGGTCATGCAACATTGAGTGGTTCTGCCCCTTTTGTGGCTCCGCCCTCACTGACCTACAACTATGGCCAGCATTTTTTTGAGGAAAAGGTGGCAACCCTAATTAGGACATTAAATAAGCAGTGAATTGGTGGGAAACCCTGGGCTCTCTACCCTTTTAGTTCAAAACAATGAGAGTTCCCAGGCCTGTTAGCAAGTTGTGCAGCCATCTTCTCCTGCCTTCCTTACCAGGACCCAGTATGTGCTTCTCCAAAGAGAACAGAGGGTGCAGTGTCTGCTCCTCTGTGTAACCCATTGAGAACCAGAGAGGTATGTGACACGCTGTGTTGGATACCTCTGGTAATCAAGGGTTAATGTGCATACCTGGGAACTTTCAAGATGAGCTGACCCTGACATCTTTGAAATATAAACTTCCCATAATGTAGATTTTACGCGATATGTGCCTGCTTGTTCTAACACAGAGGTGCTCCGGTCCGTGTGCGAAGGACCTTTAACTTGCTACAGTTTGGATAACTCACTGACTGACCACAAACAAGACAAGAAGGACATCTCCACTGTCTTTCTGGTACTAATGGCACCAGTTTAGAGGCTAATGAAACATTTAATTGGGGAAATCCATATAGTAGGTGACACAGACCTCTCACCCTGAGAATTTGGGTCAAACCCTGAGTGTTCCCAGGTATGATAATGTGGTACAATGTAGAGATGTCAGTGACGGACTGGACTTCTCCTCTCTCTCTAGGGAAACTACAAACACTGGGGACAGGTCCTACATGACTCCTCTCACCCTGACATCTCCCAGGTGAGTCCTGTGGGGACAGGAATAGATAGATATTTAGTTACAATCTGTACTTTTCCCTCCAGTTTATCGCAGTCATCTCTATGTAATCACCAGGTGAGTAAAGTGAGAACTGTCAGAGCTTCAAAACTACAATTCCCTTCACCCCCGCCAGCTATTGCATGATGGGAGTTGTAGTCCTTGACATCTGACGACATTAACCTCACCGAACGCCGGCTTTGTTTATTATACAAAATGGCGCCCCAAGTTAATAATTTCTGATTGATATGCCAACAACCCAGTGAACTTCGGTCATGAGAACGATTTTCTCCAATCAGACGAGAGAAGGCGGTGTTTGGCCGCACAAGGTGGGCGGATCACGACGGCCATGCAACCTATTAGACGTCGGAGGCGTGACCAATGGGTGAAAACACAAACCAATCGAGTGAAACGTTACTTACTGAGGTTGGAGCCTGGTGATGCGATGTTTCACGGTTAGCCATTGGTGGTTATTTGTCCAGCTCAGCCAATGGGTGAGAGAGCCCCGTGTGATTGGCTGTGGCGCCAGGTTTGAATGTTGTACGGTAGGAAGTGACACAGGTGTCTACACTAACACACGGGAGAGGCCGGTGAGATACGGGACCGGGAGCGAGACTGACGGGGACGGGAGAGACTGGGGGCAGAGGGGAGCGAGACTGGGGGCAGAGGGGAGCGAGACTGACGGGGACGGGAGAGATTGTAGGGACAGGAGAGAGACTGGGGTGACGGGAGAGGCTAGGGGGCAGAGGAGAGCGAGACTGATGGGGACGGGAGAGACTGGGGGCAGAGGAGAGCGAGACTGATGGGGACGGGAGAGACTGGGGGCAGAGGGGAGCGAGACTGATGGGGACGGGAGAGACTGGGGGCAGAGGGGAGCGAGACTGATGGGGACGGGAGAGACTGGGGGCAGAGGGGAGCGAGACTGATGGGGACGGGAGAGATTGTAGGGATGGGAGAGAGACTGGGGTGATGGGAGAGACTAGGGGGCAGAGGAGAGCGAGACTGGGGATAGAGGGGAGCGAGACTGATGGGGATGGTAGAGACTGGGGGGGTAGAGGGGAGCGAGACTGATGGGGATGGTAGAGACTGGGGGGGGTAGAGGGGAGCGAGACTGATGGGGATGGTAGAGACTGGGGGGGTAGAGGGGAGCGAGACTGATGGGGATGGACTGGGGGGGTAGAGGGGAGCGAGACTGATGGGGATGGTAGAGACTGGGGGGGTAGAGGGGAGCGAGACTGATGGGGATGGTAGAGACTGGGGGGGTAGAGGGGAGCGAGACTGATGGGGATGGTAGAGACTGGGGGGGTAGAGGGGAGCGAGACTGATGGGGATGGTAGAGACTGGGGGGGTGGAGGGGAGCGAGACTGATGGGGATGGTAGAGACTGGGGGGGTGGAGGGGAGCGAGACTGATGGGGATGGTAGAGACTGGGGGGGTAAAGGGGAGCGAGACTGATGGGGATGGTAGAGACTGGGGGGGTAGAGGGGAGCGAGACTGATGGGCATACCTGGGAACTTTCAAGATGAGCTGACCCTGAGATCTTTGAAATATTAACCCTTAAACCTTCCCATAATGTAGATTTTATGCGATATGTGCTTGCTTGCTCTAACACAGAGGTGCTCCATTCTGTGTGCAAGGGACCTTTAACATGCTACAGTCTGGATAACTCACTGCCTGAACACAAACAAGACAAGCAGTACATCTCCCCCTGTCTTTCTGGTACTAATGGCACCAGTTTAGAGGCTAAGGAAACATTTAATTGGGGAAATTCATATAGTAGGTGACACAGACCTCTCACCCTGAGAATTTGGCCCTTCACCCTGAGAATTTGGCCCTTCACCCTGAGCCTTCACCCTGAGATTTGGGTCAAAACCCTGAGTCTCAGGGTCGAACCCTGAGAGTTCCCAGGTATGCTGATGGGGATGGGAGAGACTGGGGGCAGAGGGGAGCGAGACTGATGGGGATGGGAGAGACTGGGGGCAGAGGGGAGCGAGACTGATGGGGATGGGAGAGACTGGGGGCAGAGGGGAGCGAGACTGATGGGGATGGGAGAGACTGGGGGCAGAGGGGAGCGAGACTGATGGGGATGGGAGAGACTGGGGGCAGAGGGGAGCGAGACTGATGGGGATGGGAGAGATTGTAGGGATGGGAGAGAGACTAGGGGGCAGAGGAGAGCGAGACTGATGGGGATGGGAGAGATTGGGGGGCAGAGGGGAGGGAGACTGGGGGGAATGGGAGAGATTGGGGGGCAGAGGGGAGGGAGACTGATGGGGATGGGAGAGATTGTAGGGATGGGAGAGAGACTAGGGGGCAGAGGAGAGCGAGACTGATGGGGATGGGAGAGATTGGGGGGCAGAGGGGAGGGAGACTGGGGGGAATGGGAGAGATTGGGGGGCAGAGGGGAGCGAGACTGAAGGGGATGGGAGAGATTGTAGGGATGGGAGAGAGACTAGGGGGCAGAGGAGAGCGAGACTGATGGGGATGGGAGAGATTGGGGGGCAGAGGGGAGGGAGATTGGGGGCAGAGGGGAGGGAGACTGGGGGGAATGGGAGAGATTGGGGGGCAGAGGGGAGGGAGACTGGGGGGAATGGGAGAGATTGGGGGGCAGAGGGGAGGGAGACTGGGGGGAATGGGAGAGATCGGGGGGCAGAGGGGAGGGAGACTGGGGGGAATGGGAGAGATCGGGGGGCAGAGGGGAGGGAGACTGGGGGGAATGGGAGAGATCGGGGGGCAGAGGGGAGGGAGACTGGGGAAAGAGCGAGGTCGGGGGGCAGAGGGGAGGGAGACTGGGGAAAGAGCGAGGTCGGGGGGCAGAGGGGAGCGAGACTGGTGGAGGGAGAGCGAGGCCGGGGTGGTGGCAGAGGGGAGCGAGACTGGTGGGGGGGGGAGCGAGGCCGGGGTGGTGGCAGAGGGGAGCGGGACTGGTGGGGGGGGGGAGCGAGGCCGGGGTGGCGGCAGAGGGGAGCGAGGCCGGGGTGGCGGCAGAGGGGAGTGGGACTGGTAGGGAGGAGGGAAGTGATTGTGGGGCTGAGTCTACTTTGGGGTTATGGATATGGTGAGCATGGAAGGCAGCGACTGATTTTGGGCTGTGACTGACTTAGGGTGATGGGGGCAGGGGAGAAAGGGACTGACTGATTTGGGGTGATAGGAGTGACTGTATTGGGGCACTGGATCTGATCTTGGGTGATGGTGACTGAGTGTGTTAGATGTTGATACTGAATTGGGATGATTGGGTAGGGGAGAGAGACTGGAGATATGGACCTGTGCCACTTACTACAGCTAAGTTGCTGTGGTAGCTCAGAGCTTGATATTTACCCTTTCCCGTGGCCAGTCCCACTCTGTCCCTAGGGGAAGCAGCCTTAATGTCCAGTGAATGGCGACTCTCACTGTGGGAGATGGGACAGATGTATGAAGCCCACATAGAACCAGTGTACTTGCTGATACAAAAATTCAGTGGGTAATGTCATTTGCAGATTTCAAAGTTCAAGTCCTCCAAGGTAGAAGTTGATGGCTGCTTTCCCTTTAGTCTTCTCGATACATCTCTGTATCGCTATTGGGATTGGGTAAGAATTCTGTAGCTATTGGAGCAACTTGGATGTGATCAGGTACCTGGCCAGTCGTGTAACTTTAGGATTTTGTTTGTTGCCTTATACGTTTGTCTGTGCACAAGTGGCTGGTGGGGGTCTGGCTGGTGGGGGTCTGGCTGGTGGGGGTCTGCATGAAGAAACAAGTAAGTGGAACACTCTTATTGTACAGTGGGACTTGGGACAGATATATTTCTGGTGGGAGTCTTGAACAGGGAAAATAACTTGGGGAGAGAGGCTGAGAGGGAGGTAATGTTCTGGGACTGGACGTTTGGGAGTAGTTTGGGGGACGGTTGGTTTTTTTTATATTTTTTATTTTTTTGTTTTTCTTTTTTTTTTTTTTTTTTTTTTTTTTTTTTTTTATTTTTTTTTTTTTCTTTTGTTTTTTTTTTTTTTTTTTATTCTTGTTTTTTTTTTTATTTTTTTTTTTTATTTTTTTTTTTTCTCTTTTTCTTTTTTTTTCTTTATTTTTTTTCTTTTTTCTTTTTCTTTTTTTTGTTTTTTTTATTTTTTTTTTTTTTCTTTTGATTTTTTTTTTTTTCTTTATTATTTTTTTTTTTTTTTTTTTTTTTTTTTTTTCTTTTTTTTTTATTCTTTATTTTTTTTTTAAAATGCCCGCCCCTTCTTGTAAGGCATAATTTGGGGGTGCTCCAAATTAACCCATTAAGGACCTGGAAAATCTGGGGTGGATTGCACTTAAGGACCGGCGCAATTCTGACCTTTTTGACTCTGTTCAACAGTGTTTTCCCTCTAAGTCTCTTATTTCAGCCACACATATTTATATACCGTTTTTTCACACAATTAGGGCTTTCTTTTGATACCATACCTATATGGATAACCCACCTCTTATTTTATGAAGATTAAAGAAAATTGTAAAAAAAAAACCCACCATTTTTATTTTTTCTCATCATTTGGGTGCAATGGGTTAAATTTTTATGGAGACTGCGTAAAAGATGTAACTGGTAAGTCATACCTACAAAATGGGCAATGTTAAGTAGCCAGTGTCCCTCCAGGGTGAAAATCCCTATGTCCATCTTTCCCTCTCTTTTCCCACATTTATATTGATGAGATTTGGCAGTGTGTGTAAGTGTATTACATGGCTCCACAACAATAAAACTCCCATTATTGTTTGTTTTAAAGGGGAACGATCACCTAAAACCAACGTTTTTACCATGTGTTTTAATGTGTAACCCGACATTAGTGCTGTGTGTGTGTTCTTCAAGTTGGCTGGTAGTGGAGATATTTACCCTGCAAAATCGGGCACTTCTGCGTTCTATGGTACCCTGTACCGTCTCAGGACTTCCCAGCTGCCCCAGGGAGTGCATTCACGCTGCCCTTGAAAGCTGGATTTCTGTGATGTAGCGTTACAGCGAACTCTGTTTGCAATGCGACTGAGGTTACAACCTGTAATACAACTTTATACAACCTCAGTAGCATTGTAAACGCAGTTTGCTGTAACGCTACATCACAGAAATCCTGCTTCGAATGGCAGCATGAACGCACTCCCTGGGGCAGCTGGGAAGTCCTGAGACATCGTGGAGTCCCGCAGATCACAGAAGTGCCTGATTTTGCAGGGCAAATATCTCCACGTAGCGATCTCTTTTTTTCTTTATTGCAACTAAATATCTCCACTACCAGGCAACTTGAAGAGCACACACACACAGCACTAATGTCAGGTTAAACATTAAAACGCATGGGAAACTTTAGGTGATGGTTCCACTTTAACCTTTTGCAGGTTTGTTTTATGAATAGTACCTTTTAAATAAAATGTGACCTGTTTTAAATATCTAAAAAAAAAAAAAAAAAAAGTTGCTCTTAACAGGTCAGAAATGGACCTGCATCCTGTCTGCCCCCAGCACTGAAGGGGTTAATACCCCCAACTATTGCCAGGTTTTATTTGACTATGTGTCTGCTCTCTGCTTCTCTCTCTCTCACCCCTTACTTTAATAATAAGAGAGGCAGACATCAGTCACAAAGGCAATGTGTCAAACTCATTGCCTTTTTGAATGAAAATGGCGGTACCGGCAGAAGAGACCAGCACTGAAACAGAGTGCTCTGGTCGCGGAACGCTCCATTTTTTGCTTGTACACCATGATAGAAGCGTGCACCAAGGATCACTGCTAGCCTTTAACCCTTGAGTGCCAGGGTTAACCCATGACATGCCAGGACTTTCATGGGGTAGTTAAAGGGTTAAGAAATTTCCTAACCAATATAATTTTGACAACATGTAGGTGGGTGATTCTCCCAGGAACACACCACAATCGGTCCAGGAGGAAGAGGTACAGGAGCTCCCCATAATCTCTGACCCCCGGTCACCCACCCATGGGATTGCTCGCACGCCTCTGAGGCCACCCTTACATGGTGAGATTTTGTGTCTGTGATTGTGGGGTTGGAGGCCGGTGGTTTGTTGGGTAAATCATATCCTTGTAAACTGGAACGGCAATTTATCATTTTATTTCTTTCTCAGTTAATCTAATACCGCCCTTTATTCAGTTAATCTAGTACCACCGTTTTCTCAGTTAATCTAGTACCGCCCCTTTATTCAGTTAATCTAGTACCACCGTTTTCTCAGTTAATCTAGTACCGCCCTTTATTCAGTTAATCTAGTACCGCCCTTTATTCAGTTAATCTAGTACCACCGTTTTCTCAGTTAATCTAGTACCGCCCTTTATTCAGTTAATCTAGTACCACCGTTTTCTCAGTTAATCTAGTACCGCCCTTTATTCAGTTAATCTAGTACTTCCCTTTATTCAGTTAATATAGTACTTCCTTTATTCAGTTAATATAGTACTTCTCAGTTAATATAGTACTGTTCAGTTACTATAGTACCGCCCTTTATTTAATTACCTTTGGGCCAGAGAAAGTGTGGAGCTGGGTACAGACTAACGTGTCTGGGGTGGTTACTGGTACAGACTGGCCTGTGGGGTATATGGGCTGGGGAAGGGGGCATAGCAGTAATTGTTCTAGCCAAATCAGAGGTTTTGGGGAGATGCTGACCCCTTTCTGAATCCAGATGCCCTACTATTACTGCTGAGAATTCTGTGTTTCCAGAGAGCTTTATAGCATTAACCCTTTAAAAACCAGACATTTTTGCATTACATTGCTGACCCTTTTTTAAAGGGTTAATACAGGGGTAGGAAAAGACTGAACTCTGTAGCAAGCTGGTATCTGTACGGAGCTTGTGATTACTTGTGTTCATTGAGACTGAGAAGCAATGACCCTCACAGCCTTGTCCTCTTGCTGTCCTACTCCTTCCTCCTCTCTAGAGGCTCTGAACCTTCTGGTCAAGCAGCTGAATGAGGTATTCGTAGCTGAGGATTCTGGAATTGAAGAGAGTCCACCAGTCAGTGCAGATCCTGTGACTTGCACCCCAGAAGGATCCGGAGAGGAATCCAAAAACTGCACCCCCCTGAGGATGACAAGAAGGAAGAACTGGAGGAGGAGCCTGTAGAAATGCCCACAGTATCTGCAGAGCCTGCACCAGCTGTGGTTGCCACCGCAGAGGAGCCGCAGCAAATCTCCACGCTCTGCAGGTAAGTGTTCTCTTGTCTGGAGTACCGGGACCAGGGGGCCGAGGTGGGAGTTGTGATGTCCCGGGGGGGCTCAGCTGTGTGTGCGCTCGTTCACGAACGTGTAAGGTGGGAGGGAAGAGAATTCTGTGTACAATATACTTTAGTTGGGGGGTGCAGGGTAGACAGCTCTGCTGTGGATGACAAGCTTGGTCTGGGGGGGGGGGGTGCTCTGCTGTATACATCTCAGGCCATGGGGGAGGGTGCGGGGGGAGATATGTATACTATGTGCTTGGTTTGTGTGGGGGGAGAGAGGGGCTTCCTCCTGACTCTGTACATGGGGAGATCTCTGCTGTGTACAATGTACTTGGTCTGGGGGAGGTGGGTGGGGGTCTCCTATATACTATGTGCTGGGTCTGTACATGGGGAGATGTTTGCTGTGTACAATGTACTTGGTCTGGGGGAGGTGGGGGGGTCTCTCCTATATACTATGTGCAGGGTCTGTACATGGGGAGATCTCTGCTGTGTACAATGTACTTGGTCTGGGGGAGGTGGGGGGTCTCCTATATACTATGTGCTGGGTCTGTACATGGGGAGGTCTCTGCTGTGTACAATGTACTTGGTCTGGGGGAGGTGGGGGGTCTCTCCTATATACTATGTGCAGGGTCTGTACATGGGGAGATCTCTGCTGTGTACAATGTACTTGGTCTGGGGGAGGTGGGGGGTCTCCTATATACTATGTGCTGGGTCTGTACATGGGGAGATCTCTGCTGTGTACAATGTACTTGGTCTGGGGGAGGTGGGGGTCTCCTATATACCATGTGCAGGGTCTGTACATGGGGAGATCTCTGCTGTGTACAATGTACTTGGTCTGGGGGAGGTGGGGGGTCTCCTATATACCATGTGCAGGGTCTGTACATGGGGAGATCTCTGCTGTGTACAATGTACTTGGTCTGGGGGAGGTGGGGGTCTCCTATATACTATGTGCTGGGTCTGTACATGGGGAGATCTCTGCTGTGTACAATCTACTTGGTCTGGGGGAGGTGGGGGGTCTCCTATATACTATGTGCAGGGTCTGTACATGGGGAGATCTCTGCTGTGTACAATGTACTTGGTCTGGGGGAGGTGGGGGGTCTCCTATATACTATGTGCAGGGTCTGTACATGGGGAGATCTCTGCTGTGTACAATGTACTTGGTCTGGGGGAGGTGGGGGGTCTCCTATATACTATGTGCAGGGTCTGTACATGGGGAGATCTCTGCTGTGTACAATGTACTTGGTCTGGGGGAGGTGGGGGGTCTCCTATATACTATGTGCTGGGTCTGTACATGGGGAGATGTTTGCTGTGTACAATGTACTTGGTCTGGGGGAGGTGGGGGGTCTCCTATATACTATGTGCTGGGTCTGTACATGGGGAGATCTCTGCTGTGTACAATGTACTTGGTCTGGGGGGTCTCCTATATACTATGTGCTGGGTCTGTACATGGGGAGATCTCTGCTGTGTACAATGTACTTGGTCTGGGGGAGGTGGGGGGTCTCCTATATACTATGTGCTGGGTCTGTACATGGGGAGATGTTTGCTGTGTACAATGTACTTGGTCTGGGGGAGGTGGGGGTCTCCTATATACTATGTGCAGGGTCTGTACATGGGGAGATCTCTGCTGTGTACAATGTACTTGGTCTGGGGGAGGTGGGGGGGTCTCCTATATACTATGTGCAGGGTCTGTACATGGGGAGATGTTTGCTGTGTACAATGTACTTGGTCTGGGGGAGGTGGGGGGTCTCTCCTATATACTATGTGCTGGGTCTGTACATGGGGAGATCTCTGCTGTGTACAATGTACTTGGTCTGGGGGGTCTCCTATATACTATGTGCTGGGTCTGTACATGGGGAGATCTCTGCTGTGTACAATGTACTTGGTCTGGGGGAGGTGGGGGGGTCTCCTATATACTATGTGCTGGGTCTGTACATGGGGAGATGTTTGCTGTGTACAATGTACTTGGTCTGGGGGAGGTGGGGGGGTCTCCTATATACTATGTGCAGGGTCTGTACATGGGGAGATCTCTGCTGTGTACAATGTACTTGGTCTGGGGGAGGTGGGGGGTCTCTCCTATATACTATGTGCAGGGTCTGTACATGGGGAGATCTCTGCTGTGTGCAATGTACTTGGTCTGGGGGAGGTGGGGGGTCTCTCCTATATACCATGTGCAGGGTCTGTACATGGGGAGATCTCTGCTGTGTACAATGTACTTGGTCTGGGGGAGGTGGGGGGTCTCTCCTATATACTATGTGCAGGGTCTGTACATGGGGAGAT
Source organism: Rhinophrynus dorsalis (assembly GCA_037306005.1). NCBI lineage: Eukaryota > Metazoa > Chordata > Amphibia > Anura > Rhinophrynidae > Rhinophrynus > Rhinophrynus dorsalis. The sequence continues at coordinate 478,912 of CM074724.1, read as the reverse complement.
CTCTGCTGTGTGCAATGTACTTGGTCTGGGGGAGGTGGGGGGTCTCTCCTATATACTATGTGCTGGGTCTGTACATGGGGAGATCTCTGCTGTGTACAATGTACTTGGTCTGGGGGAGGTGGGGGGTCTCCTATATACCATGTGCAGGGTCTGTACATGGGGAGATCTCTGCTGTGTGCAATGTACTTGGTCTGGGGGAGGTGGGGGGTCTCCTATATACTATGTGCTGGGTCTGTACATGGGGAGATCTCTGCTGTGTACAATGTACTTGGTCTGGGGGAGGTGGGGGGTCTCTCCTATATACTATGTGCAGGGTCTGTACATGGGGAGATCTCTGCTGTGTACAATGTACTTGGTCTGGGGGAGGTGGGGGGTCTCTCCTATATACTATGTGCTGGGTCTGTACATGGGGAGATCTCTGCTGTGTACAATGTACTTGGTCTGGGGGAGGTGGGGGGTCTCCTATATACTATGTGCAGGGTCTGTACATGGGGAGATGTTTGCTGTGTACAATGTACTTGGTCTGGGGGAGGTGGGGGGTCTCCTATATACTATGTGCAGGGTCTGTACATGGGGAGATCTCTGCTGTGTACAATGTACTTGGTCTGGGGGAGGTGGGGGGTCTCCTATATACTATGTGCAGGGTCTGTACATGGGGAGATCTCTGCTGTGTACAATGTACTTGGTCTGGGGGAGGTGGGGGGTCTCCTATATACTATGTGCTGGGTCTGTACATGGGGAGATCTCTGCTGTGTACAATGTACTTGGTCTGGGGGAGGTGGGGGGTCTCCTATATACTATGTGCAGGGTCTGTACATGGGGAGATCTGTTATGTACAATGTACTTGGTCTGGGGGAGGTGGGGGGTCTCCTATATACTATGTGCTGGGTCTGTACATGGGGAGATCTCTGCTGTGTACAATGTACTTGGTCTGGGGGAGGTGGGGGGTCTCCTATATACTATGTGCAGGGTCTGTACATGGGGAGATCTCTGCTGTGTACAATGTACTTGGTCTGGGGGAGGTGGGGGTCTCCTATATACCATGTGCAGGGTCTGTACATGGGGAGGTCTCTGCTGTGTACAATGTACTTGGTCTGGGGGAGGTGGGGGGTCTCTCCTATATACTATGTGCTGGGTCTGTACATGGGGAGATCTCTGCTGTGTACAATGTACTTGGTCTGGGGGAGGTGGGGGTCTCCTATATACTATGTGCAGGGTCTGTACATGGGGAGATCTCTGCTGTGTACAATGTACTTGGTCTGGGGGAGGTGGGGGGTCTCCTATATACCATGTGCAGGGTCTGTACATGGGGAGATCTCTGCTGTGTACAATGTACTTGGTCTGGGGGAGGTGGGGGGTCTCTCCTATATACTATGTGCTGGGTCTGTACATGGGGAGATCTCTGCTGTGTACAATGTACTTGGTCTGGGGGAGGTGGGGGTCTCCTATATACTATGTGCAGGGTCTGTACATGGGGAGATCTCTGCTGTGTACAATGTACTTGGTCTGGGGGAGGTGGGGGGTCTCCTATATACTATGTGCTGGGTCTGTACATGGGGAGATCTCTGCTGTGTACAATGTACTTGGTCTGGGGGAGGTGGGGGGTCTCCTATATACTATGTGCAGGGTCTGTACATGGGGAGATCTGTTATGTACAATGTACTTGGTCTGGGGGAGGTGGGTGCTTTCCTATATACTATGTGCTGGGTCTGTACATGGGGAGATCTCTGCTGTGTACAATGTACTTGGTCTGGGGGAGGTGGGGGTCTCCTATATACTATGTGCAGGGTCTGTACATGGGGAGATCTCTGCTGTGTAATATGTACTCTGTCTGTAGGGGGTCCCATTGGGGCATAGCTCTAGGTAGTATAATATGGTTGGTGGGGGGAGATGGTGATTATATTCTCTTCAATCCTCACTAGGTATAAAGACTGGCCGTCAGCGCCCCAAGAAAGCCCTGCTCACTTCCGCATCTGGACGCTCCCCTCTCCGAATCCTACAGGAGGATAACTCTCCACGCATGGCTGTGCCGAACAGACAGGTGAGGGGGTTGTACAAATATTGGGTGGGGCTGTGCTTTGTACTGGAGGGGGTAAAGAATCAAGAACTGATCCTCATCCTGCTCCCTTCCCAGGGTAAGAAGCTTTCCTTCCAGTCGGAGCCCAGTTCCTCGCTCCGCGCAGTGAAGATCCCGCACAGTGCGTGGGAAACGTCACACAACAAGGAGAACGCGCAGTACGGCCAGAGCACCAGCTGATTGAGATTGTGCCGCAGCGCTTGGTTCTGGATCAGTGTTCTTATGTGTATATAGTCCTCGTCACTGCTTGGGGGTATATTATCCCAGTTATCGAGCTGCATGTAAATAATTCCTTTCTGTCTGTGTGTACATCATCGTCCTGTCTTACACTACTTGTACATACTCCTGTTTTTGTGTCTTACAGACAATAAATAAAGATTTTATAATCCATCTCTCGAGTGGAGTTAAAGATGAGGTTGGAGCTGCTGCTTTCACTGGCACCTCCCCTAGCACTGCCTTCTTCCCATCTTATCCCTATATTACCTCCCCACTCACTGACACTGCTCAGCAATGCATTACCCACCTCCCCTAACACTGACTTCCTGTCTTATCCCTACATTACCTCCACACTCACTGACACTGCTCAGCAATGCATTACCCACCTCCCCTAGCACTGACTTCTTGTCTTATCCCTACATTACCTCCCCACTCACTGACACTGCTCAGCAATGCATTACCCACCTCCCCTAGCACTGACTTCCTGTCTTATCCCTACATTACCTCCCCACTCACTGACACTGCTCAGCAATGCATTACCCACCTCCCCTAGCACTGACTTCCTGTCTTATCCCTACATTACCTCCCCACTCACTGACACTGCTCAGCAATGCATTACCTACCTCCCCTAGCACTGACTTCCTGTCTTATCCCTACATTACCTCCCCACTCACTGACACTGCTCAGCAATGCATTACCCACCTCCCCTAGCACTGATATGTTGATCTATGTGTGGAGAATTTGTACACACTTATCTTCGGGAGGGGGTGGTGTAAGTAGAGTGGACAAATGAATACAAAATGTGGACATTCCAGCAATATAAAAACTTCTGCAACCTAATCTAGCCTTATTCGTTTATAAACACCAGTAAAGCAACAGAGAAGCTGGAGAAATTAGTACATTGGACATTAAAGTAATGTCCCACTGATAAAATAATTTGCCCGTTTTTTTTCTTTTTCTTCAATCAAGTGCATATGTTTCTGTAATCTATAAACTGGCCACATTATTATATAGACTGGACATCCCAGCAACTAATAGACTACCCAAATTATAAACTGGACATCCCAGTAACAGACTACCTAAATTATTATATAAACTGGACACCCCAGCAATGAATACATTATGCATATTATAAACTGGACATCCCAGCAACAGACTACCCATATTATTATATAAACTGGACATCCCAGCAACAAACAGACTACCCATATTATTATATAAAATGGACACCCCAGCAACAGACTACCCAAATCCTATATAATAATTCGTCAAGTTGTGTGTAATGCCTGACATGCGCAGTAGACACCGCTGCGCGTGTGGCAGTCATACGCAGTAGAGACTGCCCGCGTCGCGGCTGATACAGAGCTGGGCGCTCCGAAGGAGCGTCCAGCTCTGTATCAGCCAAGGCGCGGGCAGTCTCCACTGCGTGTGACTGCCCCGCGACCGGCTGCCAGAGGCTCTGTATCAGCCGAGGCGCGGGAGACCCGCGTCCGGCTGACAGAGGCACTGTGGCCAGTGTAACGGGCTGTTCAACTAGTTATTATATAAACTGGACACCCCAGCAATGAATAGACTACTGAAATTATTACATAGACTAGACATTACACCTATAACTGCTACTGGACAAATTATTATATAAACTGGACATTGCCCCTATAAGCTGCCAAAATTAGCTTATAACTGGACATTACAGCTATAAGTAAACTGACTAAAATAGTATGTCAAGACCACCTCATAGAAGTATATAAACTGGTCAAAACTGTATATATACACTGGCATCATTATACAATAATCATACCAGTTTATATAAGACCAGTGTATACACCATTTTGACCAGCTTGTATACAGATGTAAAGCCCAGTTTATATATTAAAGTGGACTTTACATAGATGTATATAATGTGGCCTATTATACTATATAAACTGGACATTACAGAGATATATAAACTAGAAATTAATTTAGAATATAGACACATTTACACACGCAGAGACCAGAAACGGGCATTTAACTCTTCAACTGCCACAGCCTAAAATAGATTTTATTTGTCGTTCTATAAAACACACTTAGTAAAAAGTGACAAAAGGACAGCGTGAGACAGACTTACTCACCACATATTAACCCCTTGGTTACTGCATCAGTAGTGGGGGATTGGGTCTGCAGGGATTTGGGAGTGGAGGGATTAAAGGAGCGATGCTCTGCATGGTATTATAAGGGATTGGGTTCATTAAGCAAAGCTCTGCTGGTTTTTGGGAGGAGAGAACCTGAGAGAGATGTGGGATGCCTTCCTGTGCATTGCGTTTGCCTCCCCTCTGGTCCTTAAAGGGTAAAGGAAGTGCTCTGGTCTGTGAAGGGTGCAGGCTGGAGCCATTGTGTGTGCAATGCTCTGCAGAGACCCACTAGGGGAGGAGTTCAGATGCTCTGCAGTGTTAGGGGAGTTAAAGCAGAGATGTTCTGCTGTTATAAGTGGTGCCCTGTCTGTGAGATGCTCTGCATAAGGAGTTACTAAATTGACACTCCACAGGTCTATGCTATGCCGGTCTGTGCAATACTCTGCAGGCCCGTGTGATGGTCTGCCGGTCTGTGCAATGCTATGCTCTCTAAGTCTGTGCGATGCCCTGCCGGTCCGTGCAATAGTCTGCAGGTCTAGGCCAGAGGTGTCCAACCCGTGGCCCACTGCTGCATGCTGCCGCCACACGAGGGTTCGGTGCCTGATTGTGGGCCGGATGATCCCTTCTGTCTGCCCGGGGGCGCAGTGATACTGTAGTAACCTGCAGGTCCCTCCTGGTACAAGAGCTACAGATCACTGTGAAGCTTTTATATTATCGCAGAAGAATCCCCCACATCCCGAACCGGCCGGTCTCCTGCACAGAGCTCTGCAGCGTCCCACACCGTGATTACATCATCACAGTGCGCCGGTGCAGGAAGTCACAGCGCGGGAAACGAGAGAGGAGCGGGTCAGGAACCGCAGGATCCCGCCCGCTTATCGGACATGTTTTATTTATGTCCTGGGGCTGTGGTGAGGGGGAGAAGGGGGCACTGTAGGGGGAAGACGGTAGTGCTGAGGGGAGAAAGTGGTGCTATGGGGGGGGTGCTGGGGGGAGAAGGGGGTGCTATGGGGGGAAGTACTGAGGGGAGTAGGTATTGCTGTGGGAGATACAAGGTGCTGAGGAGAGAAGAGTGAGAGGAGATGATGGTGCTATGGGGGGGGCATGAAGGAGTAGGTAGGGGGAAGGTAGTGCTATGAAGGTGAGAAGAGAAGGTGATTCAGTGGGGAGGATAAGGTGGTGCTTTGAAGGAGTAGGTGAGGGGGAAGATGGTGCTGCAGGGGATCAAGCTGTGGGGAGAATATGGTACAATGGTGGATTTGTGGGCCCCTCAGCGATGGTCATTTTTTTTGTTATGGTCCTTGGTCAAAAAATGTTGGACACCCCTGGTCTATGTGATGCTCTGAATCTCTATATAATGCTTTTCAGTTCTATGTGAGGCGCTTGAGGAATCTGATGAAAAGGGTATTACACACGTGATGTTCTTCAGGTCTAAAATGATGCTCCTCAGGGATCAGGTAGGCTCAGGAGTACTAAGGTTATTCTCTGCAGATCTATGTGATGCTCTGCAGGTCTACAGCAGGCAGAGCTAAACTGGAACCTGATATTTTCTGCATGGCATGCCTTCAGCTTCAGTCAGTTCCAGATCTTCAGGAAGCTGTCCCATGAGCCCGTGGCCACAGCCATTCCATCAGAAGTGACCCCGAGGCAGCTCACACGGTTGTCATGGCCAGAGAGGACACCTATGGATGGACCACACTGTCAGAAGGAGTTGCAGCCTGTAACACTGACATATATCATATGGGAACAAATCTCAACACTTTCTGCAAGGTCTGATTTATCTGAGAGATCTCCCTTCGGTCCTATAGGGCCTGCTTTATCTGAGACTTCTCCCTGCTGCCCTGTAGGGGCTGGTTTATTTGAGGGATTTCCCTGCAGTTCTATAGGGGCTGATTTATCAAGGTGTCTGAGAGATAGCCCTGCTGTGCTATAGGGTATAGTTTAGCAAGGTGTCCGAGACCTCTCCCTGCTGTTCTATACAGTGATTTATTAAGGTGTCCGGGAGATTTTCCTGCTGTGCTATAGTTATCAATATGTCTGATAAATCTCAGGTTCTGATTTATCTGTGTGCTAGTGATTTATCCCTGACTTCTATAAGGGATAATGTATCAAGGTACCTGAGATATCTCCTTGTTTTTTAAAGGGTGATTTATCAAGGTGTCTGAGAGACCACCCTTCCTTTATCTCCATATAAGGGGTGATTTATAATGGCCATGAGAGATCTATATCCAGTTCTATAGGGGATGACTTATCAAGCTCCCTGAGAGATCTCCAGGTTGTTCTGTAGGGGGATGACTTATCAAGCTGAGATCTCCAGGTTGTTCTATAGGGAATTGATTTATCAAGCTGAGATCTCCAGGTTGTTGTATAGGGGAATGATTTATCAAGCTGAGATCTCCAGGTTGTTGTATAGGGGATGAGTTACCAACGTGTATGAGATCTCCCAGCTGTTCTGTACAGGAAGGTTTATCTAGGTAACTGAGAGAGATATCTGTTGTTCTGCAGGGGCCAGTGTGCCATTGTGTCTGAGAGCTTTCCCTACTGCTCTGTAAGGGCCAATTTCTGGATGTGTCTGACAGACCTACTGTTGTTCTATAGACAATGTTATTATACATTGCTCTGTGTTCTTTAGGGGCTTATTTATCAATGCGTCTGAGGGATCTCCCTGTAGTTCTCTAGGGGGATTTATCAATGTAAGAAATCTCCCTGAGGTTCAATAGGGGCTGATTTATCTGAGGGGTCTCCCTGCAGTTGTATAGGGGCTGATTTATCAGTGTGTGTGAGGGATTTATAGGTTTATGACATGTATTTGCCTGGCCAGTGACCCAAGCAGAACACAATTCCAGAGTCTCTCTCTATTCCATGAACCTTAGTGAATTGCCCGAGGGTGGATATTCAGTCTCCTATACAAGAACCTTAATGCATTGCCCCAGGGTGGATATTCAGTCTTCATTCCATGAACCTTAGTGAACTGCCCCAGGGTGGATATTCAGTCTCATACATGAACCTTAGTGAATTGAACCAGGGTAGATATTCAGTCTCCTATCCATGAACCTTAGTTAATTGCCCCAGGATGGATATTTAGTCTCCTATCCATGAAGCTTAGTGAATTGCCCTAGGGTGGATATTCAGTCTTCTATCCATGAACCTTAGTTAATTGCCCCAGGATGGATATTTAGTCTCCTATCCATGAAGCTTAGTGAATTGCCCTAGGGTGGATATTCAGTCTTCTATCCATGAACCTTAGTTAATTGCCCCAGGATGGATATTTAGTCTCCTATCCATGAAGCTTAGTGAATTGCCCCAGGGTGGATATTAAGTCTCCAATACAAGAACCTTAATGCATTGCCCCAGGGTGGATATTCAGTCTCATACATGAACCTTAGTGAATTGAACCAGGGTAGATATTCAGTCTCCTATCCATGAACCTTAGTTAATTGCCCCAGGATGGATATTTAGTCTCCTATCCATGAAGCTTAGTGAATTGCCCTAGGGTGGATATTCAGTCTTCTATCCATGAACCTTAGTTAATTGCCCCAGGATGGATATTTAGTCTCCTATCCATGAAGCTTAGTGAATTGCCCCAGGGTGGATATTAAGTCTCCTATACAAGAACCTTAATGCATTGCCCCAGGGTGGATATTCAGTCTCCATTCCATGAACCTTAGTGAACTGCCCCAGGGTGGATATTCAGTCTCATACATGAACCTTAGTGAATTGCTCCAGGGTAGATATTCAGTCTCCTATCCATGAACCTTAGTTAATTGCCCCAGGATGGATATTTAGTCTCCTATCCATGAAGCTTAGTGAATTGCCCTAGGGTGGATATTCAGTCTCCTGTCCTTGAACTTTAGTTAATTGCCCAAGGATGGATATTTAGTCTCCTATCCATGAAGCTTAGTGAATTGCCCTAGGGTGGATATTCAGTCTCCTATCCTTGAACTTTAGTTAATTGCCCTAGGATGGATATTTAGTCTCCTATCCATGAAGCTTAGTGAATTGCCCTAGGGTGGATATTCAGTCTCCTATCCATGAACCTTAGTTAATTGCCCAAGGATGGATATTTAGTCTCCTATCCATGAAGCTTAGTGAATTGCCCCAGGGTGGATCTTCAGCCTGGACTTACCCACACGCTCGCGCTTCAGGGAATCCCATATGTTACAGTTGAAGTCATCATATCCCGCAAGGAGAAGGCGGCCACTGAGGGAGAAAGCCACAGAGGTGATCCCACAGATAATGCTGTCCTGTGAGTACACGCTGATCTCCTGATCCGCACGCAGGTCAAACAGCCGACAAGTGGCATCATCAGACCCGGTACATATTGCCTGACCGCTGGGAAAGAACTGCGCAGGGGGAGGAGTCATAAAGATTAACCATTAGAACACTGACTGAACACAAGTACATACAGCTGCACACATTCGCCTGTATACAGCTTCACTAAGACACATACACACAGCTCCGCACAAAAAAGGCAGCTCCGCACATACACGTAAGTACAGCTCTGCACATACAGTACATACAGCTCTGCACATACAGCTCCGCATACACAGCTACACACACACATACCCACCGCTCCACACGTAATACAGCTCCCCTTATACACAAACATACAGCTCCGCTCGTACGCACAGCTCCACATGTACACATCTCTTCTCATACACACAGCTCTGCAACATCTCTGCTTATAATAAACTGCTTTGCACATACACACCGCTCCCCACATACACACCGCTCCCCACCGCACCACAAATACACACCGCTCCCCACCGCACCACAAATACACACCACTCCACACATACACACCGCTCCCCACATACACACCGCTCCCCACCGCACCACAAATACACACCACTCCACACATACACACCGTTCTGCTCATATACATACATACATCTCTACACATATACATACATAGCTCTGCACATATACACAGCTGTGTACCTACCACAGCACTGTAATCACACAAACATACATGAGATCAGCAGATTATTCGATGAGACCAGCAGTACAGTGCACTATTCCATGAGACCAGGGGACTATAAGACCAGACTTACACTGCATCATTACAAGACCATCATATTATATTATGAGACAAGCAGTACAATGCACCATTATATAAGACCAGCAGGTAATTCTATGAGACCACCAGTACAATGCACCATTCCATAAGACCAGCATACTATTCTATGATACAAGCAGTACAATGCACCATTACTTAAGACCAGCATTATTATTATATGAGACAGGCAGGTAATTCTATGAGACAGGCAGTACAACGCACCATTACATAAGACCAGCAGGTAATTCTATGAGACAGGCAGTACAATTCCCCATTACATAAGACCAGCAGGTAATTCTATGAGACCACCAGTACAATGCACCATTACATAAGACCAGCAGGTAATTCTATGAGACCACCAGTACAATTCCCCATTACATAAGACCAGCAGGTAATTCTATGAGACCACCCGTACAATGCACCGTTCCATTACACCAGCAGGTAATTCTATGAGACCACCAGTACAATGCACTGTTCCATTACACTAGCAGGTAATTCTATGAGACCACCCGTACAATGCACCGTTCCATTACACCAGCAGATAATTCTGTGAGACCACCAGTCCAATGTATCTGTCAGACTCATACCTCAGGCTCAGGGGCCTCTGTCGGATGTGTCCACTGTTGCTGCGGTGCTCCTTCCCAGTCCTGCTATTTGTTGTGTGCCGTGTCTTTGAGGGGTACAGCCGCTCCGGTGCTTGTATCGGCAGTGCAGGCCGGGGAAGGTATGACTGGGGACATGCTGCATTGCGGGCGTGCCTTTTACACATGTTTGATGTGGGGGAGGGGACTGTCAGGCAAGAGCCAATCAGAAGAGGTTCTTTGAAGCGGCAGCACCTCTATATAAACCCTGGGAGAACCTCTGCTCAGGGCTTGTTTGTATTTGAAGAGTGGATTTAGTACTTGTGATTACCTGGCTTTTACCCTGACCTTGCTGACGTCTCTATCCCTGGGCCTTGGCTTCGGTGACTCCTACTACACTGATCTCTCCATCCCTGACCACTGGCATATGTGTGTCCCTGACCATTCTGACCTCTCGACTCCTGACCTGTGGCATCCGTGACCTCAACTACATTGACCTCTCCATCCCAGACCTTTGGCATTCGTTATCCCTTCAATGCTGACCACAGGTACTCTCTATCTCTCTCCCTCAGCAGCATCATAGCACTAAGCACATATCTATTCAAACACAGTTTTGTGTCTCCCATACTGCTGGGTTCCACAGCACCGTTCCATTACAGCAGCGGATCATTCCATTACACCAGCAGATCATTCCATGAGACCAGCGGTACAATGCACCATTACATGATACTGAGAGACTATTCTATGAGACCAGCAGTACAATGCACCATTACATGATACTGAGAGACTATTCTATGAGACCAGCAGTACAATGCACCATTACATGATACTGAGAGACTATTCTATGAGACCAGCAGTACAATGCACCATTACATGATACTGAGAGACCAGCAGTACAATGCACCATTACATGATACTGAGAGACTATTCTATGAGACCAGCAGTACAATGCACCATTACATGATACTGAGAGACTATTCTATGCGACCAGCATTACAATGTACCAATACATGATTCCAAGAGAGGACTCTATGAGACCAGCAGTACAGTGAACCATTACATGAGACTGAGAGAGTAATCTATGAGACCAGCAGTACAATGAACCATTACATGATACCGAGAAAGTATTTTTTTCAGACAGCAGTACAATGCACCATTACATGAGACTGAGAGAGTAATCTATGAGACCAGCAGTATAATGCACCATTACATGAGACTGAGAGAGTAATCTATGAGACCAGCAGTATAATGCACCATTACATGATACTGAGAGAGTAATCTATGAGACCAGCAGTACAATGCACCATTACATGATACTGAGAGAGTAATCTATGAGACCAGCAGTACAATGAACCATTACATGATACCGAGAAAGTATTTTTTTCAGACAGCAGTACAATGCACCATTCAATGAGACTGAGAGGTATTCTATGAGACCAGCAGTACAATGCACCATTACATGATACTGAGAGACTATTCTATGATACCAGCAGTACAATGAACCATTACATGATACTGAGAGAGTAATCTATGGGACCAGCAGTATAATCCTGAACCATTATTTTAATGGTGAGTTGCCTTCCTGGTAGAAAGGATCAGTGTATTACCCTGTAGGCTTCATGCAAAAATCAGGTAACAAGGAGGGTACTGATTATCTACTTGGCATATCAGGGCTGGAAATCAACTCTGCAGTACATACATGCAGCTTGAGACACACGCACACACACATATACTGACATGTATACATACACACATATATATACTCACACACACATGTATACATACATATATTCACACAGGTTCACATAAACACACATACCTCTACCTACATGTGCACACAGAGTAGGGTCTGAAAGTCTGAGTCTACCATCACCAACTGGTTTTATTTGATCATTTATTAAAAAGAAGTAACATATTATAATCAGTTGATAAATGTATTACTGAATAATAAGTAACACAGAGACAAATCAATATGTTTAATCTTTTGTTAAATCTGTATGTGAAATTACCATTTATAGTAACAATAAATTACACTGAAAAAAGACAAGTCCAACCTACACCTCATAACCCAGAGACATGATAAATATATAGCTTCCCTGCTCACAAATAAGTTAGTCTTTATCAGACCTTCCTGATTTGCCTACTAATATACAGTATAACCCTGTATGTTCACTTTAAAAGAAATATATCTAATCATCTCTTAAATGTATTCATTGTATCTGCCATAATCACAACATTGGGCAAGGAATTCCACAATTTAACAGACCTTACTGTAAAAAAAACCCTTCCTCTGCTGAAGTCTGAACCTCCTTTCCTCTAATCTCAAGGGGTGTCCCCTGGTCACCTGATCAGGCCTTGGAATAAATAGCTCACCGCAGAGATCCTTGTATTGACCTCTCATAGACTTGTACAATGTGATAAGGTCTCCTCTTAGTCGTCTTTTCTCTAGAGTAAATAAACAGTTTGTTTAGTCGTTCCTCATATGTCATGTCCTCCATTCCCTTGATTAAATTTGTTGCTCTTTTCTGTACACTCTCTATTTCTAGTATATCCTTCTTCAGAACTGGTGCCCAAAACTGCACTGCATACTCAAGGTGAGGTCTTACCAATGATTTGTATAATGGCAAAATAATGTTATCCACTCTTGCTTCAATACCCCTTTTTATACAAGACAGGATTTTGTTTGCCTTTGCTACTGCTGTTTGACACTGGTCACTGTTTCCAAGTTTGTAGTTGACAAGGATACCAAAGTCTTTCTCTAGCAACAAGTCCACTAAAATGAAACCATTAAGTTCATAAGTAGCCTTGGGATTTTCTTCCAAATTCATGACTTTACACTTCCCCACATTAAACTTCATATTCCATTTGTTTGCCCAATCTGCCATTTTATTTAAATCCCTCTGTTGAGAATAAATATCCTGTTCTGAATTAATTACCCTGCATAATTTAGTATCATCTGCAAATATTGGTATTTTGCATTCTATATCTATTTACAGGTCATTTAAAGACATGTTAAAAAGCAGCAGACCTAATACTGAACCCTGAGGTTCTCCACTCTCCACTTTAACTGTACTGGAGAATTTTCCATTTACAACCACACACACTGTTCCCTATCCTTCAACCAGTTTTGTATCCAATTGCAAAGGTCATCTCCTAGCCCCAATTTCCTTATTTTATACCCCAGCCTTCTGTGTGGCACTGTATCAAATGCCTTTGCAAAATCTAGATATACTACATCAACTGCCTTACCATTATCTAACTTGCTACTTACTTCTTCATAGGAGCATATGAATATCCTCATCACACAACATTTTCAAAACTTGTGACGCTATGTATTTCATTCAAAGCGTAACATCCTAGCACATGTGAGTTGTAGTTGTCTTTTCCGATTAACACCTGATGTTAATTCTATTAATATGGTCCTACTAATGCTTTTGCAAGTGCTCCTGTTAGGGCCTTTGAAGAAGGACATCAGTTGAAATACCATTTTGCAATCAGGAGCTTGGTGAAGCAATTCAAGGACAAGTTGTTCTCCTGAGTGCTGAAAAACGTTCCCAGTACCAAAAGTGACTAAGTTGAATATTTGTAAGGGGGCAGTACAACGCACACTTAAAAGATTTTCTGAAACCAAATCATGTTCATCCAAAGAAAGACCAGACAGACCTAAAGTAACCATACCATCAGAAGACCTGTAAATCAAGCTAACATCATTGAGGAATAGACCTGCATCTGCATCCAATTCTAGCCCAGCTGAATCAGGAACATCTTACCCCAGTAAGCAAAAGCGCAGTCAAAAGACGACTGGCAAAAATGTGGTCTTCATGGGAGATTAGCTATATCTGAACCAATTGAGTGGAAGCCTGGAAAAATGTCCTGTTCATGTGAGGAGAAGGCCATATGAGAGCCTGTCACCTCAGTGTATAAAACCTACAATTAAATCTGGTGCAGGAAACATTCAGGTGTGGGGACGCTTTGCCAATTCTGGAATTGATGACTTGTACAAGATCATCCACACTTTGACCAAAGATATGTAGCACTCTATTCTGTAGAGAAATGCCATCCCATCTGCCTTAATGTTGTGTGGAAGAGGATCTGTTTTCCAGCAGGACAACAATCCTAAACTCACATTAAAGCTGTTCCAGCCATATCTGAGGTCCAAGGGAGCATTACTTTCCCACCTCAATCACTGGACCTCAACCCTGGGGAACATCTTAGGGAACATATGACTAGTGAAAAGGTAAAAAACACTGTGACATCTCTAGACGCTCTCTGGGACGCTCTAAAGGAGTACTGGAATAATGTGACATCTCTAGACATTCTCTGTGGGACGCTCTAATGGAGTAGTGGAATAATGTGACATCTCTAGACACTCTGTGATGCTCTAAAGGAGTAGTGGAATAATGTGACATCTCTAGACACTCTGTGGGACGCTGTAAAGGAGTAGTGGAATAATGTGACATCTCTAGACATTCTCTGTGGGACGCTGTAAAGGAGTAGTGGAATAATGTGACATCTCTAGACACTCTGTGACGCTCTAAAGGAGTAGTGGAATAATGTGACATCTCTAGACACTCTGTGACGCTCTAGAGGAGTGCTGGACTAATGTGACATCTCTAGACACTCTGTGACGCTCTAAAGGAGAGCTGGAATAATGCTGATTGTACAATTCTGCGCACACCTGCAGAATTAACATCAGACAGAGTTAACGCAGTAATTAAGGCAAATGGTGGTCACGCCAAACATCAAGCATTTTCAGTATTTACTAACAAAAATATTTTTTACTTTTAGTAGTTAAAATTATGCATTTATGATTGCGAAATACCGTATATTGTATAAAAAAATAGTTTTTCTTATAAAATTGAATACAATCAGATTGTGGTAATGGACTTTTGGACCCTATTGTACCTACGTGTGCACACGCCCTTACCTTCTTGTGCACGTACCAGTACCTACACGTGCAAATACCCCTATGTGCACATCCCCTTACCTATAAATACCCTTACCTACACATTCACATAGACCTACCTACATAGGCACATACCCCTACCTATGTGTGAACATTCACATACTTGTCAACATACCCCAACCTTCACATGAACATACACATACCAACACATACACATACCAACGCATACTAACACATACGCATACCAACACATACGCATACCAACACATACACATACTAACACATACGCATACCAACACATACACATACTAACACATACACATACCAACACATACACATACTAACACATACAACAGCCACCCCAATCTGTATGTGAACATACACCCACTCCCATTCATTAACCCCTCCCCCGACCCGGTACCCACACATATGGCGTTGATGTCAGACTCATGCCCGGTGAACGTCTGTCTACATTCTCCCTCTCGCACATCCCATAGTTTGGCGCTGGCATCGCAGGCTCCAGACACAAAGAGGTTAAAGTCAGGTGACACGGCCAGGCTCATGCAGTCTCCTGTGTGTCCCACAAACACGGTCTTCTGCTGCCCGGTCTCAATGTCCCACAGAGCACTGAGGACAAAAGGCAAGTGTTATCAGGACAGGCTTAGACAGGCCCAGGTGAGTATCTAATGCACATTACCATTATCAGGACAGGTTTAGACAGGTCCATGTGTGTAATTTACATGGGTATTATCAGGACAGGTTTAGATAGGTCCATGTGTGTAATGTACATAGGTATTATCAGGACAGGTTTAGACAGACCCTGGTGTGTATAATGTCCACAGGTATTATCAGGACAGGCTTAAACAGACCTAATGTATAATGTACATGAGTATTATCAGGACAGGTTTAGTGTATATCTAATGTACATGGGTATTATCTAGACAGGTCAGGTGTATATCTAATGTACATGGGTATTATCAGGACAGGTTTAGACAGACCCTGGTGTGTATCTAATGTACATGAGTATTATCAGGACAGGTTTAGACAGACCCTGGTGTATATCTAATGTACATGGGTATTATCAGTACAGATTTATGTGTATATCTAATGTACGTGGTATTATCAGGACAGGTTTAGGTGTATATCTAATGTACATGGGTATTATCAGGACAGGTTTAGGTGTATATCTAATGTACGTGGTATTATCAGGACAGGTTTAGGTGTATATCTGATGTACGTGGTATTATCAGGACAGATTTAGGTGTATATCTAATGTACATGGGTATTATCAGGACAGGTTTAGGTGTATATCTGATGTACATGGTATTATCAGGACAGGTTTAGGTGTATATCTGATGTACGTGGTATTATCAGGACAGGTTTAGGTGTATATCTAATGTACGTGGCATTATCAGGACAGGTTTAGGTGTATATCTAATGTACATGGGTATTATCAGGACAGGTTTAGGTGTATATCAGATGTACGTGGTATTATCAGGACAAGTTTAGGTGTATATCTAATGTACATGGGTATTATCAGGACAGGTTTAGGTGTATATCTGATGTACGTGGTATTATCAGGACAGGTTTAGGTGTATACCTAATGTAAATGGGTATTATCAGACCTCCGGTGTCTCACCATGTTGTGTCTCCTGAGCTGGTTACAATCTGATTGTCATCCAGAAACCTGCAGCAGGACAGATAACCTAGCGGAGACAGATACAAGTGACATACACTAAGAAATACGGTACTTTATACAGTAATAGGCACACACTAACACTAATAAATACGGTAACAAATACACTAGTAGGTGCACACTAATAGATACTGTAATATACATACAGTAATAGGTGCACACTAACACTAATAAATATGGTAATAGAGATACACTTATAGGTGCACACTAATAGATACTGTAATATACATACAGTAATAGGTGCACACTAACACTAATAAATACGGTAATATTGATACAGTACTGGATATGATAATATAGATGCAGTAATCAATATGGTAATAGATACAGTGATACATAATAAATATGGTAGTATAGATACAGTGATCGATTTGGTAATATAGATATAGTGATAGATAATAAATATGGTAACATAGATACAGTAGTGAATAATATAATAATATATACAGTAGTCAGTGAGGGAACACACACAGTGACAGATACACATTAATAAACATGGTAGTACACATAGTATACATACTGCACAGCTTGTACCAGATTGCACGCCAAGAACTCAGTAAGAGTTTAAAATCCAATTTTATTTTTTCTCAACATATACAGAGAGGATAATTCGTCTTAAGCATTTCGCACTAAGTGTGATTAAAGATTCAAGTCAAGATACAAGGAACGACACAAGGAAAGATACAAGGAAAGACACAAGGAAAGATACAAGGAAAGATACAAGGAACGACACAAGGAAAGATACAAGGAAAGACACAAGGAAAGATACAATGAAAGATACGAGGAAAGATACAAGGAAAGATACGAGGAAAGATACAAGGGAAAGACACAAGGAAAGATACAAGGAACGACACAAGGAAAGAGACAAGGGAAAGACACAAGGAAAGATACAAGGAACGACACAAGGAAAGACACAAGGAAATATACAAGGCAAGATACAAGGAAAGATACAATGAAAGATACGAGGAAAGACACGAGGAAAGATACAAGGAAAGACACAAGGAAAGAGACAAGGGAAAGACACAAGGAAAGATACAAGGAACGACACAAGGAAAGACACAAGGAAATATACAAGGAAAGACACAAGGAAATATACAAGGAAAGAGACAAGGGAAAGACACAAGGAAAGAGACAAGGGAAAGACATAAGGAAAGAGACAAGGAAAGAGACAAGGAAAGAGACAAGGAAAGATACAAGGAAAGAGACAAGGAAAGATACAAGGAAAGATACAAGGAAAGATACAAGGAAAGACACAATGAAAGATACGAGGAAAGATACAAGGAAAGATACAATGAAAGATACGAGGAAAGACACGAGGAAAGATACAAGGGAAAGACACAAGGAAAGATACAAGGAACGACACAAGGAAAGACACAAGGAAATATACAAGGAAAGATACAATGAAAGATACGAGGAAAGATACAAGGAAAGAGACAAGGGAAAGATACAAGGAACGACACAAGGAAAGACACAAGGAAATATACAAGGAAAGAGACAAGGAAATATACAAGGAAAGAGACAAGGGAAAGACACAAGGAAAGATACAAGGAAAGAGACAAGGGAAAGACATAAGGAAAGATACAAGGAAATATACAAGGAAAGAGACAAGGGAAAGACACAAGGAAAGATACAAGGAAAGAGACAAGGGAAAGACATAAGGAAAGAGACAAGGAAAGACTCAAGGAAATATACAAGGAAAGAGACAAGGGAAAGACACAAGGAAAGATACAAGGAAATATACAAGGAAAGAGACAAGGAAAGATACAAGGGAAAGACATAAGGAAAGAGACAAGGAAAGACACAAGGAAAGAGACAAGGGAAAGACACAAGGAAAGATACAAGGAAAGAGACAAGGGAAAGACATAAGGAAAGAGACAAGGAAAGATACAAGGAAAGAGACAAGGAAAGATACAAGGAAAGAGACAAGGAAAGATACAAGAAAAGAGACAAGGGAAAGATACAAGGAAAGATACAAGGAAAGAGACAAGGGAAAGACACAAGGAAAGAGACAAGGGAAAGATATGAGGAAAGATACAAGGAAAGATACAAGGAAAGAGACAAGGGAAAGACACAAGGAAAGATACAAGGAAAGAGACAAGGGAAAGATACGAGGAAAGATACAAGGAAAGAGACAAGGGAAAGACACAAGGAAAGATACAAGGAAAGAGACAAGGAAAGATACGAGGAAAGATACAAGGAAAGAGACAAGGGAAAGACACAAGGAAAGATACAAGGAAAGATACAAGGAACGACACAAGGAAAGAGACAAGGAAGGAGACAAGGGAAAGACACAAGGAAATATACAAGGAAAGATACAAGGGAAAGACACAAGGAAAGAGACAAGGAAATATACAAGGAAAGAGACAAGGAAAGACACAAGGAAAGAGACAAGGGAAAGATACAAGGAAAGAGACAAGGAAATATACAAGGAAAGAGACAAGGGAAAGACACAAGGAAAGAGACAAGGAAATATACAAGGAAAGAGACAAGGAAAGATACAAGGAAAGATACAAGGAAAGAGACAAGGGAAAGATACAAGGAAAGATACAAGGGAAAGATACGAGGAAAGATACAAGGAAAGAGACAAGGGAAAGACACAAGGAAAGAGACAAGGAAAGATACTTGGGAGGTACAGACCCCTAATATCTCCTATAATGAGGGATACTTGGGAAGTACATATCCCTAATATCTCCTATAAAGAGGGACACTTGGGAGGTATGTACCCCTAATATCTCCTATAAAGAGGGACACTTGGGAGGTACAGACCCCTAATATCTCCTATAAAGAGGGACACTTGGGAGGTACAGAGCCCTAATATCTCCTATAAAGAGGGACATTTGGGAGGTACAGACCCCTAATATCTCCTATAAATAGGGACACTTGGGAGGTATGGACTCCTGATATTTCCTATAAAGAGGGACACTTGGGAGGTACAGACCCATGATATCTCCTATAAACAGGGGACACTTGGGAGGTACAGACCCTAATATCTCCTATAAAGAGCGACACTTGGGAGGTACAGACCCTAATATCTCCAATAAAGAGGGACACTTGGGAGGTACAGACCCCTGATATCTTCTATAAAGAGGGACACTTGGGAGGTACAGAGCCCTAATATCTCCTATAAAGAGGGACACTTGGGAGGTACAGACCCCTAATATCTCCTATAAATAGGGACACTTGGGAGGTATGGACTCCTGATATTTCCTATAAAGAGGGACACTTGGGAGGTACAGACCCCTAATATCTCCTATAAACAGGGGACACTTGGGAGGTACAGACCCTAATATCTCCTATAAAGAGCGACACTTGGGAGGTACAGACCCTAATATCTCCAATAAAGAGGGACACTTGGGAGGTACAGACCCCTGATATCTTCTATAAAGAGGGACACTTGGGAGGTACAGACCCCTAATATATCCTATAAAGAGGGACACTTGGGAGGTACAGACCCCTAATATCTCCTATAAAGAGGGACACTTGGGAGGTACAGACCCCTCATATCTCCTATAAAGAGGGATACTTGGGAGGTACAGACCCCTAATATCGCCTATAAAGAGGGACACTTGGGAGGAACGGACCCCTAATATCTCCTAAAAAGAGGGACACTTGGGAGGTACAGACCCCTAATATCTCCTATAAAGAGGGACACTTAAGAGGTACAGACCCCTGATATTTCCTATAAAGAGGGACACTTGGGAGGTACAAACCCCTAATATCTCCTAAAAAGAGGGACACTTGGGAGGTACTGACCCCTAATATCTCCTATAAGGAGGGACACTTGGGAGGTACTGACCCCTAATATCTCCTATAAAGAGGGACACTTGTGAGGCTAAATTGTGAATGGCTTCAGAGGGTTTTTTTGCCTTCCTCTGGATCAAAAGGGGTGACTTGGAATGGGTTGGACTTGATGGACACAGGACTTTATTTGTCCTTATCAACTACGTTACAATATGTGTATGTATATAACATATAAAATATAAAAGGAGTATTTTAGTCTTACCAGTTAAATTTTTTTCTCTTAATCCATACAGGTTACTGGTAACTTTGGGTAGGCAATCCACCCCTTTATTTGTAGGCAGGAACAATTCTAGAATTGTATGCAGGGGGTGGAGCCTACCTTCCCTCTTTGGCTGCAGCTACCCAACCAGCTCCAGAAAGATTTGAGACACTAACTATTGACTAGATAGTGGAAGGGAAAGAAGAATCCCGTGAGCAGGACCCCCACATTCTGCCACAGGAGAGCCAAGCATGGTCCCTTGACAGGGTGGGAGACCAGTAACCTGTATGGACTAAGAGAAAGGGATTTAACAGGTAAGATTAAAATCTTATTTTCTCTGTTGTCCAATACGGGTTACTGGTAACTTTGGGATGTCCAACCATTGAGCTTCCCAGAGGCGGGAAGTAAGGCAAGGACCAGGCGCAAGGCCCCCAAAGTCACCAGAGCAGATATGAACCATCAGATCAGAGATATCCCAACAAACAAAGACGTGTCAACGGACACTGAACAGGGTTAACACCTCAACTGTTACACAGCACACTGAACTAGAGCCAACAAGGCTCAAAAGTGAAGAACCAAAGAAAATCCTAGACAAGCAAAACTGCCTCCAGGATTTTCCTCCAAAAGCTGGCATCAACCGATGCCAACACATCAACACGGTAGTGCTTCGAAAAGGTGTGCACAGACTATCAGGTGGCACAACTGATCAGCAGAGGCCTGATTCTTGTAAGCCCAAGAGGCCCAAATAGATCATGTAGAATGAGCCGTGGCCCTGAAAGGGACAGGCTTCTTCCTCACGTCAAAAGCCTTATGAGTAGTGGACTTGATCCAAGAAGCAATAGTCACCTTGGATGCAGGTCTTCCTGCCCTGGGACCCTCAGGAATAATGAACAACACGTCAGAATGCCTAATAGACTCAGTGCGATGTACATAAAATTTGAGACAACGCACCACGTCTAACAAGTGGAGATCCCTCTCCTTGTCAGAGGTGGGGTCAGGGCAGAAAGAGGGCACCACAATCTCCTGATTGATGTGGAACTCCAAAACCACCTTCGATAGAAACTCCTGAGAGGTGTGAAGCACCGCCTTGTCCTTGTGAAACACCAAATAGGGTGGTTTACAGGACAGAGCATGTAACTCCACTACACGGCAGACAGACACAATTGCCAGGAGAAAGGCCATTTTCCACGTCAACAGGCGTAGAGGAATAGTAGCCAAAGACTCAAATGAAGGGCACTGAAGAAAGCCCAAAACCAAGTTAAGATCCCACTGAGGACCAGGAATCTTGAAGGCAGGACGAGCATGAGCAACGACCTGGAAGAAAACCTTGACATCAGGAAGAATAGCAATGTGCTGTCTGAACCTTAAGGGAACTCAAACTGAGGCCCTTATCCACACCGACCTGCAAGAAGGCCAGGACCGTAGGCTGAGACAGGTCCTTATCGGCACACCAAGATAGGAAGGTTGACCAGACACGATGGTAGATCTTGGAAGAAACAGGCTTGCAGGCATCGAGAGTAGTATCCACCACGCCAGAAGAAAATCCTTTCATCTTCAATATTGAGGATTCAATTTCCAAGCCGTCAAAGCTAGCCGATGAACATCCTCCTTCCACAGGTAACCCTGTAGAAGAAGATCCGGATGGCAAGGGAGCCGGAATGGCTCCGCCACTGACAGATCCAGAAGCTCCGGAAACCAAGCTTGGCGAGGCCAGTACGGAGCAATCAGAATGACTGGATAGCGCTCAAGTCGTAATTTTCGTAACACCCTGTGCAACACGGGGAGGAAAGATGTAGTCCAGAGGAAATAACCAAGGAATGGACATAGCATCCAGAGCTAGAGGGTCCCTCCATCAAGAGCAGAACCTCGGAACCTTCCTGTTGTGTCTTGTCACCATCAGGTCGATGTAAGGAAGACCCCACTTCTGAACAATGAGGGTGAACACCTCTGGGTGCAGTTCCCACTCTCTGCTGTCCACCATGTGTTGACTGATGAAGTCTGCCATGACGTTGTCTATGCCAGGAATGTGCACTGCGGATATGCAGGAACGTGTTCTTCTGCCCAGGACAAAATAGCCTTGATCTCTAACCAAGTGGCGAGACTTCTTGTTCCTCCCTGCTTGTTGATGTAAGCCACGGACTTGCCCTACAGCAGATTGGAGAGGTCTAGTCATCACGACAAACTAAGTTCCACATGAAGAGGGAGGGACACAGACATCTTCAGAAGGTCCGGCTGACCCCTGCACACCTGGCTCACAAACCGCTGGAGTTCCCTGGTGTGCTCCATGACAAATGTACCGCTTCTATGGTTGAAATGAATTCCCCCACTAGAGAGGACAGCTTCTTGGCTGGAACTGGATCCTGAGCCAGGGCTGCAGAAACCTTGTGGGCGATCTGGTGAGCCACCTCATCCATGAGAAACACCATGCTCTTCTGGGTGTCGAAGAGGAGGCCCAGGAAGACCAGACGCTGGGATGGAGCAAGATCTGATTTGTCCAAGTTGATGATCCACTCGTGATGGGTGAGAGCATGAATGCATTGCTGAACCTGCTGATGAAGAAGTTCCTCAGTGTGGGCCTTCAGAAGCAGGTCGTCCATGTATGGAGTAACTCTGATGCCGTCCCGGTGGAGGACGGACACTAAGGCTCCCAGGACACGGTGGAAGACTTGAGGAGCTGTCGTCAGACCAAATGGAAGAGCTGAAAACTGAAAATGCCCCCGGTCGCAGGCAAATCAGAGATACTGGCGGCTCTCTGGATTTATGGGGATGTGTAAATACGCATCCTAAAGATCCAGAGAAGCAAGAAATTCCCTGGGAACATGACAGAAATCACCGTACGTAAAGACTCCTGGTGATAATGAGTCCGGACCATAAAGGAATTGAGATCCTTCAAGTCCAAAATGGGATGACAACCGTCGTCCTTCTTGGAGACCACAAAGAGGTTTGAGTAAAAACCCATACCTCTGTCCTGAACTGGAACTGGCTTTAGAACATCCTTGTCCAGAAGAGCCTGAATAGCGCCATCGAAAAGACGACGTTTCTCTGAACCCTGAGGCGTATGAGAAGGAAAGAAGTGAAAGAGAGGAAGAGAGACGAAAGGGATCCTGTATCCTTCTGT
Source organism: Rhinophrynus dorsalis (assembly GCA_037306005.1). Taxonomy (NCBI): domain Eukaryota; kingdom Metazoa; phylum Chordata; class Amphibia; order Anura; family Rhinophrynidae; genus Rhinophrynus; species Rhinophrynus dorsalis. The sequence goes on along the minus strand of CM074724.1, from coordinate 455,154 downwards.
CACCACCTGTAAAACCAATGGGTCCGCCACTGAATCCTCCCAAATGCTGTGATAGTGATGCAGGTGACCAACCACAGCAGAGTGTGGACCCGGGTTTGGTGAGTCATGCCAAAGAAGGCTTGGAAGCCATGGGCTTGGAGGAGACCTTGGGTTTCCATTGCTGTTTGTGCTTGGAGGAGGTATGCAGAGCTGAATGAACCATCTGGTTAGCTGGACTCGTCTTATTCTGAAAGGAACGAAAATACCGATTACGCTTTAGTGGCGTTTTCTTCCTAGGGACCGAGGGTAGAAGGGTACTCTTACCACCTGTGGCCTCACTGATCAGATCCTTAAGATCTGGCCCAAACAAAGAAGTGCCTTGAAAAGGTAAGGAGAGCAATGCTTTCTTGGAAGCAGTGTCAGCAGACCAGATCTTGAGCCAAAGAGCCCATCTGGCAACCACAGACATGGTGGAAACCCTAGCCACCAAACGGATGGCATCAAATAAAGCAGCAGAAACATAGTGTTGAGCCTCAGAAATGTTCGCAAGGAGGCGCAACATATCCAAAGTAGGAGCACCCTTACGAACAGCAAGGGTGACCTGTTCAGTACAGACCGCAGTGGCCTGGTTCACCCATGCTGCAGCGAATGCTGGACGCATGGCAGTACCAGAAGTGGCAAAGATGGACTTGAGGGAGACCTCAAGTTTCTTGTCAGTCCAGTCCTTTACAGCAGACGCATCAGACACTGGCAAGGCAGTAGACTTAGATAGCCTGGAGATAGGAGCATCCACTTTGGGGGAATGAACCCACTGAGCAAGCGTAGCCTCAGAGAAGGGATAAAGGTTGGCAAATTTCTTGGAGACAGACGGTTTTCTGTCCGGAGACTTCCACTCTTCAAACACAAGGCGGTCAAGAGTGGGATTAGGTGGAAAGTAAGTAAGGGGCTTTGCAGGCTCCTGGAACACATCAGAGGGAACAGATGGGACCTCCTGAACTAGGGGAATGTTAAAAGTAGTTAAGGCGGCCCTGATCAGGCCCTCAGTGGAGGGCTCAGGATCAGCCTCAAAGGGGTCCCCAAAAAACTGAGAGGACCCCAACACAGAACACTCCTCAACATCCGAATCCACCAGCAGTTCATCCTCAGAGGAATCGGACACGTCAGGCACTCCCTGAGGTTTGGGCAGGGAAAACCTGACTGAGGAGGGGGCCTGCCAAGACTGAAAAGCCCCTTGTAACTGGGATGGAAAGAGTTGCAATGTGGCCCTAAGGTCCCAAGTTGCAACCCTGAACTCTTTCACCCAAACTGGCTCTGAGAATTCTCTAGGTAGTCCTGAGTGACAGGAGGAGCAATGCGCAATGGGGGATACAGAGACCCCAGCCTCCTTAGTCTTAGGTCTAGCCCCAAGCTCCAGCGGTATAGACATTCTCACAGTGTCAAAATAACCAACTGTACAGTAAATCACCCAATTATAGTGTGTAGGATTAAAATTTCACCTCAGAAATCGCTAAAATAAACGTATCTGGCAGGTAAAGGGTTAATCTGCAGAGGAGAGAAGGAGAGTCCAAGCCCTGCCCAGGATACTCACCCAGAAATGCTCACAAAATGGCTGCTACGATGGGAACCAATCAGAAACAAGGGCGTGAATCAAGTGCTCATGGGAAATGTAGTTTTTTCCCAAAAAGTACCCCAAACAGTGCCCGAAGCCCCCTGAGCCCCCCAACACACTAGAAATATGAACCGGATGATAGAGCAAGGGCAGACAAGTAAAATGAGCCATCTCTGAAGTCGCTAGGTTTAACGGTTGCAGAGATACGTCCCAAACAGTACAGTCCCATAGAAGTGAATGTAGTAATGGCGTCTATGCGGTAAATCGCGCCTTAAAGGCGCAGAACTCAAATTTTACAAATTTTAAAGTAGAACAGTAAAATGTGCAAAACATCAATAGAACATGTGAGAATACCCAAAAAAAAACACTAAACCAGTAGGAAAAGTGTTAGAACCCCCCCAAAAAGGTGTCAAACCAGCAGTTAAAGGGTTAATTTACCACATAAAGTTGCTGCAAACACTGACAGACATAACAGATAGACCCAGTGAGTACAGGAGTGTGCAATAGGAACTCCAGGAATAACCCCTGTGCGGAGGGGCACTGTGGGACATGTGGACCTGCAGCACTCAAAGGGTTGCTCACCTTTCCTGCAGATCTTCTGTCTTCAGATTACCATGTAGTAAGAAGAAGCCTTGGTGGGCAACTCCTGGGGAAGCACTTGGAATCAAGATTTTCCCGCTCAGGGCTTAAGGTCCACAAAAAGCACCTGGTCACTGAGCTAGCCACATCTAAGGGCATTGTCAGATATGGTAATCCACCTAATGGTGGTATTCCATATCTAACAGAAAAATAAAAAAGATTCTAAAGCTATAGCAGAACTGTTCTCAGCCTGTGTCTTCACCAAGGAACAAATCTTTCTGGAGCTGGTTGGCTAGCTGCAGCCAAGGACGGAAGGTAGGCTCCTCCCCCTGCATACAATTCTAGAATTGTTCCTGCCTACAATTAAAGGGGTGGATTGCCTACCCAAAGTTACCAGTAGCCTGTATTGGACAACAGAGAAAAAAACTTTCCAAATACATATGAGACCTCTCTAGCATCCAAGGGGTTTATTATTATTAATCATCATTATTTACCCCTGTGGTGCAGTTGTTTTCTCCAGAATTACTTTATGTATTTAAAACACAGAGCCCTTAAGAGGCGAAGTAGGCGGATCCTGACCTGTGTGAGCGGCAAGCTCCCTGCTCACTCTCACGTTCCCCTCACGTGTCTTCAGGTTGTAGATGGAGCACATGTTATCCAGCCCGCCACACGCCACAAAGTTACCAGAGGGGGCGTAGGAGCAGGTCATCACCCATGAGGATCGCAGGGGGATAGCGTGAACCTGAGAAGGAAGGCAATGGGGGGGGGGGGGGCAGAGTCATTCTGTGTGTATGTGTGTGCTAGGGGGGGACATGTGGAACTAGATGTGGGGTGCAGGGTGAATGCTCAGAATAATACTAGGTGAATGTGTGTGGAAGGGGCAAGCGGACTAGATGTTGGGGCACAGGGCAAATATGGGTATGTGCATATATATGTATGTATGTATGTATGAGTGTTTGAATAACCTGGGGGTTACCTTGTTTGTAGTATACGTGTCCCAGACTATAAGTTTTCCATCTTGTGAAGCGCTAACAAGAAGCCTGTAAAGATAAAGGTCTCAGAATGGAGGATGGTGATACCTAGGCCCCAATCACTACCTCCCTCTACCAGTTATCTTTCCTTCTTACATTCCTTCTCTCAGCAATCCTACCTTCCCTCTCCCTATAATCCTACCTTCTTACTGTCCCTCACCCAGTATTACTATCTTCTTACTGTCCCTCACCCAGTAATACTACCTTCTTTCTGTCCCTCACCCAGTAATCCTACCTTCTTACTATCCCTCACCCAGTAATACTACCTTCTTACTATCCCTCACCCAGTATTACTACCTTCTTACTATCCCTCACCCATTAATCCTACCTTCTTACTATCCCTCACCCAGTAATACTATCTTCTTACTATCCCTCACCCATTAATCCTACCTTCTTACTATCCCTCACCCAGTAATACTATCTTCTTACTGTCCCTCACCCAGTATTACTACCTTCTTACTGTCCCTCACCCAGTAATCCTACCTTCCCTCTCCCAATAATCCTATCTTCTTTCTGTCCCTCACCCAGTATTACTATCTTCTTACTATCCCTCACCCAGTAATCCTACCTTCTTACCTTCCCTCACCCAGTAATACTATCTTCTTACTGTCCCTCACCCAGTAATACTACCTTCTTACTATCCCTCTCCCAGTAATACTACCTTCTTACTATACCTCACCCAGTATTACTACCTTCTTACTGTCCCTCACCCAGTAATACTATCTTCTTACTGTCCCTCACCCAGTAATACTACCTTCTTACCTTCCATCTCACAGTAATACTATCTTCTTACTGTCCCTCACCCAGTAATTCTATCTTCTTACTGTCCCTCTCCCAGTAATACTACCTTCTTACTGTCCCTTACCCAGTAATACTACCTTCTTACTATCCCTCACCCAGTAATACTACCTTCTTACTGTCCCTCACCCAGTAATACTACCTTCTTACTATCCCTCACACAGTAATACTACCTTCTTACTATCCCTCGCCCAGTAATACTACCTTCTTACTGTCCCTCACCCAGTAATACTACCTTCTTACTGTCCCTCACCCAGTAATACTATCTTCTTACTGTCCCTCACCCAGTAATACTACCTTCTTACTATCCCTCTCCCAGTAATCCTATCTTCTTACTATCCCTCACCCAGTAATACTACCTTCTTACTATACCTCACCCAGTATTACTACCTTCTTACTGTCCCTCACCCAGTAATACTATCTTCTTACTATCCCTCTCCCAGTAATACTACCTTCTTACAGTCCCTCACCCAGTATTACTATCTTCTTACTGTCCCTCACCCAGTAATCCTACCTTCTTACTGTCCCTCACCCAGTAATCCTACCTTCCCTCTCCCAATAATCCTACCTTCTTACTGTCCCTCACCCAGTAATACTATCTTCTTACTGTCCCTCACCCAGTAATACTACCTTCTTACTATCCCTCTCCCAGTAATCCTATCTTCTTACTATCCCTCACACAGTAATACTACCTTCTGACTGTCCCTCACCCAGTAATACTACCTTCTTACTATCCCTCTCCCAGTAATACTACCTTCTTACTATCCCTCTCCCAGTAATCCTATCTTCTTACTATCCCTCACCCAGTAATACTACCTTCTTACTATACCTCACCCAGTATTACTACCTTCTTACTGTCCCTCTCCCAGTAATACTACCTTCTTACTGTCCCTCACCCAGTAATACTACCTTCTTACTGTCCCTCACCCAGTATTACTATCTTCTTACTGTCCCTCACCCAGTATTACTACCTTCTTACTGTCCCTCTCCCAGTAATACTACCTTCTTACTGTCCCTCACCCAGTAATACTACCTTCTTACTATCCCTCACCCAGTAATACTACCTTCTTACTATACCTCACCCAGTATTACTACCTTCTTACTGTCCCTCTCCCAGTAATACTACCTTCTTACTATCCCTCACCCAGTATTACTACCTTCTTACTGTCCCTCACCCAGTATTACTATCTTCTTACTGTCCCTCACCCAGTAATACTACCTTCTTACTGTCCCTCACCCAGTAATACTATCTTCTTACTGTCCCTCACCCAGTAATACTACCTTCTTACTGTCCCTCACCCAGTAATACTACCTTCTTACTATACCTCACCCAGTATTACTACCTTCTTACTGTCCCTCTCCCAGTAATACTACCTTCTTACTGTCCCTCACCCAGTAATACTACCTTCTTACTGTCCCTCACCCAGTATTACTATCTTCTTACTGTCCCTCACCCAGTATTACTACCTTCTTACTGTCCCTCACCCAGTATTACTACCTTCTTACTGTCCCTCTCCCAGTAATACTACCTTCTTACTGTCCCTCACCCAGTATTACTATCTTCTTACTGTCCCTCACCCAGTAATACTACCTTCTTACTATCCCTCACCCAGTAATACTACCTTCTTACTATACCTCACCCAGTATTACTACCTTCTTACTGTCCCTCTCCCAGTAATACTACCTTCTTACTATCCCTCACCCAGTATTACTACCTTCTTACTGTCCCTCACCCAGTATTACTATCTTCTTACTGTCCCTCACCCAGTAATACTACCTTCTTACTGTCCCTCACCCAGTAATACTATCTTCTTACTGTCCCTCACCCAGTAATACTACCTTCTTACTGTCCCTCACCCAGTAATCCTACCTTCTTACTGTCCCTCACCCAGTAATACTACCTTCTTACTATCCCTCTCCCAGTAATCCTATCTTCTTACTATCCCTCACCCAGTAATACTACCTTCTTACTATACCTCACCCAGTATTACTACCTTCTTACTGTCCCTCACCCAGTATTACTATCTTCTTACTGTCCCTCACCCAGTAATCCTACCTTCTTACTGTCCCTCACCCAGTAATCCTACCTTCCCTCTCCCAATAATCCTACCTTCTTACTGTCCCTCACCCAGTAATACTATCTTCTTACTGTCCCTCACCCAGTAATACTACCTTCTTACTATCCCTCTCCCAGTAATCCTATCTTCTTACTATCCCTCTCCCAGTAATACTACCTTCTTACTGTCCCTCACCCAGTAATACTACCTTCTTACTGTCCCTCACCCAGTAATACTATCTTCTTACTGTCCCTCACCCAGTAATACTACCTTCTTACTATCCCTCACCCAGTAATACTACCTTCTTACTGTCCCTCACCCAGTAATACTACCTTCTTACTATCCCTCACCCAGTAATACTACCTTCTTACTGTCCCTCACCCAGTAATACTACCTTCTTACTATCCCTCACACAGTAATACTACCTTCTTACTATCCCTCGCCCAGTAATACTACCTTCTTACTGTCCCTCACCCAGTAATACTACCTTCTTACTGTCCCTCACCCAGTAATACTATCTTCTTACTGTCCCTCACCCAGTAATACTACCTTCTTACTATCCCTCTCCCAGTAATCCTATCTTCTTACTATCCCTCACCCAGTAATACTACCTTCTTACTATACCTCACCCAGTATTACTACCTTCTTACTGTCCCTCACCCAGTAATACTATCTTCTTACTATCCCTCTCCCAGTAATACTACCTTCTTACAGTCCCTCACCCAGTATTACTATCTTCTTACTGTCCCTCACCCAGTAATCCTACCTTCTTACTGTCCCTCACCCAGTAATCCTACCTTCCCTCTCCCAATAATCCTACCTTCTTACTGTCCCTCACCCAGTAATACTATCTTCTTACTGTCCCTCACCCAGTAATACTACCTTCTTACTATCCCTCTCCCAGTAATCCTATCTTCTTACTATCCCTCACACAGTAATACTACCTTCTGACTGTCCCTCACCCAGTAATACTACCTTCTTACTATCCCTCTCCCAGTAATACTACCTTCTTACTATCCCTCTCCCAGTAATCCTATCTTCTTACTATCCCTCACCCAGTAATACTACCTTCTTACTATACCTCACCCAGTATTACTACCTTCTTACTGTCCCTCTCCCAGTAATACTACCTTCTTACTGTCCCTCACCCAGTAATACTACCTTCTTACTGTCCCTCACCCAGTAATACTACCTTCTTACTGTCCCTCACCCAGTATTACTATCTTCTTACTGTCCCTCACCCAGTATTACTACCTTCTTACTGTCCCTCACCCAGTAATACTACCTTCTTACTGTCCCTCACCCAGTAATACTACCTTCTTACTATCCCTCACCCAGTAATACTACCTTCTTACTATACCTCACCCAGTATTACTACCTTCTTACTGTCCCTCACCCAGTATTACTATCTTCTTACTGTCCCTCACCCAGTATTACTACCTTCTTACTATCCCTCTCCCAGTAATACTACCTTCTTACTGTCCCTCACCCAGTAATACTACCTTCTTACTATCCCTCACCCAGTAATACTACCTTCTTACTATACCTCACCCAGTATTACTACCTTCTTACTGTCCCTCTCCCAGTAATACTACCTTCTTACTATCCCTCACCCAGTATTACTACCTTCTTACTGTCCCTCACCCAGTATTACTATCTTCTTACTGTCCCTCACCCAGTAATACTACCTTCTTACTGTCCCTCACCCAGTAATACTATCTTCTTACTGTCCCTCACCCAGTAATACTACCTTCTTACTATCCCTCTCCCAGTAATACTATCTTCTTACTGTCCCTCACCCAGTAATACTACCTTCTTACTGTCCCTCACCCAGTAATACTACCTTCTTACTATACCTCACCCAGTATTACTACCTTCTTACTGTCCCTCTCCCAGTAATACTACCTTCTTACTGTCCCTCACCCAGTAATACTACCTTCTTACTGTCCCTCACCCAGTATTACTATCTTCTTACTGTCCCTCACCCAGTATTACTACCTTCTTACTGTCCCTCACCCAGTATTACTACCTTCTTACTGTCCCTCTCCCAGTAATACTACCTTCTTACTGTCCCTCACCCAGTATTACTATCTTCTTACTGTCCCTCACCCAGTAATACTACCTTCTTACTATCCCTCACCCAGTAATACTACCTTCTTACTATACCTCACCCAGTATTACTACCTTCTTACTGTCCCTCTCCCAGTAATACTACCTTCTTACTATCCCTCACCCAGTATTACTACCTTCTTACTGTCCCTCACCCAGTATTACTATCTTCTTACTGTCCCTCACCCAGTAATACTACCTTCTTACTGTCCCTCACCCAGTAATCCTACCTTCTTACTGTCCCTCACCCAGTAATACTACCTTCTTACTATCCCTCTCCCAGTAATCCTATCTTCTTACTATCCCTCACCCAGTAATACTACCTTCTTACTATACCTCACCCAGTATTACTACCTTCTTACTGTCCCTCACCCAGTATTACTACCTTCTTACTGTCCCTCACCCAGTAATACTATCTTCTTACTATCCCTCTCCCAGTAATACTACCTTCTTACTGTCCCTCACCCAGTATTACTATCTTCTTACTGTCCCTCACCCAGTAATCCTACCTTCTTACTGTCCCTCACCCAGTAATCCTACCTTCCCTCTCCCAATAATCCTACCTTCTTACTGTCCCTCACCCAGTAATACTATCTTCTTACTGTCCCTCACCCAGTAATACTACCTTCTTACTATCCCTCTCCCAGTAATCCTATCTTCTTACTATCCCTCACACAGTAATACTACCTTCTTACTGTCCCTCACCCAGTAATACTACCTTCTTACTGTCCCTCACCCAGTAATACTATCTTCTTACTGTCCCTCACCCAGTAATACTACCTTCTTACTATCCCTCTCCCAGTAATACTACCTTCTTACTATCCCTCTCCCAGTAATCCTATCTTCTTACTATCCCTCACCCAGTAATACTACCTTCTTACTATACCTCGCCCAGTATTACTACCTTCTTACTGTCCCTCACCCAGTAATACTACCTTCTTACTGTCCCTCACCCAGTATTACTATCTTCTTACTGTCCCTCACCCAGTATTACTACCTTCTTACTATCCCTCACCCAGTAATACTACCTTCTTACTGTCCCTCACCCAGTAATATTACCTTCTTACTGTCCCTCACCCAGTAATACTACCTTCTTACTGTCCCTCACCCAGTAATACTACCTTCTTACTGTCCCTCACCCAGTATTACTACCTTCTTACTATCCCTCACCCAGTAATACTACCTTCTTACTGTCCCTCACCCAGTAATACTATCTTCTTACTGTCCCTCACCCAGTATTACTACTTTCTTACTGTCCCTCACCCAGTAATACTATCTTCTTACTGTCCCTCACCCAGTATTACTACCTTCTTACTGTCCCTCACCCAGTAATACTATCTTCTTACTGTCCCTCACCCAGTAATACTACCTTCTTACCTTCCATCTCACAGTAATACTACCTTCTTACTGTCCCTCACCCAGTATTACTACCTTCTTACTGTCCCTCACCCAGTATTACTACCTTCTTACTGTCCCTCACCCAGTAATACTACCTTCTTACTGTCCCTCACCCAGTAATACTATCTTCTGACTGTCCCTCACCCAGTATTACTATCTTCTTACTGTCCCTCACCCAGTAATACTACCTTCTTACTATCCCTCACCCAGTAATACTACCATCTTACTATACCTCACCCAGTAATACTACCTTCTTACTATACCTCACCCAGTAATACTACCTTCTTACTGTCCCTCACCCAGTAATACTATCTTCTTACTGTCCCTCACCCAGTATTGCTATCTTCTTACTGTCCCTCACCCAGTATTACTATCTTCTTACTGTCCCTCACCCAGTAATACTATCTTCTTACTGTCCCTCACCCAGTAATACTACCTTCTTACTGTCCCTCACCCAGTAATACTATCTTCTTACTGTCCCTCACCCAGTAATACTACCTTCTTACTATCCCTCTCCCAGTAATCCTATCTTCTTACTATCCCTCACACAGTAATACTACCTTCTTACTGTCCCTCACCCAGTAATACTACCTTCTTACTGTCCCTCACCCAGTAATACTATCTTCTTACTGTCCCTCACCCAGTAATACTACCTTCTTACTATCCCTCTCCCAGTAATACTACCTTCTTACTATCCCTCTCCCAGTAATCCTATCTTCTTACTATCCCTCACCCAGTAATACTACCTTCTTACTATACCTCGCCCAGTATTACTACCTTCTTACTGTCCCTCACCCAGTAATACTACCTTCTTACTATACCTCGCCCAGTATTACTACCTTCTTACTGTCCCTCACCCAGTAATACTACCTTCTTACTGTCCCTCACCCAGTATTACTATCTTCTTACTGTCCCTCACCCAGTATTACTACCTTCTTACTATCCCTCACCCAGTAATACTACCTTCTTACTGTCCCTCACCCAGTAATATTACCTTCTTACTGTCCCTCACCCAGTAATACTACCTTCTTACTGTCCCTCACCCAGTAATACTACCTTCTTACTGTCCCTCACCCAGTATTACTACCTTCTTACTATCCCTCACCCAGTAATACTACCTTCTTACTGTCCCTCACCCAGTAATACTATCTTCTTACTGTCCCTCACCCAGTATTACTACTTTCTTACTGTCCCTCACCCAGTAATACTATCTTCTTACTGTCCCTCACCCAGTATTACTACCTTCTTACTGTCCCTCACCCAGTAATACTATCTTCTTACTGTCCCTCACCCAGTAATACTACCTTCTTACCTTCCATCTCACAGTAATACTACCTTCTTACTGTCCCTCACCCAGTATTACTACCTTCTTACTGTCCCTCACCCAGTATTACTACCTTCTTACTGTCCCTCACCCAGTAATACTACCTTCTTACTGTCCCTCACCCAGTAATACTATCTTCTGACTGTCCCTCACCCAGTATTACTATCTTCTTACTGTCCCTCACCCAGTAATACTACCTTCTTACTATCCCTCACCCAGTAATACTACCATCTTACTATACCTCACCCAGTAATACTACCTTCTTACTATACCTCACCCAGTAATACTACCTTCTTACTGTCCCTCACCCAGTAATACTATCTTCTTACTGTCCCTCACCCAGTATTGCTATCTTCTTACTGTCCCTCACCCAGTATTACTATCTTCTTACTGTCCCTCACCCAGTAATACTATCTTCTTACTGTCCCTCACCCAGTAATACTACCTTCTTACTGTCCCTCACCCAGTAATACTATCTTCTTACTGTCCCTCACTCAGTAATACTACCTTCTTACTGTCCCTCACCCAGTAATACTATCTTCTTACTGTCCCTCACCCAGTAATACTACCTTCTTACCTTCCATCTCACAGTAATACTATCTTCTTACTGTCCCTCACCCAGTAATACTACCTTCTTACTATACCTCACCCAGTATTACTATCTTCTTACTATCCCTCACCCAGTAATACTATCTTCTTACTGTCCCTCACCCAGTAATACTACCTTCTTACTATCCCTCTCCCAGTAATCCTATCTTCTTACTATCCCTCTCCCAGTAATACTACCTTCTTACTGTCCCTCACCCAGTAATACTACCTTCTTACTGTCCCTCACCCAGTAATACTATCTTCTTACTGTCCCTCACCCAGTAATACTACCTTCTTACTATCCCTCACCCAGTAATACTACCTTCTTACTGTCCCTCACCCAGTAATACTACCTTCTTACTATCCCTCACCCAGTAATACTACCTTCTTACTGTCCCTCACCCAGTAATACTACCTTCTTACTATCCCTCACACAGTAATACTACCTTCTTACTATCCCTCGCCCAGTAATACTACCTTCTTACTGTCCCTCACCCAGTAATACTACCTTCTTACTGTCCCTCACCCAGTAATACTATCTTCTTACTGTCCCTCACCCAGTAATACTACCTTCTTACTATCCCTCTCCCAGTAATCCTATCTTCTTACTATCCCTCACCCAGTAATACTACCTTCTTACTATACCTCACCCAGTATTACTACCTTCTTACTGTCCCTCACCCAGTAATACTATCTTCTTACTATCCCTCTCCCAGTAATACTACCTTCTTACAGTCCCTCACCCAGTATTACTATCTTCTTACTGTCCCTCACCCAGTAATCCTACCTTCTTACTGTCCCTCACCCAGTAATCCTACCTTCCCTCTCCCAATAATCCTACCTTCTTACTGTCCCTCACCCAGTAATACTATCTTCTTACTGTCCCTCACCCAGTAATACTACCTTCTTACTATCCCTCTCCCAGTAATCCTATCTTCTTACTATCCCTCACACAGTAATACTACCTTCTGACTGTCCCTCACCCAGTAATACTACCTTCTTACTATCCCTCTCCCAGTAATACTACCTTCTTACTATCCCTCTCCCAGTAATCCTATCTTCTTACTATCCCTCACCCAGTAATACTACCTTCTTACTATACCTCACCCAGTATTACTACCTTCTTACTGTCCCTCTCCCAGTAATACTACCTTCTTACTGTCCCTCACCCAGTAATACTACCTTCTTACTGTCCCTCACCCAGTAATACTACCTTCTTACTGTCCCTCACCCAGTATTACTATCTTCTTACTGTCCCTCACCCAGTATTACTACCTTCTTACTGTCCCTCACCCAGTAATACTACCTTCTTACTGTCCCTCACCCAGTAATACTACCTTCTTACTATCCCTCACCCAGTAATACTACCTTCTTACTATACCTCACCCAGTATTACTACCTTCTTACTGTCCCTCACCCAGTATTACTATCTTCTTACTGTCCCTCACCCAGTATTACTACCTTCTTACTATCCCTCTCCCAGTAATACTACCTTCTTACTGTCCCTCACCCAGTAATACTACCTTCTTACTATCCCTCACCCAGTAATACTACCTTCTTACTATACCTCACCCAGTATTACTACCTTCTTACTGTCCCTCTCCCAGTAATACTACCTTCTTACTATCCCTCACCCAGTATTACTACCTTCTTACTGTCCCTCACCCAGTATTACTATCTTCTTACTGTCCCTCACCCAGTAATACTACCTTCTTACTGTCCCTCACCCAGTAATACTATCTTCTTACTGTCCCTCACCCAGTAATACTACCTTCTTACTATCCCTCTCCCAGTAATACTATCTTCTTACTGTCCCTCACCCAGTAATACTACCTTCTTACTGTCCCTCACCCAGTAATACTACCTTCTTACTATACCTCACCCAGTATTACTACCTTCTTACTGTCCCTCTCCCAGTAATACTACCTTCTTACTGTCCCTCACCCAGTAATACTACCTTCTTACTGTCCCTCACCCAGTATTACTATCTTCTTACTGTCCCTCACCCAGTATTACTACCTTCTTACTGTCCCTCACCCAGTATTACTACCTTCTTACTGTCCCTCTCCCAGTAATACTACCTTCTTACTGTCCCTCACCCAGTATTACTATCTTCTTACTGTCCCTCACCCAGTAATACTACCTTCTTACTATCCCTCACCCAGTAATACTACCTTCTTACTATACCTCACCCAGTATTACTACCTTCTTACTGTCCCTCTCCCAGTAATACTACCTTCTTACTATCCCTCACCCAGTATTACTACCTTCTTACTGTCCCTCACCCAGTATTACTATCTTCTTACTGTCCCTCACCCAGTAATACTACCTTCTTACTGTCCCTCACCCAGTAATCCTACCTTCTTACTGTCCCTCACCCAGTAATACTACCTTCTTACTATCCCTCTCCCAGTAATCCTATCTTCTTACTATCCCTCACCCAGTAATACTACCTTCTTACTATACCTCACCCAGTATTACTACCTTCTTACTGTCCCTCACCCAGTATTACTACCTTCTTACTGTCCCTCACCCAGTAATACTATCTTCTTACTATCCCTCTCCCAGTAATACTACCTTCTTACTGTCCCTCACCCAGTATTACTATCTTCTTACTGTCCCTCACCCAGTAATCCTACCTTCTTACTGTCCCTCACCCAGTAATCCTACCTTCCCTCTCCCAATAATCCTACCTTCTTACTGTCCCTCACCCAGTAATACTATCTTCTTACTGTCCCTCACCCAGTAATACTACCTTCTTACTATCCCTCTCCCAGTAATCCTATCTTCTTACTATCCCTCACACAGTAATACTACCTTCTTACTGTCCCTCACCCAGTAATACTACCTTCTTACTGTCCCTCACCCAGTAATACTATCTTCTTACTGTCCCTCACCCAGTAATACTACCTTCTTACTATCCCTCTCCCAGTAATACTACCTTCTTACTATCCCTCTCCCAGTAATCCTATCTTCTTACTATCCCTCACCCAGTAATACTACCTTCTTACTATACCTCGCCCAGTATTACTACCTTCTTACTGTCCCTCACCCAGTAATACTACCTTCTTACTGTCCCTCACCCAGTATTACTATCTTCTTACTGTCCCTCACCCAGTATTACTACCTTCTTACTATCCCTCACCCAGTAATACTACCTTCTTACTGTCCCTCACCCAGTAATATTACCTTCTTACTGTCCCTCACCCAGTAATACTACCTTCTTACTGTCCCTCACCCAGTAATACTACCTTCTTACTGTCCCTCACCCAGTATTACTACCTTCTTACTATCCCTCACCCAGTAATACTACCTTCTTACTGTCCCTCACCCAGTAATACTATCTTCTTACTGTCCCTCACCCAGTATTACTACTTTCTTACTGTCCCTCACCCAGTAATACTATCTTCTTACTGTCCCTCACCCAGTATTACTACCTTCTTACTGTCCCTCACCCAGTAATACTATCTTCTTACTGTCCCTCACCCAGTAATACTACCTTCTTACCTTCCATCTCACAGTAATACTACCTTCTTACTGTCCCTCACCCAGTATTACTACCTTCTTACTGTCCCTCACCCAGTATTACTACCTTCTTACTGTCCCTCACCCAGTAATACTACCTTCTTACTGTCCCTCACCCAGTAATACTATCTTCTGACTGTCCCTCACCCAGTATTACTATCTTCTTACTGTCCCTCACCCAGTAATACTACCTTCTTACTATCCCTCACCCAGTAATACTACCATCTTACTATACCTCACCCAGTAATACTACCTTCTTACTATACCTCACCCAGTAATACTACCTTCTTACTGTCCCTCACCCAGTAATACTATCTTCTTACTGTCCCTCACCCAGTATTGCTATCTTCTTACTGTCCCTCACCCAGTATTACTATCTTCTTACTGTCCCTCACCCAGTAATACTATCTTCTTACTGTCCCTCACCCAGTAATACTACCTTCTTACTGTCCCTCACCCAGTAATACTATCTTCTTACTGTCCCTCACTCAGTAATACTACCTTCTTACTGTCCCTCACCCAGTAATACTATCTTCTTACTGTCCCTCACCCAGTAATACTACCTTCTTACCTTCCATCTCACAGTAATACTATCTTCTTACTGTCCCTCACCCAGTAATACTACCTTCTTACTATACCTCACCCAGTATTACTATCTTCTTACTATCCCTCACCCAGTAATACTATCTTCTTACTGTCCCTCACCCAGTATTACTATCTTCTTACTGTCCCTCACCCAGTAATACTACTTTCTTACTGTCCCTCACCCAGTAATACTATCTTCTTACTGTCCCTCACCCAGTAATACTACCTTCTTACTGTCCCTCACCCAGTAATACTATCTTCTTACTGTCCCTCACCCAGTAATACTACCTTCTTACCTTCCATCTCACAGTAATACTATCTTCTTACTGTCCCTCACCCAGTAATACTACCTTCTTACTATACCTCACCCAGTAATACTACCTTCTTACTGTCCCTCACCCAGTAATACTATCTTCTTACTGTCCCTCACCCAGTATTACTATCTTCTTACTGTCCCTCACCCAGTATTACTATCTTCTTACTGTCCCTCACCCAGTAATACTATCTTCTTACTGTCCCTCACCCAGTAATACTATCTTCTTACCTTCCATCTCACAGTAATCCTACCTTCTTACTGTCCCTCACCCAGTATTACTATCTTCTTACTGTCCCTCACCCAGTAATACTATCTTCTTACCTTCCATCTCACAGTAATCCTACCTTCTTACTGTCCCTCACCCAGTAATACTATCTTCTTACTGTCCCTCACCCAGTAATCCACCTTCTTACCTTCCCTCTCCAAATAACCCTGCCTTCTTACCTTCCCTCTCCCAGTAATCTGCCTTCTTACCTTCCCTCTCCCAGTAATCCGCCTTCTTACCTCTCTCTCCAAATAACCCTGCCTTCTTACCTTCCCTCTCCCAGTAATCCACCTTCTTACCTTCCCTCTCCCAGTAATCCACCTTCTTACCTTCCCACTCCTAGTAATCCTACTTCCTAACCTTCTCTCTGTCAATAACCCTGCCTTCTTATCTTTCCTCTCCCAGTAATCCTACATTCTTACTTTCTTCTCCCAGTAATCGTACAGTTTTACCTTCCTCTGTTCAGTAATCCTACCTTCCCTCTCCCTGTAATCCTACCTTCCCTCTCCCAATATCCCTGCCTTCTTACCTTCACTCTCCCTGCAATCCTACCTTCCTATCTTCCCTCTCCCAGTAATCCTACCTTCCTACCTTCCCTCTCCCAATATCCCTGCCTTCTTACCTTCACTCTCCCTGCAATCCTACCTTCCTATCTTCCCTCTCCCAGTAATCCTACCTTCCCTCTCCCAATATCCCTGCCTTCTTACCTTCACTCTCCCTGCAATCCTACCTTCCTATCTTCCCTCTCCCAGCAATCCTACCTTCCTACCTTCCCTCTCCCAATATCCCTGCCTTCTTACCTTCACTCTCCCTGCAATCCTACCTTCCTATCTTCCCTCTCCCAGTAATCCTACCTTCCTACCTTCCCTCTCCCAATATCCCTGCCTTCTTACCTTCACTCTCCCTGCAATCCTACCTTCCTATCTTCCCTCTCCCAGTAATCCTACCTTCCTACCTTCCCTCTCCCAATATCCCTGCCTTCTTACCTTCACTCTCCCAGTAATCCTACCTTCCTACCTTCCCTCTCCCAATATCCCTGCCTTCTTACCTTCACTCTCCCTGCAATCCTACCTTCCTATCTTCCCTCTCCCAGTAATCCTACCTTCCTACCTTCCCTCTCCCAATATCCCTGCCTTCTTACCTTCACTCTCCCAGTAATCCTACCTCTTTACCTTCCTCTGTTTAGTAATACTACCTACTTACTTTCAGACTCCCAGTAATCCTACCTTCTTATTGTCCCCTGACCAGCAATCCTACCTCCTTACCTTACCTTTCCCGGTAATCCTACCATTTTACCTTCCTCTTTTCAGTAATCTTACTTTCTTATTGTCCCCTGCCCAGTAATCCTACCTCCTTACTTTTCCACTTTTCCTCTCCCAATAATCCTACGTTCCTACATTCACTGCCCAGTAATACTACCCTATCTTCTCCCATCTACTAATCCTACATTCTTACTTTTTCCCACACAGTAAATCCCACCCTTGTTCGGTACAAACCCCATGTTTGGTCTGTAAAATCTCCATCAAACTCCATCCTTGGTCCTGTATGAATTCCATTAATGATCTGTACAAATCACACCGTCATCTGCACAAGCTCCACCTCTGCTCTGTGCAAACCACGCCCTGATTTCCACAGACCCAATTCTTAGTCTGGCCAGTTCCCAACCCTGTTCTATTCAAGTCCCAATGCACTAATCTTTACAAAACCCCATATGTGATCCCTATACCTGGAGTCAGTTGACCAATGCATGGCATAGATTTTAGCCAAGTGGCCACGCAGCGTCCTTCTGGTGCGCAACTGAATACGGCCCACAACCTCCATTCCCCCTGTGATCTGCAGAGACACATGCTATGAATAACTAATGAATCAGAACACAAAGACAGGCATTCACATGTAGGTGTGAATACACACACACATACACACACTAATCATACAATGACACATACATGTATGTGTGAATACACATTGAACACAGACAGATACACAGATACATGTGAAAACACATTGATCACACAGACACACATGTAGGCGAGAATACACCCGCTGATCACAGACACACATATGTGGTGTGAATACATTAATCACACAGGTACACACACGTGTGAATATACTCACTGATCCCTGACAGACATGTAAGCATGAATACACAAACACACACACACACACTGATCACAGACAGATTCACACATGTAGGAGTGAATACCCAAACTGATCAAAGACACACACACTCAGGTGTGAATAGACACACTTATCACACGTAGCAACAAACACACACATGTAGGTGTAAATAGACACACTAAACACACACACACATAGTGTGAATACACACAATGATCACATACACATATGTAGGTATGAATAGACATACATGTAAGTGTGAATTACATACAGAATGGAGGAGTGAATACACACACACTGATCACAGACAGACACATACATAGGTGTGAACACACACACCCTGATGACAGACACACACTCATAGGTTTAAAGAGACACACTGATCACAAACACACATGTAGACGTGAATACACAGACTGATCTTTCACTCGTGCACACATACACACATGTAGGACTGAATACACACACTAATCACACACAGTCACACATGTAGGAGTGAATACACACACTAATCACACATGTAAGAATTAATACACACTAATCACACACAATAACATGTAGGAGTGACTACACACATATACATACACAAACACACAAGTAATAGTGAACACACAAACTAATCACACATGTAAGAATGAATACACACTAATCACACACACACTAACACATGTAGGATTGAATACACACAGTGACACATGTAGGAGTGAATACACACAGTCACACATGTAGGAGTGAATACACACATCAGTCACACACAGTCACACATGTAGGAGTGAATACACACATCAGTCACACACAGTCACACATGTAGGAGTGAATACACACACACAATAACCACACGCACAGTCACACATGTAGGAGTGAATACACACAGTCACACATGTAGGAGTGAATACACACATCAGTCACACACAGTCACACATGTAGGAGTGAATACACACATCAGTCACACACAGTCACACATGTAGGAGTGAATACACACACACAATAACCACACGCACAGTCACACAAGTAGGAGTGAATACACACACTAATCACACATGTAAGACTTAATACACACTAATCACACACACAATAACACACGCAGGAGTGACTACACACATATACATACACAAACACACATGTAAAAGGGAATACACACTAATCACACACAATCACACATGTAGCATTGAGCACACACACTAACACATGTAAGAGTGAATGCACACACTAATCACACACAATCACACATGTAGGAGTGAATACACACACACACACACACATGTACACATGTAAAAGAGACTATACACACTAATCACACACACAGTCAAACATGTAGGATTGAATATACACACTAATCACACACATTCTCACATGGAGTGAATATACAGAAACACATGTGTAGGAGTGAATGCACACACTAATCACACAGTCACACATGTAGGAGTGAATACACACATCAGTCACACACAGTCACACATGTAGGAGTGAATACACACATTAGTCACACATAGGCACACATGTAGGAGTGAATACACACATCAGTCACACACAGGCACACATGTAGGAGTGAATACACACATCAGTCACACACAGGCACACATGTAGGAGTGAATACACACACACAATAACCACACGCACAGTCACACAAGTAGGAGTGAATACACACACTGCGCTCGCCAGTTAGCTCACCTGTTCCATAGTTGTGTCAGCGCACTGCTTCCTGGCATCCTGTAAAATCAGATATTCTGCATTAGAACCAAAGTATGAATATTTATACAGTAAGAGAATGGCCATTCTTCAAGTCACACATGGTCAGTGTGTCACAGGGTGACTTAGGAAGAACGACACTGACAAGTACAGATTCAGTAAAATAATATCTTTATTGAGAAATAAAACAAGATAAAATAAATAGCACTTCCCTAACCCTCACAGGACCAGGTGTAAGGACAGTGAGTGGGCACTTCCCTAACCCTCACAGGACCAGGTGTAAGGACAGTGCCTGGGCACTTCCCTAACCCTCACAGGACCAGGTGTAAGGACAGTGACTGAGCACTTCCCTAACCCTCACAGGACCAGGTGTAAGGACAGTGCCTGGGCACTTCCCTAACCCACACAGGACCAGGTGTAAGGACAGTGCCTGGGCACTTCCCTAACCCTCACAGGACCAGGTGTAAGGACAGTGACTGGGCACTCCCCTAACCCTCACAGGACCAGGTGTAAGGACAGTGCCTGAGCACTTCCCTAACCCTCACAGGACCAGGTGTAAGGACAGTGAGTGGGCACTTCCCTAACCCTCACAGGACCAGGTGTAAGGACAGTGACTGGGCACTTCCCTTACCCTCACAGGACCAGGTGTAAGTACAGTGACTGAGCACTTCCCTAACCCTCACAGGACCAGGTGTAAGGACAGTGACTGAGCACTTCCCTAACCCTCACAGGACCAGGTGTAAGTACAGTGACTGAGCACTTCCCTAACCCTCACAGGACCAGGTGTAAGTACAGTGACTGAGCACTTCCCTAACCCTCACAGGACCAGGTGTAAGGACAGTGCCTGAGCACTTCCCCAACCCTCACAGGACCAGGTGTAAGGACAGTGACTGGGCACTTCCCTAACCCTCACAGGACCAGGTGTAAGTACAGTGACTGAGCACTTCCCTAACCCTCACAGGACCAGGTGTAAGGACAGTGACTGAGCACTTCCCTAACCCTCACAGGACCAGGTGTAAGTACAGTGACTGAGCACTTCCCTAACCCTCACAGGACCAGGTGTAAGGACAGTGCCTGAGCACTTCCCTAACCCTCACAGGACCAGGTGTAAGGACAGTGACTGGGCACTTCCCTAACCCTCACAGGACCAGGTGTAAGGACAGTGACTGAGCACTTCCCTAACCCTCACAGGACCAGGTGTAAGGACAGTGACTGGGCACTTCCCTAACCCTCACAGGACCAGGTGTAAGGACAGTGCCTGTGCACTTCCCTAACCCTCACAGGACCAGGTGTAAGGACAGTGACTGGGCACTTCCCTAACCCTCACAGGACCAGGTGTAAGGACAGTGCCTGTGCACTTCCCTAACCCTCACAGGACCAGGTGTAAGGACAGTGACTGGGCACTTCCCTAACCCTCACAGAACCAGGTGTAAGGACAGTGACTGAGCACTTCCCTAACCCTCACAGGACCAGGTGTAAGGACAGTGCCTGTGCACTTCCCTAACCCTCACAGGACCAGGTGTAAGGACAGTGCCTAAGCACTTCCCTAACCCTCACAGGACCAGGTGTAAGGACAGTGCCTGAGCACTTCCCTAACCCTCACAGGACCAGGTGTAAGGACAGTGACTGGGCACCTCCCCAACCCTCACAGGACAAGGTGTAAGGACAGTACCTGAGCACTTCCCTAACCCTCACAGGACCAGGTGTAAGGACAGTGCCTAAGCACTTCCCTAACCCTCACAGGACCAGGTGTAAGGACAGTGCCTGAGCACTTCCCTAACCCTCACAGGACCAGGTGTAAGGACAGTGACTGAGCACTTCCCTAACCCTCACAGGACCAGGTGTAAGGACAGTGAGTGGGCACTTCCCTAACCCTCACAGGACCAGGTGTAAGGACAGTGCCTAAGCACTTCCCTAACCCTCACAGGACCAGGTGTAAGGACAGTGACTGAGCACTTCCCTAACCCTCACACGACCAGGTGTAAGGACAGTGCCTAAGCACTTCCCTAACCCTCACAGGACCAGGTGTAAGGACAGTGAGTGGGCACTTCCCTAACCCTCACAGGACCAGGTGTAAGGACAGTGAGTGGGCACTTCCCTAACCCTCACAGGACCAGGTGTAAGTACAGTGACTGGGCACTTCCCTAACCCTCACAGGACCAGGTGTAAGGACAGTGACTGAGCACTTCCCTAACCCTCACAGGACCAGGTGTAAGGACAGTGACTGGGCACTTCCCTAACCCTCACAGGACCAGGTGTAAGGACAGTGACTGGGCACTTCCCCAACCCTCACAGGACCAGGTGTGAAGACAGTGGCTAAGCACTTCCCCAACCCTCACAGTACCAGGTGTAAGGACAGTGACTGAGCACTTCCCTAATCCTCACAGGACCAGGTGTAAGGACAGTGACTGAGCACTTCCCTAATCCTCACAGGACCAGGTGTAAGGACAGTGACTGAGCACTTCCCTAACCCTCACAGGACCAGGTGTAAGGACAGTGTCTGAGCACTTCCCTAACCCTCACAGGACCAGGTGTAAGGACAGTACCTGAGCACTTCCCTAACCCTCACAGGACCAGGTGTAAGGACAGTGACTGAGCACTTCCCCAACCCTCACAGGACCAGGTGTAAGGACAGTGACTGAGCACTTCCCCAACCCTCACAGGACCAGGTGTAAGGACAGTGACTGAGCACTTCCCCAACCCTCACAGGACCAGGTGTAAGGACAGTGACTGGACACTTCCCCAACCCTCACAGGACCAGGTGTAAGGACAGTGCCTGAGCACTTCCCTAACCCTCACAGGACCAGGTGTAAGGACAGTGCCTGAGCACTTCCCTAACCCTCACAGGACCAGGTGTAAGGACAGTGCCTGGGCACTTCCCTAACCCTCACAGGACCAGGTGTAAGGACAGTGCCTGAGCACTTCCCTAACCCTCACAGGACCAGGTGTAAGGACAGTGCCTGAGCACTTCCCTAACCCTCACAGGACCAGGTGTAAGTACAGTGACTGAGCACTTCCCTAATCCTCACAGGACCAGGTGTAAGGACAGTGACTGAGCACTTCCCCAACCCTCACAGGACCAGGTGTAAGGACAGTGACTGGGCACTTCCCTAACCCTCACAGGACCAGGTGTAAGGACAGTGACTGAGCACTTCCCTAACCCTCACAGGACCAGGTGTGAAGACAGTGCCTGAGCACTTCCCTAACCCTCACAGGACCAGGTGTAAGGACAGTGAGTGAGCACTTCCCCAACCCTCACAGGACCAGGTGTAAGGACAGTGACTGGGCACTTCCCTAACCCTCACAGGACCAGGTGTAAGGACAGTGACTGAGCACTTCCCTAACCCTCACAGGACCAGGTGTGAAGACAGTGCCTGAGCACTTCCCTAACCCTCACAGGACCAGGTGTAAGGACAGTGTCTGAGCACTTCCCTAATCCTCACAGGACCAGGTGTAAGGACAGTGCCTGGGCACTTCCCTAACCCTCACAGGACCAGGTGTAAGGACAGTGACTGAGCACTTCCCTAACCCTCACAGGACCAGGTGTAAGGACAGTGACTGGGCACTTCCCTAACCCTCACAGGACCAGTTGTAAGGACAGTGCCTGAGCACTTCCCTAATCCTCACAGGACCAGGTGTAAGGACAGTGCCTGAGCACTTCCCTAATCCTCACAGGACCAGGTGTAAGGACAGTGCCTGGGCACTTCCCCAACCCTCACAGGACCAGGTGTAAGGATAGTGACTGGGCACTTCCCTAACCCTCACAGGACCAGGTGTAAGGACAGTGACTGGGCACTTCCCCAACCCTCACAGGACCAGGTGTAAGGACAGTGACTGGGCACTTCCCTAACCCTCACAGGACCAGGTGTAAGGACAGTGACTGAGCACTTCCCTAACCCTCACAGGACCAGGTGTAAGGACAGTGACTGAGCACTTCCCTAACCCTCACAGGACCAGGTGTAAGGACAGTGACTGAGCACTTCCCTAATCCTCACAGGACCAGGTGTAAGGACAGTGCCTGGGCACTTCCCCAACCCTCACAGGACCAGGTGTAAGGACAGTGACTGGGCACTTCCCTAACCCTCACAGGACCAGGTGTAAGGACAGTGACTGAGCACTTCCCTAACCCTCACAGGACCAGGTGTAAGGACAGTGACTGAGCACTTCCCTAACCCTCACAGGACCAGGTGTAAGGACAGTGACTGAGCACTTCCCTAACCCTCACAGGACCAGGTGTAAGGACAGTGACTGAGCACTTCCCTAACCCTCACAGGACCAGGTGTAAGGACAGTGCCTAAGCACTTCCCTAACCCTCACAGGACCAGGTGTAAGGACAGTGAGTGGGCACTTCCCTAACCCTCACAGGACCAGGTGTAAGGACATTGCCTGAGCACTTCCCTAACCCTCACAGGACCAGGTGTAAGGACAGTGCCTAAGCACTTCCCTAACCCTCACAGGACCAGGTGTAAGGACAGTGAGTGGGCACTTCCCTAACCCTCACAGGACCAGGTGTAAGGACAGTGACTGAGCACTTCCCCAACCCTCACAGGACCAGGTGTAAGGACAGTGAGTGGGCACTTCCCTAACCGTCACAGGACCAGGTGTAAGGACAGTGACTGGGCACTTCCCTAACCCTCACAGGACCAGGTGTAAGGACAGTGACTGGGCACTTCCCTAACCCTCACAGGACCAGGTGTAAGGACAGTGACTGAGCACTTCCCTAACCCTCACAGGACCAGGTGTAAGGACAGTGCCTGGGCACTTCCCTAACCCTCACAGGACCAGGTGTAAGGACAGTGACTGAGCACTTCCCTAACCCTCACAGGACCAGGTGTAAGGACAGTGACTGAGCACTTCCCTAACCCTCACAGGACCAGGTGTAAGGACAGTGCCTGAGCACTTCCCTAACCCTCACAGGACCAGGTGTAAGGACAGTGACTGAGCACTTCCCCAACCCTCACAGGACCAGGTGTAAGGACAGTACCTGAGCACTTCCCTAACCCTCACAGGACCAGGTGTAAGGACAGTGCCTGAGCACTTCCCTAACCCTCACAGGACCAGGTGTAAGGACAGTGACTGAGCACTTCCCTAACCCTCACAGGACCAGGTGTAAGGACAGTGACTGAGCACTTCCCCAACCCTCACAGGACCAGGTGTAAGGACAGTACCTGAGCACTTCCCTAACCCTCACAGGACCAGGTGTAAGGACAGTGCCTGAGCACTTCCCCAACCCTCACAGGACCAGGTGTAAGGACAGTGACTGGGCACTTCCCTAACCCTCACAGGACCAGGTGTAAGGACAGTGACTGGGCACTTCCCCAACCCTCACAGGACCAGGTGTAAGGACAGTGCCTGAGCACTTCCCTAACCCTCACAGGACCAGGTGTAAGGACAGTGAGTGGGCACTTCCCTAACCCTCACAGGACCAGGTGTAAGGACAGTGACTGGGCACTTCCCTAACCCTCACAGAACCAGGTGTAAGGACAGTGACTGGGCACTTCCCTAACCCTCACAGGACCAGGTGTAAGGACAGTGACTGAGCACTTCCCTAACCCTCACAGGACCAGGTGTAAGGACAGTGCCTGAGCACTTCCCTAACCCTCACAGGACCAGGTGTAAGGACAGTGACTGGGCACTTCCCTAACCCTCACAGGACCAGGTGTAAGGACAGTGACTGAGCACTTCCCTAACCCTCACAGGACCAGGTGTAAGGACAGTGACTGGACACTTCCCTAACCCTCACAGGACCAGGTGTAAGGACAGTGACTGGGCACTTCCCTAACCCTCACAGGACCAGGTGTAAGGACAATGCCTGAGCACTTCCCTAACCCTCACAGGACCAGGTGTAAGGACAGTGACTGAGCACTTCCCTAACCCTCACAGGACCAGGTGTAAGGACAGTGCCTGAGCACTTCCCTAACCCTCACAGGACCAGGTGTAAGGACAGTGACTGGGCACTTCCCTAACCCTCACAGGACCAGGTGTAAGGACAGTGACTGAGCACTTCCCTAACCCTCACAGGACCAGGTGTAAGGACAGTGACTGGACACTTCCCTAACCCTCACAGGACCAGGTGTAAGGACAGTGACTGGGCACTTCCCTAACCCTCAAAGGACCAGGTGTAAGGACAATGCCTGAGCACTTCCCTAACCCTCACAGGACCAGGTGTAAGGACAGTGACTGAGCACTTCCCTAACCCTCACAGGACCAGGTGTAACGACAGTGACTGAGCACTTCCCTAACCCTCACAGGACCAGGTGTAAGGACAGTGACTGAGCACTTTCCTAACCCTCACAGGACCAGGTGTAAGGACAGTGCCTGAGCACTTCCCTAACCCTCACAGGACCAGGTGTAAGGACAGTGACTGGGCACTTCCCTAACCCTCACAGGACCAGGTGTAAGGACAGTGACTGGGCACTTCCCTAACCCTCACAGGACCAGGTGTAAGGACAGTGCCTGAGCACTTCCCTAACCCTCACAGGACCAGGTGTGAGGACAGTGACTGGGCACTTCCCTAACCCTCACAGGACCAGGTGTAAGGACAGTGACTGAGCACTCCCCTAACCCTCACAGGACCAGGTGTAAGGACAGTGCCTGAGCACTTCCCTAACCCTCACAGGACCAGGTGTAAGGACAGTGCCTGAGCACTTCCCTAACCCTCACAGGACCAGGTGTAAGGACAGTGACTGAGCACTTCCTCAACCCTCACAGGACCAGGTGTAAGGACAGTGCCTAAGCACCTCCCCAACCCTCACAGGACCAGGTGTAAGGACAGTGCCTGAGCACTTCCCTAACCCTCACAGGACCAGGTGTAAGGACAGTGCCTGAGCACTTCCCTAACCCTCACAGGACCATGTGTAAGGACAGTGACTGGGCACTTCCCTAACCCTCACAGGACCAGGTGTAAGGACAGTGCCTGTGCACTTCCCAAACCCTCACAGGACTAGGTGTAAGGACAGTGCCTGAGCACTTCCCTAACCCTCACAGGACCAGGTGTAAGGACAGTGACTGGGCACTTCCCTAACCCTCACAGGACCAGGTGTAAGGACAGTGACTGGGCACTTCCCTAGCCCTCACAGGACCAGGTGTAAGGACAGTGCCTGACCACTTCCCTAGCCCTCACAGGACCAGGTGTAAGGACAGTGGCTGAGCACTTCCCCAACCCTCACAGGACCAGGTGTGAGGACAGTGACTGGGCACTTCCCTAGCCCTCACTAGCCTGGAGACAGCACAGGATCACCCGACTGTAAGGAGGCAAATACCACTCTGACTGAATATATATACTAGTAGCAAGGATGGTAGCAGCTACTAGTACAGGAGCAGCTGTGAAGCCCCTGTGAGCTGAGGAAAAATCCCCTAATACTCCAGGGTGGTTCAGATCAGAGACGGATCTCCCTAGAACGCTAAGGTAACCAACAGGCAACGGTGACTGAGAATCCCTAGAATGCTAGGGTAATGGAACAAGCAGTGGTGACTGAGAATCCCTAGAACGCTAGGGTAATGGAACAAGCAGTGGTGACTGAGAATCCCTAGAATGCTAGGGTAACGGAACAAGCAGTAGTAACTGAAAACCCCTAGAACGCTAGGGTAAACCAACAAGAAATGATGACTGAGAATCCCTAGAATGCTAGGGTACCCAATGGCACAGAACGGAACGACAGACAGCAGGAATGCCAGTGGCACGGACTGACGCAGACTGAGCACCGCTCGACCGGAGGAAACAATAGAGCACGGAGAGTGCAAGCTGAGACAGTTGGTCACCGGTATAGAATGATCGATAGTCAGCCGGAGCAGGGGTCAGCCAGAGCCAGGAGTCAGACCAGAGAGGGTAGTCAGATGGAGCCAAAGGTCAGACCGGAGCGGTTAGTCAGCCAAAGCCAGGAGTCAGACCGGAGTGGGTAGTCAGACGGAGCTAAAGGTCAGACTGGAATGGAAGGCAGATAGTCAGGGATCAAAAGGAGCCGAAGTCAAAACGTAGCCAGGAGTCATACACAGAAATGGAGCATCAGACTCACAAGACTATATTGCACGGGTACACCACGAAAGAGCAAAGGATTAAAGGCAGGCTAAGGCCTAGCATGTAGGTGGAGACTCAATCTGGCAATTAACAGCGCCCGATAAGAATAGCGAATGTGCCTCAGCGCGACAACCAGGAAGTAATGCAATGTTGCCTGCAAGCACAGTGTCACTGGAGGCCATCACGGGCACCGTGATACAGTGATAGACCATTAGCAGACTCAAGGTCACGCCATTCAGTGATAGAACCTGAGTAGGCTCAAGGTCACACATGGTCAGTGAAAGAGCCTGAGCATGCAATATATCACATATTCAGAGATACAGTTTGTTTATGATCGAGGTCATACATAGACAGTATGAGCAGGCTAAAAGTCACACAGAGATAGTATGAGCAGACACGAGGTCACACAGCGATAGCGTGAGAAGACACAGGGTCACACATAGCTAGTATGAGAAGCCTAGAGCTCATACAGAGATAGTATAGGGAGGCTCGAGGTCATACAGAGATAGTATTAGCAGACATGAGGGCACACAGAGATAGTATGGGGAGCCTAGAGGTCACAGAGAGATAGTCTGAGCAGGCTAAAGGTCACACAGAGATAGTATGAGCAGGCTAAAGGTCATACAGAGATATGAGCAGACACAAGGTCACACAGAGATAGTATGAGGAGCCTAGACGTCATACAGAGATAGTATGAGTAGGCTCGAGGTCACAAAGAGATAGTATGAGCAGACACAAGGTCACATATGGATAGTATGAGGAGCCTGGAGGTCATACAGAGATAGTATGAGCAGGCTCGAGGTCACACAGAGATAGTATGAGGAGGCTAGAGGTCACAAAGAGATAGTCTGAGCAGGCTAAAGGTCACACAGAGATAGTATGAGCAGACACGAGGTCACAAAGAGATAGTATAAGCAGACAAGAGGTCACACATAGATAGTATGAGGAGCCTAGAGGTCACACAGAGATAGTATGAGGAGGCTAGAGGTCACAAAGAGATAGTCTGAGCAGGCTAAAGGTCACACAGAGATAGCACGAGCAGACACAAGGTCACAAAGAGATAGTATGAGCAGACACAAGGTCACACACAGATAGTATGAGGCACCTAGAGGTCATACAGAGATAGCATGAGCAGGCTAAAGGTCGCACAGAGATAGTATGAGCAGACATGAGGTCACAAAGAGATAGTATGAGCAGACATGAGGTCACACATAGACACAGAGATAGCTTGAACAGGCTAAAGGTCACACAGAGATAGTATGAGTAGGCTAAAGGTCATACAGAGATAGTATGAGTAGGCTAAAGGTCACACAGAGATAGTATGGGGAGGCTCGAGGTCATACAGAGATAGTATTAGCAGGCTCGAGATCATACAGAGGTAGTATGAGCAGACATGAGGTCACACAGAGATGGGAGCAGACACGAGGTCACACAAAGATAGTATGAGGAGCCTAGAGGTCACAGAGAGATAGTCTGAGCAGGCTAAAGGTCACACAGAGATGGTATTTGCAGACATGAGGTCACAAAGAGATAGTATGAAAAGACACAATGTCACACAGAGATAGTATGAGGAGGCTCGAGGTCATACAGAGATCATATGAGCAGGCTAAAGGTCACACAGAGATAGTATGAGCAAGCTCAAAGTCACACAGAGATAAGAGGTCACAGAGAGATAGTCTGAGCAGGCTAAAGGTCACACAGAGATAGTATGATCAGGCTAAAGGTCACACAGAGATAGTATGAGCAGTCGCGAGGTCACAAAGAGATAGAATGAGCAGACACAGGGTCACACAGAGATAGTATGAGGTGCCTAGAGGTTCAAAAGAGATAGTATGGGGAGGCTCGAGGTCATACAGAGATAGTATGAGATGCGTGTCGGCCGACACGAGGAGGCTCTGCAGCAGAGCCAAAATTGCATTATTTAAAAATAATTACTTCATTGGAAAGGTCTACAAAGTGTGCTTGCAAACCAGGCACACTTTGTAGACCTTTCCAATGAAGTAATTATTTTGCAATAATGCGATTTCGGCTCTGATGCAGAGCCCCCTCGTGTCAGCCGACACGGATCTCCTGCTGTCAGCTTTATAGCAGACATCACGAGAAGGGGAGGGAGGGGGGAACTTTGAATGTGAATATCTCTCAAACCATAAACTCGTCCAGCTACATTGTGGAGCAGTTAGTAATAGACAGATTCCTGATAGGATTGACTATTGCTCTCAGAAGGTGGGTCAGTCAGAACATTCCCAAAACAGCGGATCAGTTGGTCACACCGGTAGAACAGTCCCAAAACAGCGGAGCAGTTGGTCACACCGGTAGAACAGTCCCAAAACAGTGGATCAGTTGGTCACATTGGCAGAACAGTCCCAAAACAATGGATCAGTTGGTCACACTGGTAGAACAGTCCCAAAACAGCGGATCAGTTGGTCACATCGGTAGAACAGTCCCAAAACAGCAGATTAGTTGGTCACACTGGCAGAACAGTCTCAAAACAGCAGATCAGTTGGTCACACCGGTAGAACAATCCCAAAAGAACGGATCAGTTGGTCACACCAGTAGAACAGTCCCAAAACAGCGGATCAGTTGGTCACACTGGCAGAACAGTCTCAAAATAGCGGATCAGTTGGTCACACCGGTAGAACAGTCCCAAAACAGCGGATCAGGTGGTCACAGCAGTAGAACAGTCCTAAAACAGCGGATCAGTTGGTCACATCGGTAGAACAGTCCCAAAACAGCGGATCAGTTGGTCACACCGGTAGAACAGTCCCAAAACAGTGGATCAGTTGGTCACACTGGCAGAACAGTCTCAAAACAGTGGATCAGTTGGTCACACCGGTAGAACAGTCCCAAAACAGCGGATCAGGTGGTCACAGCGGTAGAACAGTCCCAAAACAGCGGATCAGTTGGTCATACCGGTAGAACAGTCCCAAAACAGTGGATCAGTTGGTCACACCGGTAGAACAGTCCCAAAACAGCGGATCAGTTGGTCACACCGGTAGAACAGTCCCAAAACAGCGGATCAGTTGGTCACAACGGTAGAACAGTCCCAAAACAGCAGATCAGTTGGTCACACCGGTAGAACAGTCCCAAAACAGCGAATCAGTTGGTCACACCGGTAGAACAGTCCCAAAACAGCGGATCAGTTGGTCACACCGGCAGAACAGTCCCAAAACAGCGGATCAGGTGGTCACAGCGGTAGAACAGTCCTAAAACAGCGGATCAGTTGGTCACATCGGTAGAACAGTCCCAAAACAGCGGATCAGTTGGTCATACCGGTAGAACAGTCCCAAAACAGCGGATCAGTTGGTCACACCGGTAGAACAGTCCCAAAACAGCGGATCAGTTGGTCACATCGGTAGAACAGTCCCAAAACAGCTTATCAGTTGGTCACACCGGTAGAACAGTCCCAAAACAGCGGATCAGTTGGTCACACCGGCAGAACAGTCCCAAAACAGCGGATCAGTTGGTCACACTGGCAGAACAGTCTCAAAACAGAGGATCAGTTGGTCACACCGGTAGAACAGTCCCAAAACAGCGGATCAGTTGGTCACACCGGTAGAACAGTCCCAAAACAGCAGATCAGTTGGTCACACCGGTAGAACAGTCCCAAAACAGCGGATCAGTTGGTCACGCCGGTAGAACAGTCCCAAAACAGCGGATCAGTTGGTCACGCCGGTAGAACAATCCCAAAACAGCAGATCAGTTGGTCACGCCGGTAGAACAGTCCCAAAACAGCGGATCAGTTGGTCACACCGGTAGAACAGTCCCAAAACAGCGGATCAGTTGGTCACACCAGTAGAACAGTCCTAAAACAGCGGATCAGTTGGTCACACCGGTAGAACAGTCCCAAAACAGCGGATCAGTTGGTCACACCGGTAGAACAGTCTCAAAACAGCGGATCAGTTGGTCACACCGGTAGAACAGTCCCAAAACAGCGGATCAGTTGGTCACACCGGTAGAACAGTCCCAAAACAGCGGATCAGTTGGTCACACCGGTAGAACAGTCCCAAAACAGCGGATCAGTTGGTCACACCGGTAGAACAGTCCCAAAACAGCGGATCAGTTGGTCACACCGGTAGAACAGTCTCAAAACAGCGGATCAGTTGGTCACACCGGTAGAACAGTCCCAAAACAGCGGATCAGTTGGTCACACCGGTAGAACAGTCCCAAAACAGCGGATCAGTTGGTCACACCGGTAGAACAGTCTCAAAACAGCGGATCAGTTGGTCACACCGGTAGAACAGTCCCAAAACAGCGGATCAGTTGGTCACACCGGTAGAACAGTCCCAAAACAGTGGATCAGTTGGTCACACCGGTAGAACAGTCCCAAAACAGCGGATCAGTTGGTCACACCGGTAGAACAGTATGTCGCTCAGGAGAAATGCTGCATCCTCCCGTTCAATTGCGGGTTCAGAATCTGACAACCCAGAGCCCCCACAGACTGGTAAGACTGTCCTGGGTAAAGGGGGACTTTTGGTGAGCGGGTTGGGTTTTATAACCCCCGGGACATAAGTTCAAGGGAGAAGGACTTTGTGAGCCCACAAAAGATTTGAAAATGACAAAAAGGTGGTATGAAATATTTTAAAGGGTTAGTTATGTCTATTTAAAAGTCGTTTGCCGAGTCTTCTGTATATTAAAAGTACTGTGCTATGTGTAAGACCTTACTGTTCTGTATTTCTAATGTTATTAATATATAGAGATCCCCCTCCCGCCCCTTCTGGACACTTTCTTCTGAATCTCTAATAGGGTCGGACAACTCGACGGCTGCAGTGAGGGACAAACGTCAGTAAGCAAAGAGATATCGTGTCCTCCTTCGTCATGGGCGCAGGATTTCCCTTACACTTACTGACGTTTGTCCCTCACTGCAGCCGTTGAGTCGTCCGACCCTATTAGAGATTCAGAAGGAAGAGTCCAGAAGGGGCGGGAGGGGGATCTCTATATCATAATAACATTAGAAATACACAGCAGTAAGGTCTTACACATAGCACAGTCTGTTACTTGTAATATACAAAAGACTCGGCGAACGATTTTTAAATAGACATTATTAACCCTTTAAATGTCGATAATATGGCCATATTGCAAAAGACTGTCCTAATAGTGTTGAACTGATAGAATGTAGTTTGGGTAACAACAGGGATGGTTATTGACTGTATTCTCATCCTGTGTGTTCTGCAAACAAAAGTGTCTGTCTAAATAGCTCCCCCTGGTGTTCTGAATGTGGAAGGTAAAAAGATATAGGCATTACTAGATTCAGGCAGTATGGTTACCATTATAAACCAAGCTTTGGTAAATGGTGCTCACATAGATGTCTCCCATCCATGCCTGTATACATGGTGACATACATAGGTATCCTACTGCTGAAATATGTGTTGAAACACAATTGGGTTCTGTAAATTGTCGAGTTGGCCTGGTACCAAAGTTATCTCATGATATGATAATTGGTAGAGAATTTCACCATTTTAGGACTCTGGGCTTCTGCTGAAAACCACATGACTCGTCCGCCAGGTGAATATAAAGATGATTTTCCTTTTTCTGACACTGTGTTAAATGAACTAGATGGCAGGGATGGATCTGAGAGTGAGATGTTGAACCCTCTGAAAACGCTGGTTGGTGACAACCCAGAATTGAGTGGTACAGGGCCATCTGGTAGTTCTGAAGAAGACATTGGGCTCATTGACCTGGAGGGCAGCCCAGGGAACTTCAGGAGTGCACAGTGGTCTGACCCCACTCTATTAGCAGCCAGAAACCCCATTTCAGTAAAAGATGGGTCCCCTACTAGTCCGGAGAGACCCCTTACTTATTCTTATTTTGAAGTAGACAGTGATCTGTTGCATCAGGTTGAGAATAAAACAGTTGTTAGTGCCACAAACATGTCGATGCCCTGTATTATATCTTTCACATAGCCATGTCCTAGGGGGCCCCCTAGGGGTAGACAAGACAGAAGAGAGTATTCTTAGGAGATTATATTGGCCAAAGAACAAAGAAACATCACTGGTCCATTCATATGTACAATGAACAGAACAACATCTCTGGTAAATTTGCATGTCTGTGAGAACAGAGCAACATCGCTGGTAAATTTATGTATACAGTGAACAGAGCAACATCTCTGGTCCATTTATATATACAGTGAACAAAGCAACATCGCTGGTCCATTTATGTATACAGTGAACAGAGCAACATCGCTGGTCCATTTATGTATACAGTGAACAGAGCAACATCGCTGGCTCACATGTCCACAAGAACAGAGCAATATTGCAGGTCCACATGCTTGTCAGAGAGAAAAGAGAAACGTCGCTGGCAAATTTGTATGTCTGTGAGAACAGAGAAACATCGCTGGTCCATTCATGTGTACAATAGAACAGAGAAACATCGCTGGTCCATTCATGTGTACAATAGAACAGGGAAACATCGCTGGCCCATTCATGTGTACAATAGAACAGGGAAACATCGCTGGTCCATTCATGTGTACAATAGAACAGGGAAACATCGCTGGCCCATTCATGTGTACAATAGAACAGGGAAACATCGCTGGTCCATTCATGTGTACAATAGAACAGAGAAACATCGCTGGCCCATTCATGTGTACAATAGAACAGGGAAACATCGCTGGTCCATTCATGTGTACAATAGAACAGGGAAACATCGCTGGTCCATTCATGTGTACAATAGAACAGGGAAACATCGCTGGTCCATTCATGTGTACAATAGAACAGGGAAACATCGCTGGTCCATTCATGTGTACAATAGAACAGAGAAACATCGCTGGTCCATTCATGTGTACAATAGAACAGAGAAACATCGCTGGCCCATTCATGTGTACAATAGAACAGGGAAACATCGCTGGTCCATTCATGTGTACAATAGAACAGAGAAACATCGCTGGCCCATTCATGTGTACAATAGAACAGAGAAACATCGCTGGTCCATTCATGTGTACAATAGAACAGAGAAACATCGCTGGCCCATTCATGTGTACAATAGAACAGAGAAACATCGCTGGCCCATTCATGTGTACAATAGAACAGGGAAACATCGCTGGTCCATTCATGTGTACAATAGAACAGGGAAACATCGCTGGCCCATTCATGTGTACAATAGAACAGGGAAACATCGCTGGTCCATTCATGTGTACAATAGAACAGGGAAACATCGCTGGCCCATTCATGTGTACAATAGAACAGAGAAACATCGCTGGTCCATTCATGTGTACAATAGAACAGGGAAACATCGCTGGTCCATTCATGTGTACAATAGAACAGAGAAACATCGCTGGCCCATTCATGTGTACAATAGAACAGGGAAACATCGCTGGCCCATTCATGTGTACAATAGAACAGGGAAACATCGCTGGTCCATTCATGTGTACAATAGAACAGAGAAACGTCGCTGGTCCATTCATGTGTACAATAGAACAGAGAAACATCGCTGGTCCATTCATGTGTACAATAGAACAGAGAAACATCGCTGGTCCATTCATGTGTACAATAGAACAGGGAAACATCGCTGGTCCATTCATGTGTACAATAGAACAGGGAAACATCGCTGGCCCATTCATGTGTACAATAGAACAGAGAAACATCGCTGGTCCATTCATGTGTACAATAGAACAGAGAAACATCGCTGGTCCATTCATGTGTACAATAGAACAGAGAAACATCGCTGGTCCATTCATGTGTACAATAGAACAGAGAAACATCGCTGGTCCATTCATGTGTACAATAGAACAGAGAAACATCGCTGGTCCATTCATGTGTACAATAGAACAGAGAAACATCGCTGGTCCATTCATGTGTACAACAGAACAGGGAAACATCGCTGGTCCATTCATGTGTACAACAGAACAGGGAAACATCGCTGGTCCATTCATGTGTACAACAGAACAGAGAAACATCGCTGGTCCATTCATGTGTACAATAGAACAGAGAAACATCGCTGGTCCATTCATGTGTACAATAGAACAGAGAAACATCGCTGGCCCATTCATGTGTACAATAGAACAGAGAAACATCGCTGGTCCATTCATGTGTACAATAGAACAGGGAAACATCGCTGGTCCATTCATGTGTACAATAGAACAGGGAAACATCGCTGGCCCATTCATGTGTACAATAGAACAGAGAAACATCGCTGGTCCATTCATGTGTACAATAGAACAGAGAAACATCGCTGGCCCATTCATGTGTACAATAGAACAGAGAAACATCGCTGGTCCATTCATGTGTACAATAGAACAGAGAAACATCGCTGGTCCATTCATGTGTACAATAGAACAGAGAAACATCGCTGGTCCATTCATGTGTACAATAGAACAGAGAAACATCGCTGGTCCATTCATGTGTACAATAGAACAGGGAAACATCGCTGGTTCATTCATGTGTACAATAGAACAGGGAAACATCGCTGGCCTATTCATGTGTACAATAGAACAGGGAAACATCGCTGGCCCATTCATGTGTACAATAGAACAGGGAAACATCGCTGGTCCATTCATGTGTACAATAGAACAGGGAAACATCGCTGGTCCATTCATGTGTACAATAGAACAGGGAAACATCGCTGGCCCATTCATGTGTACAATAGAACAGGGAAACATCGCTGGCCCATTCATGTGTACAATAGAACAGGGAAACATCGCTGGCCCATTCATGTGTACAATAGAACAGAGAAACATCGCTGGTCCATTCATGTGTACAATAGAACAGGGAAACATCGCTGGTCCATTCATGTGTACAATAGAACAGGGAAACATCGCTGGCCCATTCATGTGTACAATAGAACAGAGAAACATCGCTGGTCCATTCATGTGTACAATAGAACAGGGAAACATCGCTGGTCCATTCATGTGTACAATAGAACAGAGAAACATCGCTGGTCCATTCATGTGTACAATAGAACAGAGAAACATCGCTGGTCCATTCATGTGTACAATAGAACAGAGAAACATCGCTGGTCCATTCATGTGTACAATAGAACAGGGAAACATCGCTGGTTCATTCATGTGTACAATAGAACAGGGAAACATCGCTGGCCCATTCATGTGTACAATAGAACAGGGAAACATCGCTGGCCCATTCATGTGTACAATAGAACAGGGAAACATCGCTGGTCCATTCATGTGTACAATAGAACAGGGAAACATCGCTGGTCCATTCATGTGTACAATAGAACAGGGAAACATCGCTGGCCCATTCATGTGTACAATAGAACAGGGAAACATCGCTGGCCGATTCATGTGTACAATAGAACAGGGAAACATCGCTGGCCCATTCATGTGTACAATAGAACAGAGAAACATCGCTGGTCCATTCATGTGTACAATAGAACAGGGAAACATCGCTGGTCCATTCATGTGTACAATAGAACAGGGAAACATCGCTGGTCCATTCATGTGTACAATAGAACAGGGAAACATCGCTGGTCCATTCATGTGTACAATAGAACAGGGAAACATCGCTGGTCCATTCATGTGTACAATAGAACAGAGAAACATCGCTGGTCCATTCATGTGTACAATAGAACAGAGAAACATCGCTGGTCCATTCATGTGTACAATAGAACAGGGAAACATCGCTGGTCCATTCATGTGTACAATAGAACAGAGAAACATCGCTGGTCCATTCATGTGTACAATAGAACAGGGAAACATCGCTGGTCCATTCATGTGTACAATAGAACAGGGAAACATCGCTGGTCCATTCATGTGTAAAATAGAACAGGGAAACATCGCTGGTCCATTCATGTGTACAATAGAACAGGGAAACATCGCTGGTCCATTCATGTGTACAATAGAACAGAGAAACATCGCTGGTCCATTCATGTGTACAATAGAACAGGGAAACATCGCTGGTCCATTCATGTGTACAATAGAACAGGGAAACATCG
Source organism: Rhinophrynus dorsalis (assembly GCA_037306005.1). Lineage (NCBI taxonomy): Eukaryota > Metazoa > Chordata > Amphibia > Anura > Rhinophrynidae > Rhinophrynus > Rhinophrynus dorsalis. The sequence continues at coordinate 417,288 of CM074724.1, read as the reverse complement.
CTGGCCCATTCATGTGTACAATAGAACAGAGAAACATCGCTGGTCCATTCATGTGTACAATAGAACAGAGAAACATCGCTGGTCCATTCATGTGTACAATAGAACAGAGAAACATCGCTGGTCCATTCATGTGTACAATAGAACAGGGAAACATCGCTGGTCCATTCATGTGTACAATAGAACAGGGAAACATCGCTGGTCCATTCATGTGTACAATAGAACAGGGAAACATCGCTGGCCCATTCATGTGTACAATAGAACAGGGAAACATCGCTGGCCCATTCATGTGTACAATAGAACAGGGAAACATCGCTGGTCCATTCATGTGTACAATAGAACAGAGAAACATCGCTGGTCCATTCATGTGTACAATAGAACAGGGAAACATCGCTGGCCCATTCATGTGTACAATAGAACAGAGAAACATCGCTGGTCCATTCATGTGTACAATAGAACAGGGAAACATCGCTGGTCCATTCATGTGTACAATAGAACAGAGAAACATCGCTGGTCCATTCATGTGTACAATAGAACAGGGAAACATCGCTGGTCCATTCATGTGTACAATAGAACAGGGAAACATCGCTGGCCCATTCATGTGTACAATAGAACAGAGAAACATCGCTGGTCCATTCATGTGTACAATAGAACAGAGAAACATCGCTGGTCCATTCATGTGTACAATAGAACAGAGAAACATCGCTGGTCCATTCATGTGTACAATAGAACAGAGAAACATCGCTGGTCCATTCATGTGTACAATAGAACAGAGAAACATCGCTGGTCCATTCATGTGTACAATAGAACAGAGAAACATCGCTGGTCCATTCATGTGTACAATAGAACAGAGAAACATCGCTGGTCCATTCATGTGTACAATAGAACAGAGAAACATCGCTGGTCCATTCATGTGTACAATAGAACAGAGAAACATCGCTGGTCCATTCATGTGTACAACAGAACAGGGAAACATCGCTGGTCCATTCATGTGTACAACAGAACAGGGAAACATCGCTGGTCCATTCATGTGTACAACAGAACAGAGAAACATCGCTGGTCCATTCATGTGTACAATAGAACAGAGAAACATCGCTGGTCCATTCATGTGTACAATAGAACAGAGAAACATCGCTGGCCCATTCATGTGTACAATAGAACAGAGAAACATCGCTGGTCCATTCATGTGTACAATAGAACAGGGAAACATCGCTGGTCCATTCATGTGTACAATAGAACAGGGAAACATCGCTGGTCCATTCATGTGTACAATAGAACAGGGAAACATCGCTGGTCCATTCATGTGTACAATAGAACAGGGAAACATCGCTGGCCCATTCATGTGTACAATAGAACAGAGAAACATCGCTGGTCCATTCATGTGTACAATAGAACAGAGAAACATCGCTGGTCCATTCATGTGTACAATAGAACAGAGAAACATCGGTGGTCCATTCATGTGTACAATAGAACAGAGAAACATCGCTGGTCCATTCATGTGTACAATAGAACAGGGAAACATCGCTGGTTCATTCATGTGTACAATAGAACAGGGAAACATCGCTGGCCCATTCATGTGTACAATAGAACAGGGAAACATCGCTGGCCCATTCATGTGTACAATAGAACAGGGAAACATCGCTGGTCCATTCATGTGTACAATAGAACAGGGAAACATCGCTGGTCCATTCATGTGTACAATAGAACAGGGAAACATCGCTGGCCCATTCATGTGTACAATAGAACAGGGAAACATCGCTGGCCCATTCATGTGTACAAAAGAACAGGGAAACATCGCTGGCCCATTCATGTGTACAATAGAACAGAGAAACATCGCTGGTCCATTCATGTGTACAATAGAACAGGGAAACATCGCTGGTCCATTCATGTGTACAATAGAACAGGGAAACATCGCTGGTCCATTCATGTGTACAATAGAACAGGGAAACATCGCTGGCCCATTCATGTGTACAATAGAACAGAGAAACATCGCTGGTCCATTCATGTGTACAATAGAACAGGGAAACATCGCTGGTCCATTCATGTGTACAATAGAACAGGGAAACATCGCTGGTCCATTCATGTGTACAATAGAACAGGGAAACATCGCTGGCCCATTCATGTGTACAATAGAACAGGGAAACATCGCTGGCCCATTCATGTGTACAATAGAACAGGGAAACATCGCTGGTCCATTCATGTGTACAATAGAACAGAGAAACATCGCTGGTCCATTCATGTGTACAATAGAACAGGGAAACATCGCTGGTCCATTCATGTGTACAATAGAACAGAGAAACATCGCTGGTCCATTCATGTGTACAATAGAACAGGGAAACATCGCTGGTCCATTCATGTGTACAATAGAACAGAGAAACATCGCTGGTCCATTCATGTGTACAATAGAACAGAGAAACATCGCTGGTCCATTCATGTGTACAATAGAACAGGGAAACATCGCTGGTCCATTCATGTGTACAATAGAACAGAGAAACATCGCTGGTCCATTCATGTGTACAATAGAACAGAGAAACATCGCTGGTCCATTCATGTGTACAATAGAACAGGGAAACATCGCTGGTCCATTCATGTGTACAATAGAACAGAGAAACATCGCTGGTCCATTCATGTGTACAATAGAACAGGGAAACATCGCTGGTCCATTCATGTGTACAATAGAACAGGGAAACATCGCTGGCCCATTCATGTGTACAATAGAACAGAGAAACATCGCTGGTCCATTCATGTGTACAATAGAACAGGGAAACATCGCTGGTCCATTCATGTGTACAATAGAACAGAGAAACATCGCTGGTCCATTCATGTGTACAATAGAACAGAGAAACATCGCTGGTCCATTCATGTGTACAATAGAACAGGGAAACATCGCTGGTCCATTCATGTGTACAATAGAACAGGGAAACATCGCTGGCCCATTCATGTGTACAATAGAACAGAGAAACATCGCTGGTCCATTCATGTGTACAATAGAACAGAGAAACATCGCTGGTCCATTCATGTGTACAATAGAACAGAGAAACATCGCTGGTCCATTCATGTGTACAATAGAACAGAGAAACATCGCTGGTTCATTCATGTGTACAATAGAACAGGGAAACATCGCTGGTCCATTCATGTGTACAATAGAACAGGGAAACATCGCTGGCCCATTCATGTGTACAATAGAACAGGGAAACATCGCTGGCCCATTCATGTGTACAATAGAACAGGGAAACATCGCTGGTCCATTCATGTGTACAATAGAACAGAGAAACATCGCTGGTCCATTCATGTGTACAATAGAACAGGGAAACATCGCTGGTCCATTCATGTGTACAATAGAACAGAGAAACATCGCTGGTCCATTCATGTGTACAATAGAACAGGGAAACATCGCTGGTCCATTCATGTGTACAATAGAACAGAGAAACATCGCTGGTCCATTCATGTGTACAATAGAACAGAGAAACATCGCTGGTCCATTCATGTGTACAATAGAACAGAGAAACATCGCTGGTCCATTCATGTGTACAATAGAACAGGGAAACATCGCTGGTCCATTCATGTGTACAATAGAACAGAGAAACATCGCTGGTCCATTCATGTGTACAATAGAACAGGGAAACATCGCTGGTCCATTCATGTGTACAATAGAACAGAGAAACATCGCTGGTCCATTCATGTGTACAATAGAACAGTGAAACATCGCTGGTCCATTCATGTGTACAATAGAACAGGGAAACATCGCTGGTCCATTCATGTGTACAATAGAACAGAGAAACATCGCTGGTCCATTCATGTGTACAATAGAACAGAGAAACATCGCTGGTCCATTCATGTGTACAATAGAACAGGGAAACATCGCTGGTCCATTCATGTGTACAATAGAACAGAGAAACATCGCTGGTCCATTCATGTGTACAATAGAACAGGGAAACATCGCTGGCCCATTCATGTGTACAATAGAACAGAGAAACATCGCTGGTCCATTCATGTGTACAATAGAACAGAGAAACATCGCTGGTCCATTCATGTGTACAATAGAACAGAGAAACATCGCTGGTCCATTCATGTGTACAATAGAACAGAGAAACATCGCTGGTCCATTCATGTGTACAATAGAACAGGGAAACATCGCTGGTCCATTCATGTGTACAATAGAACAGGGAAACATCGCTGGCCCATTCATGTGTACAATAGAACAGGGAAACATCGCTGGCCCATTCATGTGTACAATAGAACAGGGAAACATCGCTGGTCCATTCATGTGTACAATAGAACAGAGAAACATCGCTGGTCCATTCATGTGTACAATAGAACAGGGAAACATCGCTGGTCCATTCATGTGTACAATAGAACAGAGAAACATCGCTGGTCCATTCATGTGTACAATAGAACAGGGAAACATCGCTGGTCCATTCATGTGTACAATAGAACAGAGAAACATCGCTGGTCCATTCATGTGTACAATAGAACAGAGAAACATCGCTGGTCCATTCATGTGTACAATAGAACAGAGAAACATCGCTGGTCCATTCATGTGTACAATAGAACAGGGAAACATCGCTGGTCCATTCATGTGTACAATAGAACAGAGAAACATCGCTGGTCCATTCATGTGTACAATAGAACAGGGAAACATCGCTGGTCCATTCATGTGTACAATAGAACAGAGAAACATCGCTGGTCCATTCATGTGTACAATAGAACAGGGAAACATCGCTGGTCCATTCATGTGTACAATAGAACAGGGAAACATCGCTGGTCCATTCATGTGTACAATAGAACAGAGAAACATCGCTGGTCCATTCATGTGTACAATAGAACAGAGAAACATCGCTGGTCTATTCATGTGTACAATAGAACAGGGAAACATCGCTGGTCCATTCATGTGTACAATAGAACAGAGAAACATCGCTGGTCCATTCATGTGTACAATAGAACAGGGAAACATCGCTGGCCCATTCATGTGTACAATAGAACAGAGAAACATCGCTGGTCCAATCATGTGTACAATAGAACAGAGAAACATCGCTGGTCCATTCATGTGTACAATAGAACAGAGAAACATCGCTGGTCCATTCATGTGTACAATAGAACAGAGAAACATCGCTGGTCCATTCATGTGTACAATAGAACAGGGAAACATCGCTGGCCCATTCATGTGTACAATAGAACAGGGAAACATCGCTGGTCCATTCATGTGTACAATAGAACAGGGAAACATCGCTGGTCCATTCATGTGTACAATAGAACAGAGAAACATCGCTGGCCCATTCATGTGTACAATAGAACAGAGAAACATCGCTGGCCCATTCATGTGTACAATAGAACAGGGAAACATCGCTGGTCCATTCATGTGTACAATAGAACAGGGAAACATCGCTGGTCCATTCATGTGTACAATAGAACAGGGAAACATCGCTGGCCCATTCATGTGTACAATAGAACAGAGAAACATCGCTGGTCCATTCATGTGTACAATAGAACAGGGAAACATCGCTGGTCCATTCATGTGTACAATAGAACAGGGAAACATCACTGGTCCATTCATGTGTACAATAGAACAGAGAAACATTGCTGGCCCATTCATGTGTACAATAGAACAGGGAAACATCACTCTGAGGATCACTTTACCGCAATCTGTTTCTTCAGAGTCTCGGCCTCCTGACGCAGCTGTTCCAACTCCCCCATGTTTACTGCGCTGCAAAGACAAGAGATGGGGCAGGTGAGAAGTGCGGGAGAACAGAAGTGGTGATACAAGTGAGGAAAGGGGCAGAATAGAGGTAGGGGGGATGAGCAGAGGGGTACAATATAGGTGAGGGGGAGGAGTGAGGAGAGGGTAGAGCAGAAGTGATGGGGAGGGTGAGGAGAGGAGTAGACTAGAGGTGATGGAGGGAGAGGGTAAACTAGAGGTGATGGGGGGTGAGGAGAGTATACAGACTATGGTATATCTGTGGTATACAGACTATGGTAGATCTGTGGTATACAGACTATGGTGTATCTATGGTATACAGACTATGGTATATCTGTAGTATACAGACTATGGTATATCTGTGGTATACAGACTATGGTATATCTATGGTATACAGACTATGGTATATCTGTGGTATACAGACTATGGTATATCTGTAGTATACAGACTATGGTATATCTGTAGTATACAGACTATGGTATATCTGTAGTATACAGACTATGGTATATCTGTGGTATACAGACTATGGTATATCTATGGTATACAGACTATGGTATATCTGTGGTATACAGACTATGGTATATCTGTAGTATACAGACTATGGTATATCTGTAGTATACAGACTATGGTATATCTGTGGTATACAGACTATGGTATATCTGTGGTATACAGACTATGGTATATCTGTGGTATACAGACTATGGTATATCTGTAGTATACAGACTATGGTATATCTATGGTATACAGACTATGGTATATCTGTAGTATACAGACTATGGTATATCTGTAGTATACAGACTATGGTATATCTGTGGTATACAGACTATGGTATATCTGTGGTATACAGACTATGGTATATCTGTGGTATACAGACTATGGTATATCTGTAGTATACAGACTATGGTATATCTATGGTATACAGACTATGGTATATCTGTAGTATACTGTCTATGGTATATCTGTAGTATACAGACTATGGTATATCTGTGGTATACAGACTATGGTATATCTGTGGTATACAGACTATGGTATATCTGTGGTATACAGACTATGGTATATCTGTGGTATACAGACTATGGTATATCTGTAGTATACAGACTATGGTATATCTATGGTATAAAGACTATGGTATATCTGTAGTATACTGTCTATGGTATAGCTGTAGTATACAGACTATGGTACATCTGTAGTATACAGACTATGGTATATCTGTGTTATACAGACTATGGTATATCTGTAGTATACAGACTATGGTATATCTGTAGTATACAGACTATGGTATATCTGTAGTATACAGACTATGGTATATCTATGGTATACCGACTATGGTATATCTGTAGTATACAGACTATGGTATATCTGTAGTATACAGACTATGGTATATCTGTAATATACAGACTATGGTATATCTGTAGTATACAGACTATGGTATATCTATGGTATACAGACTATGGTATTTCTGTAGTATACAGACTATGGTATATCTGTAGTATACAGACTATGGTATATCTGTAGTATACAAGCTATGGTATATCTGTAGTATACAGACTATGGTATATCTGTAGTATACAGGCTATGGTATATCTGTGGTATACAGACGATGGTATATCTGTAGTATACAGACTATGGTATATCTGTAGTATACAGACTATGGTATATCTGTAGTATACAGACTATGGTATATCTGTGGTATACAGGCTATGGTATATCTGTAGTATACAGACTATGGTATATCTGTAGTATACAGACTATGGTATATCTGTGGTATACAGACTATGGTATATCTGTGGTATACAGACTATGGTATATCTGTGGTATACAGACTATGGTATATCTGTAGTATACAGACTATGGTATATCTGTGGTATATAGACTATGGTATATCTGTGGTATACAGACTATGGTATATCTGTGGTATACAGGCTATGGTATATCTGTGATATACAGACTATGGTATATCTGTGATATACAGCCTATGGTATATCTGTGGTATACAGGCTATGGTATATCTGTGGTATACAGAATATGGTATATCTATGGTATACTATGTATGGTATATCTGTGATATACAGACTATGGTATATCTGTGGTATACAGGCTATGGTATATCTGTGGTATACAGAATATGGTATATCTATGGTATACAGACTATGGTATATCTATGGTATACAGACTATGGTATATCTGTGGTATACAGACTATGGTCTATCTGTGGTATACAGACTATGGTATATCTATGGTATACAGACTATGGTATATCTATGGTATACAGACTATGGTCTATCTGTGGTATGCAGACTATGGTCTATCTGTGGTATACAGACTATGGTCTATCTGTGGTATACAGACTATGGTCTATCTGTGGTATACAGACTATTGTCTATCTGTAGTATACAGACTATGGTATATCTATGGTATACAGACTATGGTATATCTGTAGTATACTGTCTATGGTATATCTGTAGTATACAGACTATGGTATATCTGTGGTATACAGACTATGGTATATCTGTGGTATACAGACTATGGTATATCTGTGGTATACAGACTATGGTATATCTGTGGTATACAGACTATGGTATATCTGTAGTATACAGACTATGGTATATCTATGGTATAAAGACTATGGTATATCTGTAGTATACTGTCTATGGTATAGCTGTAGTATACAGACTATGGTACATCTGTAGTATACAGACTATGGTATATCTGTGTTATACAGACTATGGTATATCTGTAGTATACAGACTATGGTATATCTGTAGTATACAGACTATGGTATATCTGTAGTATACAGACTATGGTATATCTATGGTATACCGACTATGGTATATCTGTAGTATACAGACTATGGTATATCTGTAGTATACAGACTATGGTATATCTGTAATATACAGACTATGGTATATCTGTAGTATACAGACTATGGTATATCTATGGTATACAGACTATGGTATTTCTGTAGTATACAGACTATGGTATATCTGTAGTATACAGACTATGGTATATCTGTAGTATACAAGCTATGGTATATCTGTAGTATACAGACTATGGTATATCTGTAGTATACAGGCTATGGTATATCTGTGGTATACAGACGATGGTATATCTGTAGTATACAGACTATGGTATATCTGTAGTATACAGACTATGGTATATCTGTAGTATACAGACTATGGTATATCTGTGGTATACAGGCTATGGTATATCTGTAGTATACAGACTATGGTATATCTGTAGTATACAGACTATGGTATATCTGTGGTATACAGACTATGGTATATCTGTGGTATACAGACTATGGTATATCTGTGGTATACAGACTATGGTATATCTGTAGTATACAGACTATGGTATATCTGTGGTATATAGACTATGGTATATCTGTGGTATACAGACTATGGTATATCTGTGGTATACAGGCTATGGTATATCTGTGATATACAGACTATGGTATATCTGTGATATACAGCCTATGGTATATCTGTGGTATACAGGCTATGGTATATCTGTGGTATACAGAATATGGTATATCTATGGTATACTATGTATGGTATATCTGTGATATACAGACTATGGTATATCTGTGGTATACAGGCTATGGTATATCTGTGGTATACAGAATATGGTATATCTATGGTATACAGACTATGGTATATCTATGGTATACAGACTATGGTATATCTGTGGTATACAGACTATGGTCTATCTGTGGTATACAGACTATGGTATATCTATGGTATACAGACTATGGTATATCTATGGTATACAGACTATGGTCTATCTGTGGTATGCAGACTATGGTCTATCTGTGGTATACAGACTATGGTCTATCTGTGGTATACAGACTATGGTCTATCTGTGGTATACAGACTATGGTCTATCTGTGGTATACATACTATGGTATATCTGTAATATACAGACTATGGTATATCTATGGTATACAGACTATGGTATATCTATGGTATACTGTCTATGGTATATCTGTAGTATACAGACTAATGTATATCTGTAATATACAGACTATGGTATATATGTGGTATACAGACTATGGTATATCTGTAGTATACAGACTATGGTATATCTGTAGTATACAAACTATGGTATATCTATGGTATACAGACTATGGTATATCTGTGGTATACAGGCTATGGTATATCTGTGGTATACAGACTATGGTATATCTGTAGTATACAGACTATGGTATATCTGTAGTATACAGACTATGGTATATCTGTGGTATACTGTCTATGGTATATCTATGGTATACTGTCTATGGTATATCTGTGGTATACAGACTATGGTATATCTGTAGTATACAGACTATGGTAAATCTGTAGTATACAGACTATGGTATATCTGTAGTATACAGACTATGGTATATCTGTGGTATACAGACTATGGTATATCTGTGGTATACAGACTATGGTATATCTGTGGTATACAGGCTATGGTATATCTGTAGTATACAGACTATGGTATATCTGTAGTATACAGACTATGGTATATCTGTAGTATACAGACTATGGTATATCTGTAGTATACAGACTATGGTATATCTGTGGTATACAGACTATGGTATATCTGTAGTATACAGACTATGGTATATCTGTAGTATACAGACTATGGTATATCTGTGGTATACAGACTATGGTATATCTGTGGTATACAGACTATGGTATATCTGTAGTATAAAGACTGTGGTATATCTGTAGTATACACACTATGGTATATCTGTAGTATACAGGCTATGGTATATCTGTGTTATACAGACTATGGTATATCTGTGGTATACAGACTATGGTATATCTGTGGTATACAGACTATGGTATATCTGTAGTATACAGACTATGGTATATCTGTAGTATACAGACTATGGTATATCTGTGTTATACAGACTATGGTATATCTGTGGTATACAGACTATGGTATATCTGTAGTATACAGACTATGGTATATCTGTAGTATACAGACTATGGTATATCTATGGTATACAGACTATGGTATATCTGTGTTATACAGACTATGGTATATCTGTGTTATACAGACTATGGTATATCTGTAGTATACAGACTATGGTATATCTGTGGTATACAGACTATGGTATATCTGTAGTATACAGACTATGGTATATCTGTAGTATACAGACTATGGTATATCTATGGTATACAGACTATGGTATATCTGTGTTATACAGACTATGGTATATCTGTGTTATACAGACTATGGTATATCTGTAGTATAAAGACTATGGTATATCTGTAGTATACAGACTATGGTATATCTGTGGTATACAGGCTATGGTATATCTGTGTTATACAGACTATGGTATATCTGTAGTATACAGACTATGGTATATCTGTGGTATACAGACTATGGTATATCTGTGGTATACAGACTATGGTATATCTGTGGTATACAGACTATGGTATATCTGTAGTATACAGACTATGGTATATCTGTAGTATACAGACTATGGTATATCTGTAGTATACAGACTATGGTATATCTGTAGTATACAGACTATGGTATATCTGTGGTATACAGACTATGGTATATCTGTAGTATACAGACTATCGTATATCTGTAGTATACAGACTATCGTATATCTGTGGTATACAGACTACGGTATATCTGTGGTATACAGACTATGGTATATCTGTAGTATAAAGACTGTGGTATATCTGTAGTATACACACTATGGTATATCTGTAGTATACAGGCTATGGTATATCTGTGTTATACAGACTATGGTATATCTGTGGTATACAGACTATGGTATATCTGTGGTATACAGACTATGGTATATCTGTAGTATACAGACTATGGTATATCTGTAGTATACAGACTATGGTATATCTGTGTTATACAGACTATGGTATATCTGTGGTATATAGACTATGGTATATCTGTGGTATACAGACTATGGTATATCTGTGGTATACAGGCTATGGTATATCTGTGATATACAGACTATGGTATATCTGTGATATACAGACTATGGTATATCTGTGGTATACAGGCTATGGTATATCTGTGGTATACAGAATATGGTATATCTATGGTATACTATGTATGGTATATCTGTGATATACAGACTATGGTATATCTGTGGTATACAGGCTATGGTATATCTGTGGTATACAGAATATGGTATATCTATGGTATACAGACTATGGTATATCTATGGTATACAGACTATGGTATATCTGTGGTATACAGACTATGGTCTATCTGTGGTATACAGACTATGGTATATATATGGTATACAGACTATGGTCTATCTGTGGTATACAGACTATGGTCTATCTGTGGTATACAGACTATGGTCTATCTGTGGTATACAGACTATGGTATATCTGTAGTATACAGACTATGGTATATCTGTAGTATACAGACTATGGTATATCTGTGGTATACAGACTATGGTATATCTGTGGTATACAGACTATGGTATATCTGTGGTATACAGACTATGGTATATCTGTAGTATACAGACTATGGTATATCTATGGTATACAGACTATGGTATATCTGTAGTATACTGTCTATGGTATATCTGTAGTATACGACTATGGTATATCTGTGGTATACAGACTATGGTATATCTGTGGTATACAGACTATGGTATATCTGTGGTATACAGACTATGGTATATCTGTGGTATACAGACTATGGTATATCTGTAGTATACAGACTATGGTATATCTATGGTATAAAGACTATGGTATATCTGTAGTATACTGTCTATGGTATAGCTGTAGTATACAGACTATGGTACATCTGTAGTATACAGACTATGGTATATCTGTGTTATACAGACTATGGTATATCTGTAGTATACAGACTATGGTATATCTGTAGTATACAGACTATGGTATATCTGTAGTATACAGACTATGGTATATCTATGGTATACCGACTATGGTATATCTGTAGTATACAGACTATGGTATATCTGTAGTATACAGACTATGGTATATCTGTAATATACAGACTATGGTATATCTGTAGTATACAGACTATGGTATATCTATGGTATACAGACTATGGTATTTCTGTAGTATACAGACTATGGTTATATCTGTAGTATACAGACTATGGTATATCTGTAGTATACAAGCTATGGTATATCTGTAGTATACAGACTATGGTATATCTGTAGTATACAGGCTATGGTATATCTGTGGTATACAGACGATGGTATATCTGTAGTATACAGACTATGGTATATCTGTAGTATACAGACTATGGTATATCTGTAGTATACAGACTATGGTATATCTGTGGTATACAGGCTATGGTATACTCTGTAGTATACAGACTATGGTATATCTGTAGTATACAGACTATGGTATATCTGTGGTATACAGACTATGGTATATCTGTGGTATACAGACTATGGTATATCTGTGGTATACAGACTATGGTATATCTGTAGTATACAGACTATGGTATATCTGTGGTATATAGACTATGGTATATCTGTGGTATACAGACTATGGTATATCTGTGGTATACAGGCTATGGTATATCTGTGATATACAGACTATGTATATCTGTGATATACAGCCTATGGTATATCTGTGGTATACAGGCTATGGTATATCTGTGGTATACAGAATATGGTATATCTATGGTATACTATGTATGGTATATCTGTGATATACAGACTATGGTATATCTGTGGTATACAGGCTATGGTATATCTGTGGTATACAGAATATGGTATATCTATGGTATACAGACTATGGTATATCTATGGTATCAGACTATGGTATATCTGTGGTATACAGACTATGGTCTATCTGTGGTATACAGACTATGGTATATTATGGTATTACAGACTATGGTATATCTATGGTATACAGACTATGGTCTATCTGTGTTGCAGACTATGGTCTATCTGTGGTATACAGACTATGGTCTATCTGTGGTATACAGACTATGGTCTATCTGTGGTATACAGACTATTGTCTATCTGTAGTTATACAGACTATGGTATATCTATGGTATACAGACTATGGTATATCTGTAGTATACTGTCTATGGTATATCTGTAGTATACAGACTATGGTATATCTGTGGTATACAGACTATGGTATATCTGTGGTATACAGACTTATGGTATATCTGTGGTATACAGACTATGGTATATCTGTGGTATACAGACTATGGTATATCTGTAGTATACAGACTATGGTATATCTATGGTATAAAGACTATGGTTATATCTGTAGTATACTGTCTATGGTATAGCTGTAGTATACAGACTATGGTACATCTGTAGTATACAGACTATGGTATATCTGTGTTATCAGACTATGGTATATCTGTAGTATACAGACTATGGTATATCTGTAGTATACAGACTATGGTATATCTGTAGTATACAGACTATGGTATATCTATGGTATACCGACTATGGTATATCTGTTAGTATACAGACTATGGTATATCTGTAGTATACAGGGACTATGGTATATCTGTAATATACAGACTATGGTATATCTGTAGTATACAGACTATGGTATATCTATGGTATACAGACTATGGTATTTCTGTAGTATACAGACTATGGTATATCTGTAGTATACAGACTATGGTATATCTGTAGTATACAAGCTATGGTATTATCTGTAGTATACAGACTATGGTATATCTGTAGTATACAGGCTATGGTATATCTGTTGGTATACAGACGATGGTATATCTGTAGTATACAGACTATGGTATATCTGTAGTATACAGACTATGGTATATCTGTAGTATACAGACCTATGGTATATCTGTGGTATACAGGCTATGGTATATCTGTAGTATACAGACTATGGTATATCTGTAGTATACAGACTATGGTATATCTGTGGTATACAGACTATGGTATATCTGTGGTATACAGACTATGGATATCTGTGGTATACAGACTATGGTATATCTGTAGTATACAGACTATGGTATATCTGTGGTATATAGACTATGGTATATCTGTGGTATACAGACTATGGTATATCTGTGGTATACAGGCTATGGTATATCTGTGATATACAGACTATGGTATATCTGTGATATACAGCCTATGGTATATCTGTGGTATACAGGCTATGGTATATCTGTGGTATACAGAATATGGTATATTATTGGTATACTATGTATGGTATATCTGTGATATACAGACTATGGTATATCTGTGGTATACAGGCTATGGTATATCTGTGGTATACAGAATATGGTATATCTATGGTATACAGACTATGGTATATCTATGGTATACAGACTATGGTATATCTGTGGTATACAGACTATGGTCTATCTGTGGTATACAGACTATGGTATATCTATGGTATACAGACTATGGTATATCTATGGTATACAGACTATGGTCTATCTGTGGTATGCAGACTATGGTCTATCTGTGGTATACAGACTATGGTCTATCTGTGGTATACAGACTATGGTCTATCTGTGGTATACAGACTATGGTCTATCTGTGGTATACATACTATGGTATATCTGTAATATACAGACTATGGTATATCTATGGTATACAGGACTATGGTATATCTATGGTATACTGTCTATGGTATATCTGTAGTATACAGACTAATGTATATCTGTAATATACAGACTATGGTATATATGTGGTATACAGACTATGGTATATCTGTAGTATACAGACTATGGTATATCTGTAGTATACAAACTATGGTATATCTATGGTATACAGACTATGGTATATCTGTGGTATACAGGCTATGGTATATCTGTGGTATACAGACTATGGTATATCTGTAGTATACAGACTATGGTATATCTGTAGTATACAGACTATGGTATATCTGTGGTATACTGTCTATGGTATATCTATGGTATACTGTCTATGGTATATCTGTGGTATACAGACTATGGTATATCTGTAGTATACAGACTATGGTAAATCTGTAGTATACAGACTATGGTATATCTGTATATACAGACTATGGTATATCTGTGGTATACAGACTATGGTATATCTGTGGTATACAGACTATGGTATATCTGTGGTATCAGGCTATGGTATATCTGTCAGTATACAGACTATGGTATATCTGTAGTATACAGACTATGGTATATCTGTAGTATACAGACTATGGTATATCTGTAGTATACAGACTATGGTATATCTGTGGTATACAGACTATGGTATATCTGTAGTATACAGACTATGGTATATCTGTAGTATACAGACTATGGTATATCTGTGGTATACAGACTATGGTATATCTGTGGTATACAGACTATGGTATATCTGTAGTATAAAGACTGTGGTATATCTGTAGTATACACACTATGGTATATCTGTAGTATACAGGCTATGGTATATCTGTGTTATACAGACTATGGTATATCTGTGGTATACAGACTATGGTATATCTGTGGTATACAGACTATGGTATATCTGTGGTATACAGACTATGGTATATCTGTAGTATACAGACTATGGTATATCTGTAGTATACAGACTATGGTATATCTGTGTTATACAGACTATGGTATATCTGTGGTATACAGGACTATGGTATATCTGTAGTATACAGACTATGGTATATCTGTAGTATACAGACTATGGTATATCTATGGTATACAGACTATGGTATATCTGTGTTATACAGACTATGGTATATCTGTGTTATACAGACTATGGTATATCTGTAGTATACAGACTATGGTATATCTGTGGTATACAGACTATGGTATATCTGTAGTATACAGACTATGGTATATCTGTAGTATACAGACTATGGTATATCTATGGTATACAGACTATGGTATATCTGTGTTATACAGACTATGGTATATCTGTGTTATACAGACTATGGTATATCTGTAGTATAAAGACTATGGTATATCTGTAGTATACAGACTATGGTATATCTGTGGTATACAGGCTATGGTATATCTGTGTATACAGACTATGGTATATCTGTAGGTATACAGACTATGGTATATCTGTGGTATACAGACTATGGTATATCTGTGGTATACAGACTATGGTATATCTGTGGTATACAGACTATGGTATATCTGTAGTATACAGACTATGGGTATATCTGTAGTATACAGACTATGGTATATCTGTAGTATACAGACTATGGTATATCTGTAGTATACAGACTATGGTATATCTGTGGTATACAGACTATGGTATATCTGTAGTATACAGACTATCGTATATCTGTAGTATACAGACTATCGTATATCTGTGGTATACAGACTACGGTATATCTGTGGTATACAGACTATGGTATATCTGTAGTATAAAGACTGTGGTATATCTGTAGTATACACACTATGGTATATCTGTAGTATACAGGCTATGGTATATCTGTGTTATACAGACTATGGTATATCTGTGGTATACAGACTATGGTATATCTGTGGTATACAGACTATGGTATATCTGTAGTATACAGACTATTGGTATATCTGTAGTATACAGACTATGGTATATCTGTGTTATACAGACTATGGTATATCTGTGGTATATAGACTATGGTATATCTGTGGTATACAGACTATGGTATATCTGTGGTATACAGGCTATGGTATATCTGTGATATACAGACTATGGTATATCTGTGATATACAGACTATGGTATATCTGTGGTATACAGGCTATGGTATATCTGTGGTATACAGAATATGGTATATCTATGGTATACTATGTATGGTATATCTGTGATATACAGACTATGGTATATCTGTGGTATACAGGCTATGGTATATCTGTGGTATACAGAATATGGTATATCTATGGTATACAGACTATGGTATATCTATGGTATACAGACTATGGTATATCTGTGGTATACAGACTATGGTCTATCTGTGGTATACAGACTATGGTATATCTATGGTATACAGACTATGGTATATATATGGTATACAGACTATGGTCTATCTGTGGTATACAGACTATGGTCTATCTGTGGTATACAGACTATGGTCTATCTGTGGTATACAGACTATGGTCTATCTGTGGTATACAGACTATGGTATATCTGTAATATACAGACTATGGTATATCTATGGTATACAGACTATGGTATATCTATGGTATACTGTCTATGGTATATCTGTAGTATACAGACTAATGTATATCTGTAATATACAGACTATGGTATATATGTGGTATACAGACTATGGTATATCTGTAGTATACAGACTATGGTATATCTGTAGTATACAAACTATGGTATATCTATGGTATACAGACTATGGTATATCTGTGGTATACAGGCTATGGTATATCTGTGGTATACAGACTATGGTATATCTGTAGTATACAGACTATGGTATATCTGTAGTATACAGACTATGGTATATCTGTGGTATACTGTCTATGGTATATCTATGGTATACTGTCTATGGTATATCTGTGGTATACAGACTATGGTATATCTGTAGTATACAGACTATGGTAAATCTGTAGTATACAGACTATGGTATATCTGTAGTATACAGACTATGGTATATCTGTGGTATACAGACTATGGTATATCTGTGGTATACAGACTATGGTATATCTGTGGTATACAGGCTATGGTATATCTGTAGTATACAGACTATGGTATATCTGTAGTATACAGACTATGGTATATCTGTAGTATACAGACTATGGTATATCTGTAGTATACAGACTATGGTATATCTGTGGTATACAGACTATGGTATATCTGTAGTATACAGACTATGGTATATCTGTAGTATACAGACTATGGTATATCTGTGGTATACAGACTATGGTATATCTGTGGTATACAGACTATGGTATATCTGTAGTATAAAGACTGTGGTATATCTGTAGTATACACACTATGGTATATCTGTAGTATACAGGCTATGGTATATCTGTGTTATACAGACTATGGTATATCTGTGGTATACAGACTATGGTATATCTGTGGTATACAGACTATGGTATATCTGTGGTATACAGACTATGGTATATCTGTAGTATACAGACTATGGTATATCTGTAGTATACAGACTATGGTATATCTGTGTTATACAGACTATGGTATATCTGTGGTATACAGACTATGGTATATCTGTAGTATACAGACTATGGTATATCTGTAGTATACAGACTATGGTATATCTATGGTATACAGACTATGGTATATCTGTGTTATACAGACTATGGTATATCTGTGTTATACAGACTATGGTATATCTGTAGTATACAGACTATGGTATATCTGTGGTATACAGACTATGGTATATCTGTAGTATACAGACTATGGTATATCTGTAGTATACAGACTATGGTATATCTATGGTATACAGACTATGGTATATCTGTGTTATACAGACTATGGTATATCTGTGTTATACAGACTATGGTATATCTGTAGTATAAAGACTATGGTATATCTGTAGTATACAGACTATGGTATATCTGTGGTATACAGGCTATGGTATATCTGTGTTATACAGACTATGGTATATCTGTAGTATACAGACTATGGTATATCTGTGGTATACAGACTATGGTATATCTGTGGTATACAGACTATGGTATATCTGTGGTATACAGACTATGGTATATCTGTAGTATACAGACTATGGTATATCTGTAGTATACAGACTATGGTATATCTGTAGTATACAGACTATGGTATATCTGTGGTATACAGACTATGGTATATCTGTAGTATACAGACTATCGTATATCTGTAGTATACAGACTATCGTATATCTGTGGTATACAGACTACGGTATATCTGTGGTATACAGACTATGGTATATCTGTAGTATAAAGACTGTGGTATATCTGTAGTATACACACTATGGTATATCTGTAGTATACAGGCTATGGTATATCTGTGTTATACAGACTATGGTATATCTGTGGTATACAGACTATGGTATATCTGTGGTATACAGACTATGGTATATCTGTAGTATACAGACTATGGTATATCTGTAGTATACAGACTATGGTATATCTGTGTTATACAGACTATGGTATATCTGTGGTATACAGACTATGGTATATCTGTAGTATACAGACTATGGTATATCTGTAGTATACAGACTATGGTATATCTATGGTATACAGACTATGGTATATCTGTGTTATACAGACTATGGTATATCTGTGTTATACAGACTATGGTATATCTGTAGTATACAGACTATGGTATATCTGTGGTATACAGACTATGGTATATCTGTAGTATACAGACTATGGTATATCTGTAGTATACAGACTATGGTATATCTATGGTATACAGACTATGGTATATCTGTGTTATACAGACTATGGTATATCTGTGTTATACAGACTATGGTATATCTGTAGTATACAGGATATGGTATATCTGTAGTATACAGACTATGGTATATCTGTAGTATACAGACTATGGTATATCTGTAGTATACAGACTATGGTATATCTATGGTATACAGACTATGGTATATCTATGGTATTCAGACTATGGTATATCTGTGGTATACAGACTATGGTTTATCTGTGGTATACAGGCTATGGTATATCTGTAGTATACAGACTATGGTATATCTGTAGTATACAGACTATGGTATATCTATGGTATACAGACTATGGTATATCTGTGGTATACAGACTATGGTATATCTGTAGTATACAGACTATGGTATATCTGTAGTATACAGACTATTGTATATCTATGGTATACAGACTATGGTATATCTGTGTTATACAGACTATGGTATATCTGTGTTATACAGACTATGGTATATCTGTAGTATACAGACTATGGTATATCTGTGGTATACAGACTATGGTATATCTGTAGTATACAGACTATGGTATATCTGTAGTATACAGACTATGGTATATCTATGGTATACAGACTATGGTATATCTGTGTTATAAAGACTATGGTATATCTGTGTTATACAGACTATGGTATATCTGTAGTATACAGAATATGGTATATCTGTAGTATACAGACTATGGTATATCTGTAGTATACAGACTATGGTATATCTGTAGTATACAGACTATGGTATATCTATGGTATACAGACTATGGTATATCTATGGTATACAGACTATGGTATATCTGTGGTATACAGACTATGGTTTATCTGTGGTATACAGGCTATGGTATATCTGTAGTATACAGACTGTGGTTTATCTGTGGTATACAGACTATGGTATATCTGTGGTATACAGACTATGGTATATCTGTAGTATACAGACTATGGTATATCTATGGTATACAGGCTATGGTATATCTTTGGTATACAGACTATGGTATATCTATGGTATACAGACTATGGTATATCTGTAGTATACAGACTATGGTATATCTGTAGTATACAGGCTATGGTATATCTATGGTATACAGACTATGGTATATCTGTAGTATACAGACTATGGTATATCTGTAGTATACAGACTATGGTATATCTGTAGTATACAGACTATGGTATATCTGTGGTATACAGACTATGGTATATCTGTGGTATACAGACTATGGTATATCTGTAGTATAAAGACTATGGTATATCTGTAGTATACAGACTATGGTATATCTGTGGTATACAGGCTATGGTATATCTGTGGTATACAGGCTATGGTATATCTGTGTTATACAGACTATGGTATATCTGTGGTATACAGACTATGGTATATCTGTCGTATACAGACTATGGTATATCTGTGTTATACAGACTATGGTATATCTGTGTTATACAGACTATGGTATATCTGTGGTATACAGACTATGGTATATCTGTAGTATACAGACTATGGTATATCTGTAGTATACAGACTATGGTATATCTATGGTATACAGACTATGGTATATCTGTGTTATACAGACTATGGTATATCTGTGTTATACAGACTATGGTATATCTGTAGTATACAGACTATGGTATATCTGTAGTATACAGACTATGGTATATCTGTAGTATACAGACTATGGTATATCTATGGTATACAGACTATGGTATATCTGTAGTATACAGACTATGGTATATCTGTGGTATACAGAATATGGTATATCTGTAGTATACAGACTATGGTATATCTGTGGTATACAGACTATGGTATATCTGTGATATACAGGCTATGGTATATCTGTGGTATACAGACTATGGTATATCTATGGTATACAGACTATGGTATATCTGTAGTATACAGACTATGGTATATCTATGGTATACAGACTATGTTATATCTGTGGTATACAGACTATGGTTTATCTGTGGTATACAGACTATGGTATATCTGTAGTATACAGACTATGGTATATCTGTGGTATACAGACTATGGTATATCTGTGGTATACAGACTATGGTATATCTGTAGTATACAGACTATGGTATATCTATGGTATACAGGCTATGGTATATCTGTGGTATACAGACTATGGTATATCTATGGTATACAGACTATGGTACATCTGTAGTATACAGACTATGGTATATCTATGGTATACAGACTATGGTATATCTGTGGTATACAGACTATGGTATATCTGTAGTATACAGACTATGGTATATCTATGGTATACAAACTATGGTATATCTGTGGTATACAGACTATGTTATATCTGTAGTATACAGACTATGGTATATCTGTGGTATACAGACTATGGTATATCTGTAGTATACAGACTTTGGTATATCTGTAGTATACAGACTATGGTATATCTGTGGTATACAGACTATGGTATATCTGTAGTATACAGACTATGGTATATCTATGGTATACAGACTATGGTATATCTATGGTATACATACTATGGTATATCTGTGGTATACAGACTATGGTATATCTATGGTATACAGACTATGGTATATCTGTGGTATACAGACTATGGTATATCTGTGGTATACAGACTATGGTATATCTGTGGTATACAGACTATGGTATATCTGTAGTATACAGACTATGGTATATCTGTGGTATACAGATTATGGTATATCTGTAGTATACAGACTTTGGTATATCTGTAGTATACAGACTTTGGTATATCTGTAGTATACAGACTATGGTTTATCTGTGGTATACAGGCTATGGTATATCTGTAGTATACAGACTGTGGTTTATCTGTGGTATACAGACTATGGTATATCTATGGTATACAGACTATGGTATATCTGTAGTATACAGACTATGGTATATCTGTGGTATACAGACTATGGTATATCTGTAGTATACAGACTATGGTATATCTGTAGTATACAGACTATGGTATATCTGTAGTATACAGACTATGGTATATCTGTAGTATACAGACTATGGTATATCTGTAGTATACAGACTATGGTATATCTGTGGTATACAGACTATGGTATATCTGTAGTATACAGACTATGGTATATCTGTGGTATACAGACTATGGTATATCTGTGGTATACAGATATGGTGTATGGTATATCTATATATAGTATAACTTGATCTCAGGTGTGTAAGGATCTGCCTGCCTGATCTCAAGTGTGTAAGGATCTCTCTGCCTGATCTCAGGTTTGTAAGGATCTCACTGCCTGACCTCAGGTGTGCAAGGATCTCTCTGTTTGATCTCAGGTGTGTAAAGATCTCCCTGCTCATCTCAGGTGTGCAAGGATCTCCCTGCTTGATCTCAGTGGTGTAAGGATCTAGCTGCCTGATCGCAGGTGAGTAAGTATCGCCCTGCCTGATCTCAGGTGTGTAAGGATCTCCCTGCCTGAACTCAGGTGTGTAAGAATCTCCCTGCTTGATCTCAGGTGAGCAAGGATTTGCATGCTTGATCTCAGGTGTGTAAGGATCTCCCTGCCTGAACTCCGGTGTGTAAGAATCTCCCTGCTTGATCTAAGGTGTGTAAGGATCTCCCTGCCTCATCTCAGGTGTGCAAGGATCTCCCTGCTTGATCTCAGGTGTGTAAGGATGTCTACGCCTTATCTCAGGTGTGTAATGATTTCCCTGCTTGATCTCAGGTGTGTAAGGATCACCCTACTTGATCTAAGGTGTGTAAGGATCTCCCTGCTTGATCTCAGGTGTGTAAGGATCTCCCTGTTTGATCTAAGGTGTGTAAGAATCTCCCTGCCTGATCTCAGTTGTGTAAGGATCTCCCTGCCTCATCTCAGGTCTGCAAGGATCTCCCTGCTTGATCTCAGGTGTGTAAGGATCTCTATGCCTGATCTCAGGTGTGTAAGGATCTCCCTGCTTCATGACAGGTGTGTAAGGATTTCCCTGCTTGATCTAAGGTGTGTAAGGATCTCCCTGCTTGATCTAAGGTGTGTAAGAATTTCCCTGCCTGATCTCAGGTGTGTAAGGATCGCCCTGCCTCATCTCAGGTGTGCAAGAATCGCCCTGCTTGATCTCAGGTGTGTAAGGATCTCTATGCCTGATCTCAGGTGTGTAAGGATCTCCCTGCCTGATATCAGGTGTGTAAGGATCTCCCTGCTTCATGTCAGGTGTGTAAGAATCTCTCTGTCTGATCTAAGGTGTGTAAGGATCTCCCTGCTTGATCTCAGGTGTGTGAGGATCTCCCTGACTGACAATTATAGTATATAGTATACAGTACACAGTGTAGTACAGATGATATTATATTGTCATGGAACACAGTTTCAATACAGACATTTATAGTATACTAGCAATGTGGGACGGCGTTGCCCGTCATGTCATGACCGTTGGGCGCACGTGTGTGAAATGCAGACACACTGATGAACACAGACATATGCAACACACAGGCAGACACATACCATACATCCCAAGTGTCCCTCTTTGAGGGCCAAATCCCTCTGTCCCTCTTTCCCACCCTGTTGTGCCTCTTTTTAAGAGGTCAAACTGTGTGCAGGGCCGGCTCCACCTATAGGCGAGGTAGGCGCCGGCCTAGGGCACACACGTACTGGGGGCACGGGCATGCAGCGGAGAAGAGCTGCGCCCGCACACACCACGTCGGGAACCACAACACAGTCAGGTCTGTGTTGCTACTGCACTCCCTCATTGGGTCGGATCTTTAGTAATGCAGAGCGCGCTGGGAGTCATGATCTCCCGCCTTGCTCTGCATTACTGAAGAGAAGACTGCCCGGGAGCTACAGGTATGTGATGGGGGGCAAGTTGGAGCTGAGGGGGCATAGTGGAGCTGCTGGGGGCAAGTTGGAGCAGATGGGGGGCAAAGTGGAGATGATAGGGACAAGTTGGAGCTGATAGGGGCAAGTTGGAGCTGAGGGGGCATAGTGGAGCTGAAGGGGGGGCAAAAGTGGAGCTGGTGGTGTCAAGTTAGAGCAGATGGGGAGCAAAGTGGAACTCATGGGGGCAAGTTGGAGTGGATGGGGGGCAAAGTGGAGCTGATGGTGGCAAGTTGGAGCTGCTGGGAGCATAGTGGAGCTGATGGGGGGCATAGTGGAGCTGATGGGGGCAAGTTGGAGCTGGTGGGGGGCATCTCTTACAGGCATCTCCAGACCAGGGGCAGACTGGCCCAGGGGGCAGAGAGTGAGGATAATCATGAAAAGAGGTTGGGTATAAGTAGGCGGGGTATAAAGGGGTGGGACATAAGGGGCGGAGCAAAATGGGCGGCAAAATTAGGTTTTGCCTAGGGTGGCAAAAATCCTTGCACCAGCCCTGACTGTGTGGTGTGTATTACTTTGCTCTACAGCAATAAAGCAATAAACGTCAGTATATGTGTTTATACATTAGTCTGTGCAAATAAAATACTTTGGTCTTGAACTAAATCATTTATTCAGTTACATAAATAGCCAGTAATAGGTCATGAAATAACCTAAAAATTCTTACTAATGCCCCGCCCACCAGCCACACCCCCAACAATATCACCTAAAACTACAGTGTCCCTCTTTGGCCATGTGAAATGTTGGGAGGTATGCACATACACACAGTGAGCGGCAGAGACATGCAAAAGACATGTACACACAGACACACTGGAGATGCACACATATGTAACAGAGATGTACACACACACGCAACATATATGAGCAGAAACACATTCGCTCATGAGTTGTGCACCCCCCTGGCACTCAAAGGGTTAAGCTATAGAGAGGCATGTGAGAGTTAAATAGCAGTGGGAAGTGTGTTCATACCTGGGAACATTGACTTGTGGAGTCCCTAGAGGGGACTTATGTGTTGCTGATGTGGAGAGACAAATGGGGCAATCTGGGTTAAAAGTGGGCGGGGCTTAATTGTGAATAGGGGCGGGGCTTAACATAAATGTGGAAAAGTGTTAGTAATAGGCTGGGGAAGGAGGAGAAGTGGGAGGGAAATGCAAGTTTACAGTGTGAGAGGTTTGAACACACTCCCTGAGGGGTAAAACCTTATACACAACCCTGTGGCAGTCAGTGGGTTAAGTGTGTACCTGATGGCTGTCTGTCCTGTGTCTTGCATGGCAAATGATGACAGTGAATAAATAATTGAGCAATGAGGGCCTACCTTAACCCTTTGAGTGCCATGTTGTTCCACAGTGGCTGTAGTACAGGTCCTGCTGAGGCCACTGGGAGTCAGGGTGAGTGACTGTGTATCAGCCATATTTCTTTCTGGCTTTGTGTGTGTGTGTGTGTGTGTGTGTGTATGGGTGTTTGGTGCTGTGTGAGTGGGGCATGTGTGTGTAATACCTGTGAACTTTTACTTCTGGAGTCCCTCATGTGGTGCTGATGTGGAGAGAGCAATGGGGCAATTTTGGTTTAAAGTGGGCGGGGCTTAATCGTGAGTGGGGGCGGGGCTTAACATAAATGTGGAAAAGTGTTAGTAATAGGCTGGGGAAGGAGGAGAAGTGGGAGGGAAATGCAAGTTTGCAGTGTGAGGGGTTTTAACACACTCCCTGAGGGGTAAAACTTGATCAACAAACCCTGTGGCAGTCAGTGGGTTAAGTGTGTACCTGATGGCTGTCTGTCCTGTGTCTTGCATGCCAAATGATGACAGTGAAGAAATAATTCAGCAGAGGGCCTATCTTAACCCTTTGAGTGCCATTTTGTTCCCCTGGTGCTGCACTACAGGTCCTGCTGAGGCCACTGGGAGTCAGGGTGAGTGACTGTGTGTGTGTGTCATCCATATTTATTTCTGGCTTTGTGTGTGTATGTGGTGCTGTGTGAGTGGGGCATGTGTGTGTGTGGTGGTCTGTGTGTGAGTGGGGCATGTGTGTGTGTGGTGGTCTGTGTGTGAGTGGGGAATGTGTGTGTGTGTGTTTGGTGCTGTATGAGTGGGGCATTTGTGTTTGTCTGTGGTGTAGGAGCAAGTGGCGGCCATTTTATTTTTTTTCTGACTTTGATAGTGGTGGGCGGGCTACATAGTGGGGGCGGGCCAACTCCCTGCATGACTGAATCACCCAATAGGAGTAGTAACTCCTGCTTTATGCCTCCCCTGGGTGTGTTTTGGCAGGCACAAAGTCTTCTTTTATATATATAGATAGTATACAGTACATTAATATATAGTACACAGTACATAGTGTGCTACAGATTATATTACATTGCCATGGAATACAGTATCAATAGACTAATATAGGATATAGTATAAGGTACATAGTGTATAGAGTACAGTACACAATGTATAGTTTACAGTACACAGTGTATCGTGTACAGCACGATACACTGCCAGGAGTGTCACCCCAATACCTACCAACCCGCAGTCCTAGTGCCAGGAGTGTCACCCCAATATCTACCAACCCACAGTCCTAGTGTCAGGAGTGTCACCCCAATATCTACCAACCCGCAGTCCTAGTGTCAGGAGTGTCACCCCAATATCTACCAACCCACAGTCCTAGTGCCAGGAGTGTCACCCCAATATCTACCAACCCGCAGTCCTAGTGCCAGGAGTGTCACCTCAATATCTACCAACCCGCAGTCCTAGTGCCAGGAGTGTCACCCCAATATCTACCAACCCACAGTCCTAGTGTCAGGAGTGTCACCCCAATATCTACCAACCCGCAGTCCTAGTGTCAGGAGTGTCACCTCAATATCTACCAACCCGCAGTCCTAGTGCCAGGAGTGTCACCCCAATATCTACCAACCCGCAGTCCTAGTGCCAGGAGTGTCACCTCAATATCTACCAACCCGCAGTCCTAGTGCCAGGAGTGTCACCCCAATATCTACCAACCCACAGTCCTAGTGTCAGGAGTGTCACCCCAATATCTACCAACCCACAATCCTAGTGCCAGGAGTGTCACCCCAATATCTACCAACCTACAGTCCTAGTGTCAGGAGTGTCACCCCAATATCTACCAACCCACAGTCCTAGTGTCAGGAGTATCACCCCAATATCTACCAACCCACAGTCCTAGTGTCAGGAGTGTCACCCCAATATCTACCAACCCACAGTCCTAGTGTCAGGAGTGTCACCCCAATATCTACCAACCCACAGTCCTAGTGTCAGGAGTGTCACCCCAATACCTACCAACACGCAGTCCTAGTGCCAGGAGTGTCACCCCAATATCTACCAACCCACAGTCCTAGTGTCAGGAGTGTCACCCCTATATCTACCAACCCACAGTCCTAGTGTCAGTAGTGTCACCCCAATATCTACCAATCCACAGTCCTAGTGCCAGGAGTGTCACCCCAATACCTACCAACCCGCAGTCCTAGTGCCAGGAGTGTCACCCCAATATTTACCAACCCGCAGTCCTAGTGTCAGGAATGTCACCCCAATATCTACCAACCCACAGTCCTAGTGCCAGGAGTGTCACCCCAATATCTACCAACCCACAGTCCTAGTGTCAGGAGTATCACCCCAATATCTACCAACCCACAGTCCTAGTGTCAGGAGTGTCACCCCAATATCTACCAACCCACAGTCCTAGTGCCAGGAGTATCACCTAAATATCTACCAACCCACAGTCCTAGTGCCAGAAGTGTCACCCCAATATCTACCAACCCACAGTCCTAGTGCCAGGAGTGTCACCCCAATATCTACCAACCCACAGTCCTAGTGTCAGGAGTGTCACCCCAATATCTACCAACCCACAGTCCTAGTGTCAGGAGTGTCACCCCAATATCTACCAACCCACAGTCCTAGTGTCAGGAGTGTCACCCCAATATCTACCAACCCACAGTCCTAGTGTCAGGAGTGTCACCCCAATATCTACCAACCCACAGTCCTAGTGCCAGGAATGTCACCCCAATATCTACCAACCCGCAGTCCTAGTGCCAGGAGTATCACCCCAATATCTACCAACCCACAGTCCTAGTGCCAGGAGTGTCACCCCAATATCTACCAACCCACAGTCCTAGAGCCAGGAGTGTCACCTCAATATCTACCAACCCACAGTCCTAGTGCCAGGAGTGTCACCCCAATATCTACCAACCCACAGTCCTAGTGTCAGGAGTGTCACCCCAATATCTACCAACCCACAGTCCTAGTGCCAGGAATGTCACCCCAATATCTACCAACCCGCAGTCCTAGTGCCAGGAGTGTCACCCCAATATCTACCAACCCACAGTCCTAGTGCCAGGAGTATCACCCCAATATCTACCAACCCACAGTCCTAGTGTCAGGAATGTCACCCCAATATCTACCAACCCGCAGTCCTAGTGTCAGGAGTATCACCCCAATATCTACCAAACCACAGTCCTAGTGCCAGGAGTGTCACCCCAATATCTACCAACCCACAGTCCTAGTGCCAGGAGTATCACCCCAATATCTACCAACCCGCAGTCCTAGTGCCAGGAGTGTCACCCCAATATCTACCAACCCACAGTCCTAGTGTCAGGAGTATCACCCCAATATCTACCAACCCACAGTCCTAGTGTCAGGAGTATCACCCCAATATCTACCAACCCACAGTCCTAGTGTCAGGAGTGTCACCCCAATACCTACCAACCCGCAGTCCTAGTGCCAGGAGTGTCACCCCAATATCTACCAACCCACAGTCCTAGTGCCAGGAGTGTCACCCCAATATCTACCAATCCACAGTCCTAGTGTCAGGAGTGTCACCCCAATATCTACCAACCCGCAGTCCTAGTGTCAGGAGTGTCACCCCAATATCTACCAACCCACAGTCCTAGTGTCAGGAGTGTCACCCCAATATCTACCAACCCGCAGTCCTAGTGTCAGGAGTGTCACCCCAATATCTACCAACCCGCAGTCCTAGTGTCAGGAGTGTCACCCCAATATCTACCAACCCACAGTCCTAGTGCCAGGAGTGTCACCCCAATATCTACCAACCCACAGTCCTAGTGCCAGGAGTGTCACCCCAATATCTACAAACCCACAGTCCTAGTGCCAGGAGTGTCACCCCAATATCTACCAATCCACAGTACTAGTGTCAGGAGTGTCACCCCAATATCTACCAACCCACAGTCCTAGTGCCAGGAGTGTCACCCCAATATCTACCAACCCACAGTACTAGTGTCAAGAGTGTCACCCCAATATCTACCAACCCGCAGCACTAGTGCCAGGAGTGTCACCCCAATATCTACCAACCCACAGTCCTAGTGCCAGGAATGTCACCTCAATATCTACCAACCTACAGTCCTAGTGCCAGGAGTATCACCCCAATATCTACCAATCCACAGTCCTAGTGTCAGGAGTGTCACCCCAATATCTACCAACCCACAGTCCTAGTGTCAGGAGTGTCACCCCAATATCTACCAACCCACAGTCCTAGTGTCAGGAGTATCACCCCAATATCTACCAACCCACAGTCCTAGTGTCAGGAGTGTCACCCCAATATCTACCAACCCACAGTCCTAGTGCCAGGAGTGTCACCCCAATATCTACCAACCCACAGTCCTAGTGCCAGGAGTGTCACCCCAATATCTACCAACCCACAGTCCTAGTGCCAGGAGTGTCACCCCAATATCTACCAACCCACAGTCCTAGTGTCAGGAGTATCACCCCAATATCTACCAACCCGCAGTCCTAGTGTCAGGAGTGTCACCCCTATATCTACCAACCCACAGTCCTAGTGTCAGGAGTATCACCCCAATATCTACCAACCCACAGTCCTAGTGTCAGGAGTATCACCCCAATATCTACCAACCCGCAGTCCTAGTGTCAGGAGTATCACCCCAATATCTACCAACCCACAGTCCTAGTGTCAGGAGTATCACCCCAATATCTACCAACCCGCAGTCCTAGTGTCAGGAGTGTCACCTCAATATCTACCAACCCGCAGTCCTAGTGCCAGGAGTATCACCCCAATATCTACCAACCCACAGTCCTAGTGTCAGGAGTGTCACCCCAATACCTACCAACCCGCAGTCCTAGTGCCAGGAGTGTCACCTCAATATCTACCAACCCACAGTCCTAGTGTCAGGAGTGTCACCCCAATATCTACCAACCCACAGTCCTAGTGCCAGGAATGTCACCCCAATATCTACCAACCCGCAGTCCTAGTGCCAGGAGTGTCACCCCAATATCTACCAACCCGCAGTACTAGTGCCAGGAATGTCACCCCAATATCTACCAGCCCGCAGTCCTAGTGCCAGGAGTGTCACCCCAATATCTACCAACCCACAGTACTAGTGCCAGGAGTGTCACCCCAATATCTACCAACCCACAGTCCTAGTGCCAGGAATGTCACCCCAATATCTACCAACCCGCAGTCCTAGTGCCAGGAGTATCACCCCAATATCTACCAACCCACAGTCCTAGTGCCAGGAGTGTCACCTCAATATCTACCATCCCACAGTCCTAGTGCCAGGAGTGTCACCCCAATATCTACCAACCCACAGTCCTAGTGTCAGGAGTGTCACCCCAATATCTACCAACCCACAGTCCTAGTGTCAGGAGTGTCACCTCAATATCTACCAACCCACAGTCCTAGAGCCAGGAGTATCACCTCAATATCTACCAACCCGCAGTCCTAGTGTCAGGAGTGTCACCTCAATATCTACCAACCCACAGTCCTAGTGTCAGGAGTGTCACCCCAATATCTACCAACCCACAGTCCTAGTGTCAGGAGTGTCACCCCCAATATCTACCAACCCACAGTCCTAGTGTCAGGAGTATCACCCCAATATGTACCAACCCACAGTCCTAGTGTCAGGAGTGTCACCCCAATATCTACCAACCCGCAGTCCTAGTGCCAGGAGTGTCACCTCAATATCTACCAACCCACAGTCCTAGTGCCGAGTGTCACCCCAATATCTACCAACCCACAGTCCTAGTGCCAGGAGTGTCACCCCAATATCTACCAACCCACAGTCCTAGTGTCAGGAGTGTCACCTCAATATCTACCAACCCACAGTCCTAGTGTCAGGAGTGTCACCTCAATATCTACCAACCCACAGTCCTAGTGCCAGGAGTGTCACCCCAATATCTACCAACCCACAGTCCTAGTGCCGAGTGTCACCCCAATATCTACCAACCCGCAGTCCTAGTGTCAGGAGTGTCACCCCAATATCTACCAACCCACAGTCCTAGTGCCAGGAGTGTCACCCCAATATCTACCAACCCACAGTCCTAGTGCCAGGAGTGTCACCCCAATATCTACCAACCCACAGTCCTAGTGCCAGGAGTATCACCCCAATATCTACCAACCCACAGTCCTAGTGTCAGGAGTGTCACCTCAATATCTACCAACCCACAGTCCTAGTGTCAGGAGTGTCACCCCAATATCTACCAACCCACAGTCCTAGTGTCAGGAGTGTCACCCCAATATCTACCAACCCACAGTCCTAGTGTCAGGAGTGTCACCTCAATATCTACCAACCCACAGTCCTAGTGTCAGGAGTGTCACCTCAATATCTACCAACCCACAGTCCTAGTGCCAGGAGTGTCACCCCAATATCTACCAACCCACAGTCCTAGTGCCGAGTGTCACCCCAATATCTACCAACCCGCAGTCCTAGTGTCAGGAGTGTCACCCCAATATCTACCAACCCACAGTCCTAGTGCCAGGAGTATCACCCCAATATCTACCAACCCACAGTCCTAGTGCCAGGAGTGTCACCCCAATATCTACCAACCCACAGTCCTAGTGTCAGGAGTGTCACCCCAATATCTACCAACCCACAGTCCTAGTGCCAGGAGTATCACCCCAATATCTACCAACCCACAGTCCTAGTGTCAGGAGTGTCACCCCAATATCTACCAACCCGCAGTCCTAGTGTCAGGAGTGTCACCCCAATATCTACCAACCCACAGTCCTAGTGCCAGGAGTGTCACCCCAATACCTACCAACCCACAGTCCTAGTGCCAGGAGTGTCACCCCAATATCTACCAACCCACAGTCCTAGTGTCAGGAGTGTCAACCCAATATCTACCAATCCACAGTCCTAGTGTCAGGAGTGTCACCTCAATATCTACCAACCCACAGTCCTAGTGTCAGGAGTGTCACCCCAATATCTACCAATCCACAGTACTAGTGTCAGGAGTGTCACCCCAATATCTACCAACCCGCAGTCCTAGTGTCAGGAGTGTCACCCCAATATCTACCAACCCACAGTCCTAGTGCCAGGAGTGTCACCTCAATATCTACCAACCCACAGTCCTAGTGTCAGGAGTGTCACCCCAATATCTACCAACCCACAGTCCTAGTGCCAGGAATGTCACCCCAATATCTACCAACCCGCAGTCCTAGTGCCAGGAGTATCACCCCAATATCTACCAACCCACAGTCCTAGTGCCAGGAGTGTCACCCCAATATCTACTAACCCACAGTCCTAGTGTCAGGAGTGTCACCCCAATATCTACCAACCCACAGTCCTAGTGCCAGGAGTGTCACCTCAATATCTACCAACCCACAGTCCTAGTGCCAGGAGTGTCACCCCAATATCTACCAACCCGCAGTCCTAGTGCCTGGAGTATCACCCCAATATCTACCAACCCACAGTCCTAGTGTCAGGAGTGTCACCCCAATATCTACCAACCCACAGTCCTAGTGCCGAGTGTCACCCCAATATCTACCAACCCGCAGTCCTAGTGTCAGGAGTGTCACCCCAATATCTACCAACCCGCAGTCCTAGTGTCAGGAGTGTCACCCCAATATCTACCAACCCACAGTCCTAGTGCCGAGTGTCACCCCAATATCTACCAACCCGCAGTCCTAGTGCCGAGTGTCACCCCAATATCTACCAACCCGCAGTCCTAGTGTCAGGAGTGTCACCCCAATATCTACCAACCCACAGTCCTAGTGCCAGGAGTGTCACCCCAATATCTACCAACCCACAGTCCTAGTGCCAGGAGTATCACCCTAATATCTACCAACCCACAGTCCTAGTGCCAGGAGTATCACCCCAATATCTACCAACCCACAGTCCTAGTGTCAGGAGTGTCACCCCAATATCTACCAACCCACAGTCCTAGTGCCGAGTGTCACCCCAATATCTACCAACCCGCAGTCCTAGTGCCGAGTGTCACCCCAATATCTACCAACCCGCAGTCCTAGTGTCAGGAGTATCACCCCAATATCTACCAACCCACAGTCCTAGTGCCAGGAGTGTCACCCCAATATCTACCAACCCACAGTCCTAGTGTCAGGAGTATCACCCCAATATCTACCAACCCACAGTCCTAGTGCCAGGAGTATCACCCCAATATCTACCAACCCGCAGTCCTAGTGTCAGGAGTGTCACCCCAATATCTACCAACCCACAGTCCTAGTGCCAGGAATGTCACCCCTATATCTACCAACCCACAGTCCTAGTGCCAGGAGTGTCACCCCAATATCTACCAACCCACAGTCCTAGTGTCAGGAGTGTCACCCCAATATCTACCAACCCACAGTCCTAGTGTCAGGAGTGTCACCCCAATATCTACCAACCCACAGTCCTAGTGCCAGGAGTGTCACCCCAATATCTACCAACCCGCAGTCCTAGTGTCAGGAGTGTCACCCCAATATCCACCAACCCACAGTCCTAGTGCCAGGAGTGTCACCCCAATATCTACCAACCCACAGTCCTAGTGCCAGGAGTGTCACCCCAATATCTACCAACCCACAGTCCTAATGCCAGGAGTGTCACCTCAATATCTACCAACCCGCAGTACTAGTGTCAGGAGAGTCACCCCTATATCTACCAACCCACAGTCCTAGTGCCAGGAGTGTCACCCCAATATCTACCAACCCACAGTCCTAGTGTCAGGAGTGTCACCCCTATATCTACCAACCCACAGTCCTAGTGTCAGGAGTATCACCCCAATATCTACCAACCCGCAGTCCTAGTGTCAGGAGTGTCACCCCAATATCTACCAACCCACAGTCCTAGTGCCGAGTGTCACCCCAATATCTACCAACCCGCAGTACTAGTGTCAGGAGAGTCACCCCTATATCTACGAACCCACAGTCCTAGTGCCAGGAGTGTCACCCCAATATCTACCAACCCACAGTCCTAGTGTCAGGAGTGTCACCCCAATATCTACCAACCCACAGTCCTAGTGTCAGGAGTGTCACCCCAATATCTACCAACCCACAGTCCTAGTGCCAGGAGTGTCACCTCAGTATCTACCAACCCACAGTCCTAGTGTCAGGAGTGTCACCCCAATATCTACCAACCCACAGTCCTAGTGCCAGGAGTGTCACCCCAATATCTACCAACCCGCAGTACTAGTGTCAGGAGTGTCACCCCAATATCTACCAACCCACAGTCCTAGTGTCAGGAGTGTCACCCCAATATCTACCAACCCACAGTCCTAGTGCCAGGAATGTCACCTCAATATCTACCAACCCACAGTCCTAGTGCCAGGAGTGTCACCCCAATAACTACGAACCCACAGTCCTAGTGCCAGGAATGTCACCTCAATATCTACCAACCCACAGTCCTAGTGCCAGGAGTGTCACCCCAATAACTACCAACCCACAGTCCTAGTGCCAGGAGTGTCACCCCAATATCTACCAACCCGCAGTCCTAGTGTCAGGAGTGTCACCTCAATATCTACCAACCCGCAGTCCTAGTGTCAGGAGTGTCACCCCAATATCTACCAACCCACAGTCCTAGTGCCAGGAGTGTCACCCCAATATCTACCAATCCACAGTCCTAGTGCCAGGAGTGTCACCTCAATATCTACCAACCCACAGTCCTAGTGTCAGGAGTGTCACCTCAATATCTACCAACCCACAGTCCTAGTGTCAGGAGTGTCACCTCAATATCTACCAACCCGCAGTCCTAGTGCCAGGAGTGTCACCCCAATATCTACCAACCCACAGTCCTAGTGTCAGGAGTGTCACCCCAATATCTACCAACCCACAGTCCTAGTGTCAGGAGTGTCACCCCAATATCTACCAACCCACAGTCCTAGTGCCGAGTGTCACCCCAATATCTACCAACCCGCAGTCCTAGTGCCAGGAGTGTCACCCCAATATCTACCAACCCACAGTCCTAGTGTCAGGAGTATCACCCCAATATCTACCAACCCACAGTCCTAGTGCCAGGAGTGTCACCTCAATATCTACCAACCCGCAGTCCTAGTGTCAGGAGTGTCACCCCAATATCTACCAACCCACAGTCCTAGTGCCAGGAGTGTCACCCCAATATCTACCAATCCACAGTCTTAGTGCCAGGAGTGTCACCTCAATATCTACCAACCCACAGTCCTAGTGTCAGGAGTGTCACCTCAATATCTACCAACCCACAGTCCTAGTGTCAGGAGTGTCACCTCAATATCTACCAACCCGCAGTCCTAGTGCCAGGAGTGTCACCCCAATATCTACCAACCCACAGTCCTAGTGTCAGGAGTGTCACCCCAATATCTACCAACCCACAGTCCTAGTGTCAGGAGTGTCACCCCAATATCTACCAACCCACAGTCCTAGTGCCGAGTGTCACCCCAATATCTACCAACCCGCAGTCCTAGTGCCAGGAGTGTCACCCCAATATCTACCATCCCACAGTCCTAGTGTCAGGAGTATCACCCCAATATCTACCAACCAGCAGTCCTAGTGTCAGGAGTGTCACCCTTATATCTACCAACCCACAGTCCTAGTGCCAGGAGTGTCACCCCAATATCTACCAACCCACAGTCCTAGTGTCAGGAATGTCACCCCAATATCTACCAACCCACAGTCCTAGTGTCAGGAATGTCACCCCAATATCTACCAATCCACAGTCCTAGTGTCAGGAGTGTCACCCCTTATATCTACCAACCCACAGTCCTAGTGTCAGGAGTGTCACCCCAATATCTACCAACCCACAGTCCTAGTGTCAGGAGTGTCACCCCAATATCTACCAACCCACAGTCCTAGTGCCAGGAGTGTCACCCCAATATCTACCAACCCACAGTCCTAGTGTCAGGAGTGTCACCTCAATATCTACCAACCCACAGTCCTAGTGTCAGGAGTGTCACCCCAATATCTACCAACCCACAGTCCTAGTGTCAGGAGTGTCACCCCAATATCTACCAACCCGCAGTCCTAGTGCCAGGAGTGTCACCCCAATATCTACCAACCCACAGTCCTAGTGTCAGGAGTGTCACCCCTATATCTACCAACCCACAGTCCTAGTGTCAGGAGTGTCACCCCAATATCTACCAACCCACAGTCCTAGTGTCAGGAGTATCACCCCAATATCTACCAACCCACAGTCCTAGTGTCAGGAGTGTCACCCCAATATCTACCAACCCACAGTCCTAGTGTCAGGAGTATCACCCCAATATCTACCAACCCACAGTCCTAGTGCCAGGAGTATCACCCCAATATCTACCAACCCACAGTCCTAGTGTCAGGAGTGTCACCCCAATATCTACCAACCCACAGTCCTAGTGCCAGGAGTGTCACCCCAATATCTACCAACCCACAGTCCTAGTGCCAGGAGTGTCACCCCTATTTCTACCAACCCGCAGTCCTAGTGCCAGGAGTGTCACCCCAATATCTACCAACCCGCAGTCCTAGTGTCAGGAGTATCACCCCAATATCTACCAACCCACAGTCCTAGTGCCGAGTGTCACCCCAATATCTACCAACCCACAGTACTAGTGCCAGGAATGTCACCCCAATATCTACCAACCCACAGTCCTAGTGCCAGGAGTGTCACCCCAATATCTACCAACCCACAGTCCTAGTGTCAGGAATGTCACCCCAATATCTACCAACCCACAGTCCTAGTGTCAGGAGTGTCACCCCAATATCTACCAACCCACAGTACTAGTGTCAGGAGTGTCACCCCAATATCTACCAACCCACAGTCCTAGTGTCAGGAGTATCACCCCAATATCTACCAACCCGCAGTCCTAGTGTCAGGAATGTCACCCCAATATCTACCAACCCACAGTCCTAGTGCCGAGTGTCACCCCAATATCTACCAACCCACAGTCCTAGTGTCAGGAGTGTCACCTCAATATCTACCAACCCACAGTCCTAGTGTCAGGAGTGTCACCTCAATATCTACCAACCCACAGTACTAGTGCCAGGAATGTCACCCCAATATCTACCAACCCACAGTCCTAGTGCCAGGAGTGTCACCCCAATATCTACCAACCCACAGTCCTAGTGTCAGGAGTGTCACCCCAATATCTACCAACCCACAGTCCTAGTGCCAGGAATGTCACCCCAATATCTACCAACCCACAGTCCTAGTGTCAGGAGTGTCACCCCAATATCTACCAACCCACAGTCCTAGTGCCAGGAGTGTCACCCCAATATCTACCAACCCACAATCCTAGTGTCAGGAGTGTCACCCCAATATCTACCAACCCACAGTCCTAGTGCCAGGAGTATCACCCCAATGTCTACCAACCCACAGTCCTAGTGTCAGGATTGTCACCCCAATATCTACCAACCCACAGTCCTAGTGTCAGTAGTATCACCCCAATATCTACCAACCCACAGTCCTAGTGTCAGGAATGTCACCCCTATATCTACCAACCCACAGTCCTAGTGTCAGGAGTGTCACCCCTATATCTACCAACCCACAGTCCTAGTGTCAGGAGTGTCACCCCAATATCTACCAACCCGCAGTCCTAGTGTCAGGAATGTCACCCCAATATCTACCAACCCACAGTCCTAGTGCCAGGAGTGTCACCCCAATATCTACCAACCCACAGTCCTAGTGTCAGGAGTGTCACCCCAATATCTACCAACCCACAGTCCTAGTGTCAGGAGTGTCACCCCAATATCTACCAACCCACAGTCCTAGTGCCAGGAGTGTCACCCCAATATCTACCAACCCACAGTCCTAGTGCCAGGAGTATCACCCCAATATCTACCAACCCACAGTCCTAGAGCCAGGAGTGTCACCCCAATATCTACCAACCCACAATCCTAGTGCCAGGAATGTCACCCCAATATCTACCAACCCACAGTCCTAGTGTCAGGAGTGTCACCCCAATATCTACCAACCCACAGTCCTAGTGTCAGGAGTGTCACCCCAATATCTACCAACCCACAGTCCTAGTGCCAGGAGTGTCACCTCAATATCTACCAACCCACAGTCCTAGTGCCAGGAGTATCACCCCAATATCTACCAACCCGCAGTCCTAGTGCCAGGAGTGTCACCCCAATATCTACCAACCCACAGTCCTAGAGCCAGGAGTGTCACCTCAATATCTACCAACCCACAGTCCTAGTGCCAGGAGTGTCACCCCAATATCTACCAACCCACAGTCCTAGAGCCAGGAGTGTCACCTCAATATCTACCAACCCGCAGTCCTAGTGCCAGGAGTGTCACCCCTATATCTACCAACCCACAGTCCTAGTGCCAGGAATGTCACCCCAATATCTACCAACCCACAGTCCTAGTGTCAGGAGTGTCACCTCAATATCTACCAACCCACAGTCCTAGTGTCAGGAGTGTCACCCCAATATCTACCAACCCGCAGTCCTAGTGTCAGGAGTGTCACCCCAATATCTACCAACCCGCAGTACTAGTGCCAGGAATGTCACCCCAATACCTACCAACCCACAGTCCTAGTGCCAGGAGTGTCACCCCAATATCTACCAACCCACAGTCCTAGTGTCAGGAGTGTCACCGCAATATCTACCAACCCACAGTCCTAGTGCCAGGAGTATCACCCCAATATCTACCAACCCACAGTCCTAGTGTCAGGAGTGTCACCCCAATATCTACCAACCCACAGTCCTAGTGCCAGGAGTGTCACCCCAATATCTACCAACCCACAGTCCTAGTGTCAGGAGTGTCACCGCAATATCTACCAACCCACAGTCCTAGTGCCAGGAGTATCACCCCAATATCTACCAACCCACAGTCCTAGTGTCAGGAGTATCACCCCAATATCTACCAACCCACAGTCCTAGTGCCAGGAGTGTCACCTCAATATCTACCAACCCACAGTCCTAGTGTCAGGAGTATCACCCCAATATCTACCAACCCACAGTTCTAGTGCCAGGAGTATCACCCCAATATCTACCAACCCACAGTACTAGTGCCAGGAGTGTCACCTCAATATCTACCAACCCACAGTCCTAGTGCCAGGAATGTCACCCCAATATCTACCAACCCACAGTCCTAGTGTCAGGAGTGTCACCTCAATATCTACCAACCCACAGTCCTAGTGTCAGGAGTGTCACCCCAATATCTACCAACCCGCAGTCCTAGTGTCAGGAGTGTCACCCCAATATCTACCAACCCGCAGTACTAGTGCCAGGAATGTCACCCCAATACCTACCAACCCACAGTCCTAGTGCCAGGAGTGTCACCCCAATATCTACCAACCCACAGTCCTAGTGTCAGGAGTGTCACCGCAATATCTACCAACCCACAGTCCTAGTGCCAGGAGTATCACCCCAATATCTACCAACCCACAGTCCTAGTGTCAGGAGTGTCACCCCAATATCTACCAACCCACAGTCCTAGTGCCAGGAGTGTCACCCCAATATCTACCAACCCACAGTCCTAGTGTCAGGAGTGTCACCGCAATATCTACCAACCCACAGTCCTAGTGCCAGGAGTATCACCCCAATATCTACCAACCCACAGTCCTAGTGTCAGGAGTATCACCCCAATATCTACCAACCCACAGTTCTAGTGCCAGGAGTGTCACCTCAATATCTACCAACCCACAGTCCTAGTGTCAGGAGTGTCACCCCAATATCTACCAACCCACAGTCCTAGTGTCAGGAGTGTCACCCCAATATCTACCAACCCACAGTCCTAGTGCCAGGAGTGTCACCCCAATACCTACCAACCCACAGTCCTAGTGTCAGGAGTATCACCCCAATATCTACCAACCCACAGTTCTAGTGCCAGGAGTATCACCCCAATATCTACCAACCCACAGTACTAGTGCCAGGAGTGTCACCTCAATATCTACCAACCCACAGTCCTAGTGTCAGGAGTGTCACCCCAATATCTACCAACCCACAGTCCTAGTGCCAGGAGTATCATCTCAATATCTACCAACCCACAGTTCTAGTGCCAGGAGTATCACCCCAATATCTACCAACCCACAGTCCTAGTGTCAGGAGTGTCACCCCAATATCTACCAACCCACAGTCCTAGTGCCAGGAGTGTCACCCCAATATCTACCAACCCACAGTCCTAGTGCCAGGAGTATCACCCCAATATCTACCAACCCACAGTCCTAGTGCCAGGAGTGTCACCCCAATATCTACCAACCCACAGTCCTAGTGCCAGGAATGTCACCCCTATATCTACCAACCCACAGTCCTAATGTCAGGAGTGTCACCCCAATATCTACCAACCCACAGTCCTAGTGCCGAGTGTCACCCCAATATCTACCAACCCGCAGTCCTAGTGCCAGGAGTGTCACCCCAATATCTACCAACCCACAGTCCTAGTGTCAGGAGTATCACCCCAATATCTACCAACCAGCAGTCCTAGTGTCAGGAGTGTCACCCTTATATCTACCAACCCACAGTCCTAGTGCCAGGAGTGTCACCCCAATATCTACCAACCCACAGTCCTAGTGTCAGGAATGTCACCCCAATATCTACCAACCCACAGTCCTAGTGTCAGGAATGTCACCCCAATATCTACCAATCCACAGTCCTAGTGTCAGGAGTGTCACCCCTTATATCTACCAACCCACAGTCCTAGTGTCAGGAGTGTCACCCCAATATCTACCAACCCACAGTCCTAGTGTCAGGAGTGTCACCCCAATATCTACCAACCCACAGTCCTAGTGCCAGGAGTGTCACCCCTATATCTACCAACCCACAGTCCTAGTGTCAGGAGTGTCACCTCAATATCTACCAACCCACAGTCCTAGTGTCAGGAGTGTCACCCCAATATCTACCAACCCACAGTCCTAGTGTCAGGAGTGTCACCCCAATATCTACCAACCCGCAGTCCTAGTGCCAGGAGTGTCACCCCAATATCTACCAACCCACAGTCCTAGTGTCAGGAGTGTCACCCCTATATCTACCAACCCACAGTCCTAGTGTCAGGAGTGTCACCCCAATATCTACCAACCCACAGTCCTAGTGTCAGGAGTATCACCCCAATATCTACCAACCCACAGTCCTAGTGTCAGGAGTGTCACCCCAATATCTACCAACCCACAGTCCTAGTGTCAGGAGTATCACCCCAATATCTACCAACCCACAGTCCTAGTGCCAGGAGTATCACCCCAATATCTACCAACCCACAGTCCTAGTGTCAGGAGTGTCACCCCAATATCTACCAACCCACAGTCCTAGTGCCAGGAGTGTCACCCCAATATCTACCAACCCACAGTCCTAGTGCCAGGAGTGTCACCCCTATATCTACCAACCCACAGTCCTAGTGCCAGGAGTGTCACCCCAATATCTACCAACCCGCAGTCCTAGTGTCAGGAGTATCACCCCAATATCTACCAACCCACAGTCCTAGTGCCGAGTGTCACCCCAATATCTACCAACCCACAGTACTAGTGCCAGGAATGTCACCCCAATATCTACCAACCCACAGTCCTAGTGCCAGGAGTGTCACCCCAATATCTACCAACCCACAGTCCTAGTGTCAGGAATGTCACCCCAATATCTACCAACCCACAGTCCTAGTGTCAGGAGTGTCACCCCAATATCTACCAACCCACAGTACTAGTGTCAGGAGTGTCACCCCAATATCTACCAACCCACAGTCCTAGTGTCAGGAGTATCACCCCAATATCTACCAACCCGCAGTCCTAGTGTCAGGAATGTCACCCCAATATCTACCAACCCACAGTCCTAGTGCCGAGTGTCACCCCAATATCTACCAACCCACAGTCCTAGTGTCAGGAGTGTCACCTCAATATCTACCAACCCACAGTCCTAGTGTCAGGAGTGTCACCTCAATATCTACCAACCCACAGTACTAGTGCCAGGAATGTCACCCCAATATCTACCAACCCACAGTCCTAGTGCCAGGAGTGTCACCCCAATATCTACCAACCCACAGTCCTAGTGTCAGGAATGTCACCCCAATATCTACCATCCCACAGTCCTAGTGTCAGGAGTGTCACCCCAATATCTACCAACCCACAGTCCTAGTGCCGAGTGTCACCCCAATATCTACCAACCCACAGTCCTAGTGTCAGGAGTGTCACCTCAATATCTACCAACCCACAGTCCTAGTGCCAGGAGTGTCACCCCAATATCTACCAACCCACAGTCCTAGTGTCAGGAATGTCACCCCAATATCTACCAACCCGCAGTCCTAGTGTCAGGAATGTCACCCCAATATCTACCAACCCACAGTCCTAGTGCCGAGTGTCACCCCAATATCTACCAACCCACAGTCCTAGTGTCAGGAGTGTCACCTCAATATCTACCAACCCACAGTCCTAGTGTCAGGAGTGTCACCTCAATATCTACCAACCCACAGTACTAGTGCCAGGAATGTCACCCCAATATCTACCAACCCACAGTCCTAGTGCCAGGAGTGTCACCCCAATATCTACCAACCCACAGTCCTAGTGTCAGGAATGTCACCCCAATATCTACCATCCCACAGTCCTAGTGTCAGGAGTGTCACCCCAATATCTACCAACCCACAGTCCTAGTGCCAGGAATGTCACCCCAATATCTACCAACCCACAGTTCTAGTGTCAGGAGTGTCACCCCAATATCTACCAACCCACAGTCCTAGTGCCAGGAGTGTCACCCCAATATCTACCAACCCACAGTCCTAGTGTCAGGAGTGTCACCCCAATATCTACCAACCCACAGTCCTAGTGCCAGGAGTATCACCCCAATATCTACCAACCCACAGTCCTAGTGTCAGGATTGTCACCCCAATATCTACCAACCCACAGTCCTAGTGTCAGTAGTATCACCCCAATATCTACCAACCCACAGTCCTAGTGTCAGGAATGTCACCCCTATATCTACCAACCCACAGTCCTAGTGTCAGGAGTGTCACCCCTATATCTACCAACCCACAGTCCTAGTGTCAGGAGTGTCACCCCAATATCTACCAACCCGCAGTCCTAGTGTCAGGAATGTCACCCCAATATCTACCAACCCACAGTCCTAGTGCCAGGAGTGTCACCCCAATATCTACCAACCCACAGTCCTAGTGTCAGGAGTGTCACCCCAATATCTACCAACCCACAGTCCTAGTGTCAGGAGTGTCACCCCAATATCTACCAACCCACAGTCCTAGTGCCAGGAGTGTCACCCCAATATCTACCAACCCACAGTCCTAGTGCCAGGAGTATCACCCCAATATCTACCAACCCACAGTCCTAGAGCCAGGAGTGTCACCCCAATATCTACCAACCCACAATCCTAGTGCCAGGAATGTCACCCCAATATCTACCAACCCACAGTCCTAGTGTCAGGAGTGTCACCCCAATATCTACCAACCCACAGTCCTAGTGTCAGGAGTGTCACCCCAATATCTACCAACCCACAGTCCTAGTGCCAGGAGTGTCACCTCAATATCTACCAACCCACAGTCCTAGTGCCAGGAGTATCACCCCAATATCTACCAACCCGCAGTCCTAGTGCCAGGAGTGTCACCCCAATATCTACCAACCCACAGTCCTAGAGCCAGGAGTGTCACCTCAATAT
The DNA here is from genome assembly GCA_037306005.1 of Rhinophrynus dorsalis. Lineage (NCBI taxonomy): Eukaryota > Metazoa > Chordata > Amphibia > Anura > Rhinophrynidae > Rhinophrynus > Rhinophrynus dorsalis. The sequence continues at coordinate 372,802 of CM074724.1, read as the reverse complement.
CTACCAACCCACAGTCCTAGTGCCAGGAGTGTCACCCCAATATCTACCAACCCACAGTCCTAGAGCCAGGAGTGTCACCTCAATATCTACCAACCCGCAGTCCTAGTGCCAGGAGTGTCACCCCTATATCTACCAACCCACAGTCCTAGTGCCAGGAATGTCACCCCAATACCTACCAACCCGCAGTCCTAGTGCCAGGAATGTCACCCCAATATCTACCAACCCACAGTCCTAGTGTCAGGAGTGTCACCTCAATATCTACCAACCCACAGTCCTAGTGTCAGGAGTGTCACCCCAATATCTACCAACCCGCAGTCCTAGTGTCAGGAGTGTCACCCCAATATCTACCAACCCGCAGTACTAGTGCCAGGAATGTCACCCCAATACCTACCAACCCACAGTCCTAGTGCCAGGAGTGTCACCCCAATATCTACCAACCCACAGTCCTAGTGTCAGGAGTGTCACCGCAATATCTACCAACCCACAGTCCTAGTGCCAGGAGTATCACCCCAATATCTACCAACCCACAGTCCTAGTGCCAGGAGTATCACCCCAATATCTACCAACCCACAGTCCTAGTGCCAGGAATGTCACCCCAATATCTACCAACCCACAGTCCTAGTGTCAGGAGTGTCACCCCAATATCTACCAACCCACAGTCCTAGTGCCAGGAGTGTCACCCCAATACCTACCAACCCACAGTCCTAGTGTCAGGAGTATCACCCCAATATCTACCAACCCACAGTTCTAGTGCCAGGAGTATCACCCCAATATCTACCAACCCACAGTACTAGTGCCAGGAGTGTCACCCCAATATCTACCAACCCACACTCGTAGTGTCAGGAATGTCACCCCAATATCTACCAACCCACAGTGCTAGTGTCAGGAGTATCACCCCAATATCTACCAACCCACAGTACTAGTGCCAGGAGTGTCACCCCAATATCTACCAACCCACAGTCCTAGTGCCAGGAGTGTCACCTCAATATCTACCAACCCACAGTCCTAGTGTCAGGAGTATCACCCCAATATCTACCAACCCACAGTTCTAGTGCCAGGAGTATCACCCCAATATCTACCAACCCACAGTACTAGTGCCAGGAGTGTCACCCCAATATCTACCAACCCACACTCCTAGTGTCAGGAATGTCACCCCAATATCTACCAACCCACAGTGCTAGTGTCAGGAGTATCACCCCAATATCTACCAACCCACAGTCCTAGTGCCAGGAGTGTCACCCCAATATCTACCAACCCATAGTCCTAGTGTCAGGAGTATCACCCCAATATCTACCAACCCACAGTCCTAGTGTCAGGAATGTCACCCCAATATCTACCAACCCACAGTGCTAGTGTCAGGAGTATCACCCCAATATCTACCAACCCACAGTACTAGTGCCAGGAGTGTCACCCCAATATCTACCAACCCACAGTCCTAGTGTCAGGAGTGTCACCCCAATATCTACCAACCCACAGTCCTAGTGCCAGGAGTATCACCTCAATATCTACCAACCCACAGTTCTAGTGCCAGGAGTATCACCCCAATATCTACCAACCCACAGTCCTAGTGCCAGGAGTGTCACCCCAATATCTACCAACCCACAGTCGTAGTGCCAGGAGTATCACCCCAATATCTACCAACCCACAGTCCTAGTGCCAGGAGTGTCACCCCAATATCTACCAACCCACAGTCCTAGTGCCAGGAATGTCACCCCTATATCTACCAACCCACAGTCCTAATGTCAGGAGTGTCACCCCAATATCTACCAACCCACAGTCCTAGTGTCAGGAATGTCACCCCAATATCTACCAACCCACAGTCCTAGTGCCGAGTGTCACCCCAATATCTACCAACCCACAGTACTAGTGTCAGGAGTGTCATCCCAATATCTACCAACCCACAGTCCTAGTGTCAGGAGTGTCACCCCAATATCTACCAACCCGCAGTCCTAGTGTCAGGAGTGTCACCCCAATATCTACCAACCCACAGTCCTAGTGCCAGGAGTGTCACCCCAATATCTACCAACCCACAGTCCTAGTGTCAGGAGAGTCACCCCAATATCTACCAACCCGCAGTACTAGTGTCAGGAGTGTCACCCCAATACCTACCAATCCACAGTCCTAGTGCCAGAAGTGTCACCCCAATATCTACCAACCCACAGTCCTAGTGCCAGGAGTGTCACCCCAATATCTACCAACCCACAGTCCTAGTGCCAGGAGTATCACCCCAATATCTACCAACCCACAGTTCTAGTGCCAGGAGTATCACCCCAATATCTACCAACCCACAGTACTAGTGCCAGGAGTGTCACCCCAATATCTACCAACCCACACTCCTAGTGTCAGGAATGTCACCCCAATATCTACCAACCCACAGTGCTAGTGTCAGGAGTATCACCCCAATATCTACCAACCCACAGTACTAGTGCCAGGAGTGTCACCCCAATATCTACCAACCCACAGTCCTAGTGCCAGGAGTGTCACCTCAATATCTACCAACCCACAGTCCTAGTGTCAGGAGTATCACCCCAATATCTACCAACCCACAGTTCTAGTGCCAGGAGTATCACCCCAATATCTACCAACCCACAGTACTAGTGCCAGGAGTGTCACCCCAATATCTACCAACCCACACTCCTAGTGTCAGGAATGTCACCTCAATATCTACCAACCCACAGTGCTAGTGTCAGGAGTATCACCCCAATATCTACCAACCCACAGTCCTAGTGCCAGGAGTGTCACCCCAATATCTACCAACCCACAGTCCTAGTGTCAGGAGTATCACCCCAATATCTACCAACCCACAGTCCTAGTGTCAGGAATGTCACCCCAATATCTACCAACCCACAGTGCTAGTGTCAGGAGTATCACCCCAATATCTACCAACCCACAGTACTAGTGCCAGGAGTGTCACCCCAATATCTACCAACCCACAGTCCTAGTGTCAGGAGTGTCACCCCAATATCTACCAACCCACAGTCCTAGTGCCAGGAGTATCACCACAATATCTACCAACCCACAGTTCTAGTGCCAGGAGTATCACCCCAATATCTACCAACCCACAGTCCTAGTGTCAGGAGTGTCACCCCAATATCTACCAACCCACAGTCCTAGTGTCAGGAGTGTCACCCCAATATCTACCAACCCACAGTCCTAGTGTCAGGAGTGTCACCCCAATATCTACCAACCCACAGTCCTAGTGCCAGGAGTGTCACCCCAATATCTACCAACCCACAGTCCTAGTGCCAGGAGTATCACCCCAATATCTACCAACCCACAGTCCTAGTGCCAGGAGTGTCACCCCAATATCTACCAACCCACAGTCCTAGTGCCAGGAATGTCACCCCTATATCTACCAACCCACAGTCCTAATGTCAGGAGTGTCACCCCAATATCTACCAACCCACAGTCCTAGTGTCAGGAATGTCACCCCAATATCTACCAACCCACAGTCCTAGTGCCGAGTGTCACCCCAATATCTACCAACCCACAGTACTAGTGTCAGGAGTGTCATCCCAATATCTACCAACCCACAGTCCTAGTGTCAGGAGTGTCACCCCAATATCTACCAACCCGCAGTCCTAGTGTCAGGAGTGTCACCCCAATATCTACCAACCCACAGTCCTAGTGCCAGGAGTGTCACCCCAATATCTACCAACCCACAGTCCTAGTGTCAGGAGAGTCACCCCAATATCTACCAACCCGCAGTACTAGTGTCAGGAGTGTCACCCCAATACCTACCAATCCACAGTCCTAGTGTCAGGAGTGTCACCCCAATATCTACCAACCCACAGTCCTAGTGCCAGGAGTGTCACCCCAATATCTACCAACCCACAGTCCTAGTGCCAGGAGTATCACCCCAATATCTACCAACCCACAGTCCTAGTGCCAGGAGTGTCACCCCAATATCTACCAACCCACAGTCCTAGTGCCAGGAGTATCACCCCTATATCTACCAACCCACAGTCCTAATGTCAGGAGTGTCACCCCAATATCTACCAACCCACAGTCCTAGTGTCAGGAATGTCACCCCAATATCTACCAACCCACAGTCCTAGTGCCGAGTGTCACCCCAATATCTACCAACCCACAGTACTAGTGTCAGGAGTGTCATCCCAATATCTACCAACCCACAGTCCTAGTGTCAGGAGTGTCACCCCAATATCTACCAACCCGCAGTCCTAGTGTCAGGAGTGTCACCCCAATATCTACCAACCCACAGTCCTAGTGCCAGGAGTGTCACCCCAATATCTACCAACCCACAGTCCTAGTGTCAGGAGAGTCACCCCAATATCTACCAACCCGCAGTACTAGTGTCAGGAGTGTCACCCCAATACCTACCAATCCACAGTCCTAGTGCCAGAAGTGTCACCCCAATATCTACAAACCCACAGTACTAGTGTCAGGAGTGTCGCCCCAATATCTACCAACCCGCAGTCCTAGTGCCAGGAGTGTCACCCCAATATCTACCAACCCACAGTCCTAGTGTCAGGAGTGTCGCCCCAATATCTACCAACCCGCAGTCCTAGTGCCAGGAGTGTCACCCCAATATCTACCAACCCACAGTCCTAGTGTCAGGAGTGTCGCCCCAATATCTACCAACCCGCAGTCCTAGTGCCAGGAGTGTCACCCCAATATCTACCAACCCACAGTCCTAGTGCCGAGTGTCACCCCTTATATCTACCAACCCACAGTCCTAGTGTCAGGAGTGTCACCCCAATATCTACCAACCCACAGTACTAGTGTCAGGAGTATCACCCCAATATCTACCAACCCACAGTCCTAGTGCCAGGAGTGTCACCCCAATATCTACCAACCCGCAGTCCTAGTGCCAGGAGTATCACCCCAATATCTACCAACCCACAGTCCTAGTGCCAGAAGTGTCACCCCAATATCTACCAACCCACAGTCCTAGTGTCAGGAGTGTCACCCCAATATCTACCAACCCACAGTCCTAGTGCCAGGAGTATCACCCCAATATCTACCAACCCACAGTACTAGTGTCAGGAGTGTCACCCCAATATCTACCAACCCACAGTCCTAGTGTCA
>CM074724.1:240253-360253 GCA_037306005.1 Rhinophrynus dorsalis | reverse complement strand
ATCACACTGTGTGGTGTGTATAGAAGTGTATCACCCTGGTGTCCCTGTGTTTAGGAGATCAGACTGTGTGGTGTGTATATAAGTGTATCACTCTGGTGTCCCTGTGTTCTGGAGATCAGACTGTGTGGTGTGTATAGAAGTGTATCACCCTGGTGTCCCTGTGTTTAGGAGATCAGACTGTGTGGTGTGTATAGAAGTGTATCACCCTGGTGTCCCTGTGTTTAGGAGATCAGACTGTGTGGTGTGTATATAAGTGTATCACCCTGGTGTCCCTGTGTTTAGGAGATCAGACTGTGTGGTGTGTATAGAAGTGTATCACCCTGGTGTCCCTGTGTGTAGGAGATCAGACTGTGTGGTGTGTATATAAGTGTATCACCCTGGTGTCCCTGTGTTTAGGAAATCAGACTGTGTGGTGTGTGTATATAAGTGTATCACCCTGGTGTCCCTGTGTTTAGGAGATCAGACTGTGTGGTGTGTATATAAGTGTATCACCCTGGTGTCTCTGTGTTTAGGAGATCAGACTGTGCGGTGTGTATATAAGTGTATCGCCCTGGTGTACCTGTGTGTAGAAGATCAGACTGTGTGGTGTGTATATAAGTGTATCACCCTGGTGTCCCTGTGTTTAGGAGATCAGACTGTGTGATGTGTATATAAGTGTATCACCCTGGTGTCCCTGTGTTTAGGAGATCAGACTGTGCGGTGTGTATATAAGTGTATCGCCCTGGTGTACCTGTGTTTAGGAGATCACACTGTGTGGTGTGTATATAAGTGTATCGCCCTGGTGTCCCTGTGTTTAGGAGATCAGACTGTGAGGTGTGTATATAAGTGTATCACCCTGGTGTCCCTGTGTTTAGGAGATCAGACTGTGTGGTGTGTATATAAGTGTATCACCCTGGTGTCCCTGTGTTTAGGAGATCAGACTGTGTGGTGTGTATATAAGTGTATCACCCTGGTGTCACTGTGTTTAGGAGATCAGACTGTGTGGTGTGTATATAAGTGTATCACCCTGGTGTCCCTGTGTTTAGGAGATCAGACTGTGTGGTGTGTATATAAGTGTATCACCCTGGTGTCCCTGTGTTTAGGAGATCAGGCTGTGTGGTGTGTATATAAGTGTATCACCCTGGTATCCCTGTGTTTAGGAGATCAGACTGTGAGGTGTGTATATAAGTGTATCACCTTGTGCCACAGCAATAAAACTCACATTAATGTTTGTTTAACCTTCAATATATGTATTTATAAATGAGTCTGTGCAAATAAAACACTTTGGTCTTGCTCTAAACAATGTATTCAGTTACACAAAGAGGCATCAATAGGTCATAAAATGACCTAAAAATTCTCAGTAATGCCCCACCTACCAGCCACGCCCCCAGCAACCCACCTAACACACACGTCTGGCCACTGGAAATGTTAGGAGGTATGATAACACTTACATATGCATGAAGACACACAGTATATACACACACTCAGACATAAGCATAAGGAATACACAAACACATATACACACACAAACATACATATACAAGCATAAGGATATATACAAACACACAAATAAACACAACACACATAAATATATACACATACAAGTATTAGAACATATACACACATACACACTTATGCACATACACACACATACAAGTGTAAGGATATATATATACACATATATATATAGACACACACACACACATATATACAAGAATAAGGATATATACAAGTATAAGGAGATATATATATATATACACACACACACACATACAAGTATAAGGATATATATACACACACATACAAGTATAAGGATATATATACACACACACACATACAAGTATAAGGATATATATACACACACACACACACACACATACAAGTATAAGGATATATATACACACACACACACACACACACATACAAGTATAAGGATATATATACACACACACACACACACACACATACAAGTATAAGGATATATACACACACACACATACAAGTATAAGGATATATATACACACACACACATACAAGTATAAGGATATATATACACACACACACACACACACACACATACAAGTATAAGGATATATATACACACACACACACACACACACACACACACATACAAGTATAAGGATATATACACACACACACACACACACATACAAGTATAAGGATATATATATACACACACATACAAGTATAAGGATATATATAGACACACAGAAGAGTCCATTGGATTAATACAGGAGACTCCCCTCCCCTTATCCTTACTGGTTCAGCCTGTGTTGGGGGGTGGGGTGGGGGGTGAGAGCACATTGTATTGTTTGGGATGTGGGGGGGGGATGTCCCCAGGCTGCTTGCTCACATTCACTCCTGGTATGTCTATTGTATATCTGGATGATGCCGGCCTGATTGTGTGAGGAGTTAATATTACAGAGAAATAGCTCATGATGGTAGATTCGGGGCCATTCTAATACTGGGTGCGATGCTGAGGAACGAGGCTGTGTCACTGGGGGAGAAGAGAAGCTATTAGCAGGCTCTCTACAGACGGACATGCTCCTGCCTCTGTGTTTTCTGCTTTCTGATTTCAGCTCCTGCTAAATCCTCTTGAGCTGCATCTGGTGGACCTGCTGTTATCCCCGGCAAATCAGATAATACGTCCTAACCCCAGGCCTCATCCAACCTGTCATTCACTAGGACTGCCCAGACCAACAGGTCATCTAAATGCCCATCCCTAACAGTCATTAGCAAATACCACCCCACCTAACCGGTCATCCACTCACACTGCAAATCCCACCAGCCCTGACAGGCATACCTCTGGCTCTCAAAAGGTTAATGACCACAACCCCAACTTCCCAGTCCTTCACTAACACTGCCAAGTCCCACTAGTCATTACTGTATATAGCACAATCTAACTGGTCATCTACTAACACTGCCCAGACCCCCTAGTCATTACTAAACATAACCCAAACTAACTGGCCCTCCACTAACATTGCCCAGTCCCACTAATAATTACTAAACACAACAACATCTAACTCATCATCTACTAATGCTATCCAGTCCAACTAGTCATTACTAAACACCGCAACATCTAACTGGTCATCCGCTAACGCTGCCCAGACAGTCCCACTAGTCATTACTATACATAACACAATCTAACTGGTCATCCACTAACATTGCCCAGTCCCACTAGTAATTACTAAACACAACAAAATCTAACTCATCATCTACTAATGCTATCCAGTCCAACTAGTCATTACTAAACACCGCAACATCTAACTGGTCATCTACTAACACTGCCCAGTCCCACTAGTCATTACTAAACACCGCAACATCTAACTGGTCATCCGCCAACGCTGCCCAGACAGTCCCACTAGTCATTACTATACATAACACAATCTAACTGGTCATCCACTAACATTGCCCAGTCCCACTAGTAATTACTAAACACAACAAAATCTAACTCATCATCTACTAATGCTATCCAGTCCAACTAGTCATTACTAAACACCACAACATCTAACTGGTCTTCCACTAACACTGCCCAGTCACATTAGTCATTACTGTACATAACACAATCTAACTGGTCATCTGTTAACACTGCTCAGTCCCACTGGTCATTACTAAACAATTCCTGAACACAACAACATCTTACTGATCATCCACTAACACTGCCCAGTCCCACTAGTCATTACTGAACACCACAACATCTAACTGGTCTTCCACTAACACTACCCAGTCCCACTAGTCATTACTGAACACAACAACATCTAACTGGTCTTCCACTAACACTGCCCAGACCCCCTAGTCATTACTGAACACCACAACATCTAACTGGTCTTCCACTAACACTACCCAGTCCCACTAGTCATTACTGAACACAACAACATCTAACTGGTCTTCCACTAACACTACCCAGTCCCACTAGTCATTACTGAACACAACAACATCTAACTGGTCTTCCACTAACACTGCCCAGACCCCCTAGTCATTACTAAACATAACCCAAACTAACTGGCCCTCCACTAACATTGCCCAGTCCCACTAATAATTACTAAACACAACAACATCTAACTCATCATCTACTAATGCTATCCAGTCCAACTAGTCATTACTAAACACCGCAACATCTAACTGGTCATCCGCTAACGCTGCCCAGATAGTCCCACTAGTCATTACTATACATAACACAATCTAACTGGTCATCCACTAACACTCCCCAGTACCACTAGTCATTACTAAACACCACATCTAACTGGTCTTCCACTAACACAGCCCAGTCCCACTAGTCATTACTGTACATAACACAATCTAACTGGTCATCTACTAACACTGCCCAGTCCCACTGGTCATTACTGAACACCACAACATCTAACTGGTCTTCCACTAACACTACCCAGTCCCACTAGTCATTACTGAACACAACAACATCTAACTGGTCTTCCACTAACACTGCCCAGTCCCACTGGTCATTACTGAACACCACAACATCTAACTGGTCTTCCACTAACACTACCCAGTCCCACTAGTCATTACTGAACACAACAACATCTAACTGGTCACCCACTAACACTGCCCAGTCCCACTAGTCATTACTGAACACAACAACATCTAACTGATCACCCACTAACACTGTCCAGTCCAACTAGTCATTACTAAACACCACAACATCTAACTGGTCATCCACTAACACTGCCCAGTCCCACTAGTCATTACTGTACATAACACAATCTAACTGGTCCTCCACTAACACTGCCCAGACCCCCTAGTCCCCCTAGACACCCAAACTAACTGGCCCTCCACTAACATTGCCCAGTCCCACTAGTAATTACTAAACACAACAACATCTAACTCATCATCTACTAATGCTATCCAGTCCAACTAGTCATTACTAAACACCGCAACATCTAACTGGTCATCCGCTAACGCTGCCCAGACAGTCCCACTAGTCATTAATAAACACCACAACATGTAACTGGTCATCCACTAACACTGCCCAGTACCACTAGATTATTACCAAACACCACAATATCTAACTGATCATCCACTAACACTGCCCAGTCACACTAGTCATTACTGTTCATAACACAATCTAACTGGACATCCACTAACACTGCCCAGTCCCACTAGTCATTACTAAACACCACAACATCTATGTGATCATCCACTAACACTGCCCAGTCCCGCTATTCATTACTAAACACCACAACATCTAACTGGTCATCCACTAACACTACCCAGTCCCACTAGTCATTACTAAAAACTTCAGCATCTAACTGGTCATCCACTAACACTGCCCAGTCCCACTAGTCATAACTAAACACCACAACATGTATGTGATCATCCGCTAACACTGCCCAGTCCCACTAGTCATTACTGAACACAACAACATCTAACTGATCATCCACTAACACTGCACAGACCCACTAGTCATTACTAAACACCACAACATCTAACTGATCATCCACTAACACTGCCCAGTCACACTAGTCATTACTAAAAACCACAACATGTATGTGATCATCCACTAACATTGCCCAGTCCCACGAGTCATTACTGAACACAACAACATTTAACTGATCATCCACTAACACTGCACAGTCCCACTAGTTGTTACTGAACACAACAACATCTAAGTGATCATCCGCTAACACTGCCCAGACCCACTAGTCATTACTAAACACCACAACACCTAACTGATCATCCACTAACACTGCCCAGTCACACTAGTCATTTCTAAACACCACAACATGTATGTGATCACCCACTAACACTGCCCAGTACCACTAGTCATTACTAAACACCACAACATCTAAGTAATCATCCACTAACACTGCCCAGTCACACTAGTCATTACTAAACACCACAACATCTATGTGATCATCCACTAACACTGCCCAGTCCCGCTATTCATTACTAAACACCACAACATCTAACTGGTCATCCACTAACACTACCCAGTCCCACTAGTCATTACTAAAAACTTCAACATCTAACTGGTCATCCACTAACACTGCCCAGTCCCACTAGTCATAACTAAACACCACAACATGTATGTGATCATCCGCTAACACTGCCCAGTCCCACTAGTCATTACTGAACACAACAACATCTAACTGATCATCCACTAACACTGCACAGACCCACTAGTCATTACTAAACACCACAACATCTAACTGATCATCCACTAACACTGCCCAGTCACACTAGTCATTACTAAAAACCACAACATGTATGTGATCATCCACTAACATTGCCCAGTCCCACGAGTCATTACTGAACACAACAACATTTAACTGATCATCCACTAACACTGCACAGTCCCACTAGTTGTTACTGAACACAACAACATCTAAGTGATCATCCGCTAACACTGCCCAGACCCACTAGTCATTACTAAACACCACAACACCTAACTGATCATCCACTAACACTGCCCAGTCACACTAGTCATTTCTAAACACCACAACATGTATGTGATCACCCACTAACACTGCCCAGTACCACTAGTCATTACTAAACACCACAACATCTAAGTAATCATCCACTAACACTGCCCAGTCCCACTAGTCATTACTGAACACAACAACATCTAACTGATCATCCGCTAACACTGCCCAGACCCACTAGTCATTACTAAACACCACAACATCTAACTGATAATTCACTAACACTGCCCAGTCACACTAGTCATTTCTAAACACCACAACATGCATGTGATCACCCACTAACACTGCCCAGTACCACTAGTCATTACTAAACACCACAACATCTAACTGGTCATCCACTAACACTGCCCAGTCTCACTAGTCATTACTAAACACCAAAACATGTATGTGATCATCCACTAACACTGCCCCAGTCCCAGTAGTCATTACTAAACACCACAACATCTAACTGGTCATCCACTAACACTGCCCAGTACCACTAGTCATTACTGAACACAACAGCATCTAACTGATCATCCGCTAACACTGCCCAGTCCCACTAGTCATTACTAAACACCAAAACATGTATGTGATTATCCACTAACACTGACCCAGTCCCAGTAGTCATTACTGAACACAACAACATCTAACTGATCATCCACTAACACTGCCCAGTCCCACTAGTCATTACTAAACACAACAACATCTAAGTGATCCTCCACTAACACTGCCCAGTCCCACTAGATAATTACCAAACACCACAACATCTAACTGATCATCCACTAACACTGCGCAGACCCACTAGTCATTACTAAACACCACAACATCTAACTGATCATCCACTAACACTGCCCAGTCACACTAGTCATTACTAAAAACCACAACATGTATGTGATCATCCACTAACACTGCCCAGTCCCACTAGTCATTACTGAACACAACAACATTTAACTGATCATCCACTAACACTGCACAGTCCCACTAGTCATTACTGAACACAACAACATCTAAGTGATCATCCGCTAACACTGCCCAGACCCACTAGTCATTACTAAACACCACAACACCTAACTGATCATCCACTAACACTGCCCAGTCACACTAGTCATTTCTAAACACCACAACATGCATGTGATCACCCACTAACACTGCCCAGTACCACTAGTCATTACTAAACACCACAACATCTAAGTAATCATCCACTAACACTGCCCAGTCCCACTAGTCATTACTGAACACAACATCTAAGTGATCATCCGCTAACACTGCCCAGACCCACTAGTCATTACTAAACACCACAACATCTAACTGATCATCCACTAACACTGCCCAGTCACACTAGTCATTACTAAACACCACAGCATCTAACTGGTCATCCACTAACACTGCCCAGTCACCCTAGTCATTACTAAACACCAAAACATGTATGTGATCATCCACTAACACTGCCCCAGTCCCAGTAGTCATTACTAAACACCACAACATCTAACTGATCATCCACTAACACTGCCCCAGTCCCAGTAGTCATTACTAAACACCACAACATCTAACTGATCATCCACTAACACTGCCCAGTCACACTAGTCATTACTAAACACCACAACATCTAACTGATCATCCACTAACACTGCCCAGTCACACTAGTCATTACTAAACACCACAACATCTAACTGGTCTTCCACTAACACTACCCAGTCACCCTAGTCATTACTAAACACCAAAACATGTATGTGATCATCCACTAACACTGCCCCAGTCCCACTAGTCATTACTAAACACCACAACATCTAACTGATCATCCACTAACACTGCCCAGTCACACTAGTCATTACTAAACACCACAACATCTAACTGGTCATCCACTAACACTGCCCAGTCCCACTAGTCATTACTAAACACCACAACATCTAACTGGTCATCCACTAACACTGCCCAGTCCCACTAGTCATTACTAAACACCACAACATCTAACTGGTCATCCACTAACACTGCCCAGTCACACTAGTCATTACTAAACACCACAACATCTAACTGGTCATCCACTAACACTGCCCAGTCACACTAGTCATTACTAAACACCACAACATCTAACTGGTCATCCACTAACACTGCCCAGTCACACTAGTCATTACTAAACACCACAACATCTAACTGGTCATCCACTAACACTGACCAGTCCCACTAGTCATTACTAAACACCACAACATCTAACTGGTCATCCACTAACACTGCCCAGTCCCACTAGTCATTACTGAACACAACAACATCTAACTGATCATCCACTAACACTGCCCAGTCACACTAGTCATTACTAAACACCACAACATCTAACTGATCATCCACTAACACTGCCCAGTCACACTAGTCATTACTGAACACAACAACATCTAACTGATCATTCACTAACACTGCCCAGTCCCACTAGTCTTTACTGAACACAACAACATCTAACTGATAATTCACTAACACTGCCCAGTCCCACTAGTCATTACTAAACACCACAACATCTAAGTGATCATCCACTAACACTGCCCAGTCCCACTAGTCATTACTGAACACAACAACATCTAACTGATCATCCACTAACACTGCCCAGTCACACTAGTCATTACTAAACACAACAACATCTAACTGATCATCCACTAACACTGCCCAGACCCACTAGTCATTACTGAACACAACAACATCTAACTGATCATCCACTAACACTGCCCAGTCACACTAGTCATTACTAAACACCACAACATCTAACTGATCATCCACTAACACTGCCCAGTCACACTAGTCATTACTGAACACAACAACATCTAACTGATCATTCACTAACACTGCCCAGACCCACTAGTCTTTACTGAACACAACATCTAACTGATAATTCACTAACACTGCCCAGTCCCACTAGTCATTACTAAACACCACAACATCTAAGTGATCATCCACTAACACTGCCCAGTCCCACTAGTCATTACTAACCACCACAACATCTAACTGGTCATCCACTAACACTGCCCAGCCAGTCCCACTAGTCATTACTAACCACCACAACATGTATGTGATCATCCACTAACACTGCCCAGTCACACTAGTCATTACTGAACACAACCCCATCTAACTGCCATTAACCCCTCCTTTTTCTCTCTCACATTCAATCATATTATTTTTATTGGTGTATTTCGATCATTCACCATTTTACTCTTTTACCAATCCACAGTTACATTTATTTATGTATCACATGTCTACACATCATTCTCTATTATTTTCATATCTACATAATTCCATTAATACATACTTTCACTTACATAGTATACTTACATAGTAACAAAGTTAATGAGGCTGAAAAAAAGACGTGCATCCATGAAGTCCAGCCCATGTCCAAACACCCCTTTTCATCCAGAGGAAGGCAAAAAAACCCCCACTGAAGCCATTTCCAATTAAGCCCTAAATTACTCTAAATGGCAGTCAGATATTTCCCTGGATCAGCAACCTATCTGCACTGAAGCCATCTCTCATAATTCTTAATATTGTTCTGTGCTAGACAGGCATCCATTGCTTTTTTGAAAGCAGTTACAGTATGTCCAAGCACAACATCCCGAGGCAAAGAATTTCATAGTTTTACTGCCCTTACTGTAAAAAATTCCTGCCTTTGTTTTGGTCAAAAACGCCTTTCCTCTAGTCTTAATGGATGACCCCTCGTTCTTAGCTCACTTACTGGTGAATTACAATAATTCACACATTTCTAGGTATTCTTTTATTTTTCATTATGTGCTGTATATTCACCAGTATTTGTCACCACCAGTATAGGCCTTGTTCTGACTCCTAGTAATGAGACACGCTTTCTACTGTTGCATTCACATGAATCAGGTGAAATTGTCCGTAATGTACATTATGTAACTATTTTTTATGATGGCAACACTTAAAATCAATATAACTGAATATACAGCATTAGTGCCACCCCTTAGTGTTCTTACCAAAAATGGTGTGAATCCTACCTTCCGGCTTCCCGAAGCCCTACAGGTCTTATAAAAACTGCAGAAGCTCTTTTCTTCCTGTCCAGTCTTTCGATATCCTGACCCTTCTTGGCCATTCATTGTCCAAGTTGGTGCTCTAAGCTGGGAACAGGACCCATTATTTTCCAATGAGATGAAAACTGGTAACTCTTGGTTATTGAATTTGCATTGGATGAATGGGCACACCTTTTGGAAGGTTCCCCTATTCCCATTACTACCCTTACTGATCATAAAAAGATTTCCTATTTGGAGTGAACTCACCATCTTAACACAAGACAAGGTAGATGGGCTTTGTTTTAACCAGATTCAATTAAATCATCTCATACCATGGTCAAAGCCAATGCTCTTTCCTGACAAATTCTGTATCCAGCCTTCAATGAACCAGGAACTGTAATTCCCACTAGCCGCATCATCTCAGCCTTGTCCTCTGCTTGCATCTCATAAATTCTACTGGCTTAGCAGGATCTTTCTATTGACCTCCAACCACCCCTGGTCACTATTTTATTTCCTGGGGGGGAATTCTTCTCCTGCAACTGATCATCCAAGTATCTGAAAATCCACACGGTTGGTGGAGAGCCAGTTCAGTTGGCCTTCTCTCAGAATGGATGTTTTTTCATGCTTGGATTATCTGGACCAGAAACAAGTCCTCTCATCTTAAGCCTCTGGGTCTGCTTCATCTACTCCCTGTTACTTTTATCACCTCTTGAAGTTGCTTTCTTCTTCAGAGATGGCTGCTATTTTTGTCAAGGAGGTTTTTTGTCTGAGTGGTGTTCCTTTGTAGATAGCCTCTGATAGGGGTCTTAATTTATCTTTTGCTTTGGAGGGCTTTTTGCCTTCACCTGTGTATCGATCGGAATTTTTTGCACTGCCTACATACTTTTTTGATGTCTTAAGTTATAATCGACTTGTCTTTCTGCTCTGAGTTCTGTTTACACCACAGACACGGATTCCCTGGTTAATTCCTTGAGTGGCTATGGGATAAAATCCTAGAGAAGTTATCACATTCCCAGGCGAGTGGAGATGACAGACTTCTTTACCCAGCACTCTTGTTTTTCCCTGAGGATTAGCTGTGGCTTTTTTTTGCCAGACATCTTAAAGGGTAAGAATAGGGTCCATAAAATATCCTTTTAAATGACTGATTGTTTCCCCACAGCTTAAAACACATGTTTTCCTCCTGTTTTCCCCGCAGATCAATAGATCATCAAGGCTGGGAGACATCAACAACTCACACCACGCACATGGGAGATTGCTTTGTCTCTGGATAAGCCCACTGAATCTGTAGACATGGTGTGTTTGTGGGTATGTGTTGGGGGCAGTTTTCTAGTCCACAGAAAGACTGATAGGAGCTGTTTTAGGGCTGTAGCCCTGGGCTTTTTCCCAAGTCTCCTATAGAACCTTCCATAGGACTTAGTAAAACATGACTATTATATTTTAATATGTAGAGCTTAGAGAATATAAGGTAGACGGGTGATGACAGAAGCTTAATCAGAACCTATTGGGTCCTGGGGTGAACACATTGATATACAAAGCGTTGGATATCTCTGTGAGCCATGGAAGAAAAGAGAAGTGGCTCTCGAGTGCTATTCTTATCTTCCTGGCTGGAAGTGAGTGGACACATGTGATATCAGCAGCCTCCAGACCAGACAGGGAGGTTGTATAATGGGAAAGCCTGGCATCTGACACGTGTGATATCATGTCCCCAGCTCAGCTAGGGAGGTTGTCTGATGGGAAAGGCTTGAAAAGGACACTTGTGATGTCATGTCCCACTTACCTTACTATGGCTAGAAATTCCTAATGGCCTCTGTGAATTTTGCCCTTGTGCCTTTGTTCAAGAGATAACATCTTCAGTCAGTCCTGATGTCAGGTCCATAGTGGCAGACGTGACAGTTTCTGGAAGGATATAAGGTCCATGGGGGTTCACATGACAGTTACTGGTGGATGTCAGGTCCATGGAGGAGGACATGACAGTTACTGGCAGGATATCAGGTCCATGGAGGAGGACATGACAGTTACTGGCAGGATGTCAGGTCCATGGGGGTTCACATGACCGTTACTGACAGGATATTAGGTCTATAGAGGCGGACATGACAGTTACTGGCAGGATATCAGGTCCATGGAGGAGGACATGACAGTTACTGACAGGATGTCAGGTCCATGGAGGAGGACATGGCAGTTACTGGCAGGATATCAGGTCCATGGAGGAGACATGACAGTTACTGGTAGGATGTCAGGTCCATGGGGGAGGGCATAACAGTTACTGGTGGGATGTCAGGTCCATGGGGGAGGACATGACAGTTACTGGCAGGATATCAGGTCCATGGGGGCAGACATAACAGTTACTGGTGGGATGTCAGGTCCATGGGGGAGGGCATGACAGTTACTGGCAGAATGTCAGGTCCATGGGGGAGGACATGACAGTTACTGGCAGGATGTCAGGTCCATGGAGGCAGACATGACAGTTACTGGCAGGATATCAGGTCCATGGGGGCAGACATAACAGTTACTGGTGGGATGTCAGGTCCATGGGGGAGGGCATGACAGTTACTGGCAGAATGTCAGGTCCATGGGGGAGGACATGACAGTTACTGGCAGGATGTCAGGTCCATGGGGGAGGACATGACAGTTACTGGCAGGATATCAGGTCCGTGGGGGGAGGGCATGACAGTTACTGGCAGGATATCAGGTCCATGGAGGTGGACATGACAGTTACTGGTAAGATATCAGGTCCATGGAGGCAGACATGACAGTTATTGGCAGGATGTCAGGTCCATGGGGGTGGACATGACAGTTACTGGCAGGATATCAGGTCCATGGGGGCAGACATGACAGTTACTGGTAGGATGTCAGGTCCATGGAGGCAGACATGACAGTTACTGGCAGGATATCAGGTCCATGGGAGGAGGACATGACAGTTACTGGCAGGATATCAGGTCCATGGAGGCAGACATGACAGTTCCTGGCGGGATGTCAGGTCCATGGAGGAGGACATGACAGTTACTGGCAGGATATCAGGTCCATGGGGGCAGACATAACAGTTACTGGTAGGATGTCAGGTCCATGGAGGCAGACATGACAGTTACTGGCAGGATATCAGGTCCATGGGAGGAGGACATGACAGTTACTGGCAGGATGTCAGGTCCATGGAGGCAGACATGACAGTTCCTGGCGGGATGTCAGGTCCATGGGGGAGGACATGACAGTTACTGGCAGGATATCAGGTCCATGGGGGCAGACATAACAGTTACTGGCAGGATATCAGGTCCATGGAGGCGGACATGACAGTTACTGGCAGGATATCAGGTCCATGGGGGCAGACATAACAGTTACTGGTAGGATGTCAGGTCCATGGGGGCGGACATGACAGTTACTGGCAAGATATCAGGTCCATGGAGGAGGACATGACAGTTACTGGCAGGATGTCAGGTCCATGGGGGAGGACATGACAGTTACTGGCAGGATATCAGGTCCATGGGGGCAGACATAACAGTTACTGGCAGGATATCAGGTCCATGGAGGAGGACATGACAGTTACTGGCAGGATATCAGGTCCATGGGGGCAGACATAACAGTTACTGGCAAGATATCAGGTCCATGGAGGAGGACATGACAGTTACTGGCAGGATATCAGGTCCATGGGGGCAGACATAACAGTTACTGGCAGGATATCAGGTCCATGGAGGAGGACATGACAGTTACTGGCAGGATGTCAGGTCCATGGGGGAGGACATGACAGTTACTGGCAGGATATCAGGTCCATGGGGGCAGACATAACAGTTACTGGCAGGATATCAGGTCCATGGAGGAGGACATGACAGTTACTGGCAGGATATCAGGTCCATGGGGGCAGACATAACAGTTACTGGCAGGATATCAGGTCCATGGAGGAGGACATGACAGTTACTGGCAGGATATCAGGTCCATGGGGGCAGACATAACAGTTACTGGCAGGATATCAGGTCCATGGGGGCAGACATGACAGTTATTGACAGGATGTCAGGTCCATGGGGGTGGACATGACACTTACTGGCAGGATGTCAGGTCCATGGAGGAGGACATGACAGTTATTGACAGGATGTCAGGTCCATGGGGGTGGACATGACACTTACTGGCAGGATGTCAGGTCCATGGGGGCAGACATGACAGTTACTGGCAGGACAACAGGAGGCAAACGCCCACTGCACATAGTAATCTTAACCCTCTAAAGACCAGAGGGTTGTGCAATGGATTGCTTTGCAATGTGTTTTACACCCTCTGATTCTTAAAGGGTTATGTAAGCTCATGCGCTCCGCCTGATCACCAATTCTGGGTTGAACCAGGGGACATGTGAAAATTCCCCAAAATCCCATTGATCTAAATGGGACATTTAATCCCTTGGATTTTAAGGGGGGGTCATATTAAAGCAGATCGTTCACCTTAATTCAACTTGTCATATTTGAAAACTGCATTCAGAGCTGCCTATATGTCATGTTATCCAAAAGTCCGGCAGATGTCTAGTTTAGAAGATATTCACACGTTTACTTCTGGGTAAAGTGAAAGTGACATCTCCTGGTACTGCACAGAGATTCATTACCATTTGCCACATCACTGAAAAGGCTTCATTAGCAAATGAAAATGTCAGTTGTGAGCTTAATTAGCATATGAATGCATCACTGTCTAGAATAATTAGCATTTGCAGACTTCACTGTTACCTCATAGGTACCGCAATTAGCATACATTATCACATGGCAACAAGCGTGAATTCACTGTACATTTGCTGGACTTGGTCAATGCAGTTTTCAAATATGCAAACTTGAATTAAGTTGAAAGCTCCAGTTTAAGAATGGAATTGTTAATATTAAATCAGGGGACACTAGTCTGATTACAGTGGATGAGGTGTTACTGATGTTATCAAAGCTGAAAGAAAATAAATCAATTAGTCCAGATCAGATTCATCCATAAGTAATAAAATAGCTTACTTGTCTACTTACAGCACCTCTAACAGAGCTTTATAACTGATCCCTGATAACAGAATTGGTGCCAGATGACTGGAAAACTGGCAATGTAGAACCACTACACAAAAAGGCAGTAGGTAGGACTCTGGCAACTACAGACCAGTGAGTCTGACATGAGTAGTTGGGAAATATATGGAAACACTATTGAAAGGAAGAATTGTTTCATATCTAATGACAAAATCCATGGCAGCAGGGCTATACAACGGGAAAACCTTGGCATGCAAATCTGGGTGAATTTTTCATTTATGTTACTCAAGTGTGAAACAGTAGATGTTGCATATTTGGAATTTAGTAAAGCTTTGGATATTATACCGTATAGGAAACTGATTCATGAGATGAATGGTTTGGGACTGGACTCAAAGGTAGTTTATTGGATAAATAATGACAGGAAACAATGCATCCTAATCAATAGCATTTATTCAGAGGAAGGATGGGTCACTAGTGGAGTGCCATGGGGGTCAGTTCTAGGGCCTTATCTCTTAAATATATTCATTAATGACATTACTGGTGGAATTCAAGGTAAGATGTGCCTTTTTAGATTATACAAATATCTGTAACAAGGGTGACCCTCAAAGAGGGATAAACCATTGTAACGGGCCCTAGGCCATTACTAAGAACTCGTACATGAACTGGTCACCCTGTCCCCTTGTGCTAGGTTATAGGACTATGGACTGTCGAACAGTTTCGTATGTTAGATGTGCGAGGGGGATACGCGAACACCACAGCCGGGAGTTTCCCGGTTCCTTTGTTCGAGGCATCAAGGCTGCCGCGAACGCGGGAACCGGAGGCAGTGAGTCGACGCCGGATTGGCCGACGTATGACTCACTGCGCACACTGGTTGGCCAGGGTGGGAGCTGCATATTGACCCTGGTGTGTACGTGCTTCAGCCCTGGTATAACCCAAATGTGTATTCCCCCTCATCAAACCTTTTGTCTCTGTCTTGACCTAATTACACTGTCTGTACTGCAGAGGTTGAGCAATATGCTAACTAGGACAAATGCCATTGGCCTCTTTTCTCTGCTTACCATTGGCCCTTCTGTTCCATCGGCCATTGGTCCTTTTTGTCACCAGTGTCCCCTGTATAGTGTGTTTGATTGGTCCCTAGCCCAAGCCCTTATTTTAATACCTAGCCCCTCCTGTCACATTGTGACCCTGTGATGGAGTGTATAAGAACATGTGTTGAGTTCAATAAAGTGTGTTCGTGTGGCTACAGAAAGTCTCCTGTGTTGTTTGTGTTCGGATGGTCTAAAGGATCCACTCTGATCCCCATCCTCCGAGGCGTCTTCGAGCTGATTCACGTTCCTGCGAACCCCGCCTCGAACTGCGATTCCCGGCCCTCCTGAACCTCCCTTTCTCGATACTCGACGGGACCCGGTGTCCAAACCGGTGTTGGCATTCGACGGGTTCGAGAGTGCCGCGAAGGGTTTCGCTCCAACCGGGGTGTTCGAGGAAATCTAGCCACCTTCGAGAGCAGGGAATCCGGCAACGACGGCCCAGGGCTTCCCGGCTTCCTGGGATACCGTTATAACCATATGCATGAGGATTTAGTAAAACTGGAGAAATAGACAAAGATATGGGATCTAACATAATACTGAAAAGTTCAATATAATGCATTTAGGACACAGAAATCTAGAGATGGAATATAGGCGTAGCTGTATTGTGCTGACCAAAAATTCAGAGGACAGGACATCTGGTGCAGCTCTAATTAAGATGGCTGCATTATAATTAAGCCATTGACCTAAGTCTGCAATTTACTGCCATCCTCCATAACTCTGATACAATGCCTGCTCTCCAGTGCAAGTTGATGGGATCCCTATCTTCTCTTCACGGCTACTCAGCTCTTTTCTACGGCTGAGAGGTTCAAACACTCAACTCTCAAACCACTATAACACCTTTATGTCAAACATGTCCTATAGAAATAATCAGAACTGTGTCAATGACAAAAGTCTCTTGGAGGCCTTAGTAGTAGAAAAAGCGCAATCACTTTCAGATTTTACCCAAATCAAACTCTATCTCCTGTGGCAACAAAGCCAGATACTTACTTGCGCTTATGGCCAAACAACATAACCTAAGCATTCCATCATTCAAATCCAACACCCCACATTAGGGATCACCTCTTCTATCACACTTACCAGCAGATCCTTCTGAAATTTCCATGACGCCCTTTATAAAGCCCCTTTGGATGACCTCACTAAAGGTGTCAAATTACAGAACACACAATTACCAAACCTGACTTCATTTCTTAACACACATACTTCCACCAGTGAAATTTATGGACACAGCCCCTATCAGAGGTGTAAGTAGAAGCCACCGGTCCCTGGTGCAAGAATTGCCATGGGCCCCCCCAACCACATTGGCCCCCTCATCCACATTGCCCCTTCCACAATGCCCACTTCATCTCCACATTGCCCCTTCCATCTCAACAATGCCCCTTCCATCTCCACAATGCCCCTTCCACAATGCCCCCTTCATCTCCACATTGCCCCTTCCACAATGCCCGCTTCATCTCCACATTGCCCCTTCCACAATGCCCCCTTCATCTCCACAATGCCCCTTCCATCTCAACAATGCCCCTTCCACAATGCCCCCTTCATCTCCACAATGCCCCCATCTCCACATTTCCACTTCCACAATGCCCCCATCTTCACATTGCCCCTTCATCTCCACATTTCCCCTTTATCTCCACCTTGCCGCTACCTCCAGTCCTGGTGGTCTAGCGGAGTGTCTTGACAGATCTGTGCCTTTTTTCGGCACAGATCTTGAGAACTGAAGCTCCCGCGCCGCTCTAGTAATGCAGAGGCTGGGAGATGATGTAATCTCCCAGCGCTCTATATTACTAGAGCGGCACGCCAAATGGGAGATCAGCTGAGCGACTGCTGCGGGCAAGGTGGTCGCAGGGGGTGGCTGGGAGTGACAACCCCTATTGTTACGCCACTGGCCCTATTTTGTTGGAGCTGGGTGTGCGCCAGGTTTGTCCTCTGCAGTCGATCCTCTTCAGCTCTGCCCTTGTTGCACTATTACGACAATCTTCAGATCTGACTTTGTGCTAGGGCATTTGCGTGAGTGGGAGAGAAATCAAACTTTCTCTTCGCTGATATAATAAATAGTAAATTAGGTTGAAATAAAAAACACTATATTTTGCCACGGTATAATGCAGAAAATGAGATTTATATAAAACTTTGACTCCAAACTGGGTATTAGTCTGTTTACCACAACTTTTAGGTTTATTACTAATACCCTGTATAATCCTATATGTTCCTGTCTGCTATAAATGCATCTAATCTTTTCTTAAATGTAACCATTGTATCTGCTTTTACTCCATCATTGGGCAAGGAATTCAACAATTTAACGCCCCATTGTAAAAAACTCCTTTGCTGAAGTTGAAACCTTCTTTCCTCTGATCATAAGGAGTGGCCCAGAGCTATTTGATCAGGTCTTGGAAGGTAAAGTTCAACACAGAGGTCCTTGTATTGACGTCTCATGCACTTATACAGTGTAACAAGAATCTCCTCTTAGGCAAAATTTCTGAAGACTAAATAAAACAAGTTTTTCCTGACATTCTTCATACTTTAAATCCTCCTTTCCCTAAATTAAATGTGTTACTCTTCCAGTTCTAGAATATCCTTTATCAGAACTGGTGCACAAAACGGCACTACAAATTCGAGATGAGATTTTTCCAACAATTTGCACAATGGAAAAATGATGTTATCTCCTCTTGCTTCAATTCACCTTTCTATGCAAGACGAGATTTCGTTCCTCTTGCTACTGCTGTTTGACACTGATCACTGTTTCCAAGTTTATAGTTGACTCCCAGATTTTTCTATAGTAACAGTCTCCTAGATTAATCCATTAAGTTGATAAGTAGTATAAAAAATTATATACAGTTCCATATTGTTTCTACATACAAAAAAGCAGTTTTCTTAAATTTTAGACTGAGAGAAGATCTGATTTATTACAGATAGGTAATTCCAGGCTTTCGGAGCTCTGAAAGAGAAAGCAGATCAACTGGCTTCTTTCTTATAGTGTAGTATACTTAGGGAGTTGTTAGCAGTGGAGTGGAGGTTATAGATAGGTAGTATGGAGATCTGGAGTGATCATACTGCTCAGGTAGTGTGGAATAGTCAGTGAGTTGTTAGTAGTGGAGGTTATAGTTAGTATGGAGATCTGGAGTAATCATACTGCTCAGGTAGTGTGGAATAGTCAGTGAGTTGTTAGTAGTGGAGGTTATAGATAGTATGGAGATCTGGAGTGATCATACTGCTCAGGTAGTGTGGAATAGTCAGTGAGTTGTTAGCAGTGGAGGTTATATATAGTATGGAGATCTGGAGTGATCATACTGCTCAGGTAGTGTGGAATAGTCAGTGAGTTGTTAGTAGTGGAGGTTATAGTTAGTATGGAGATCTGGAGTGATCATACTGCTCAGTAGTGTGGAACAGTCAGTGAGTTGTTAGTAGTGAAGGTTATAGTTAGTATGTAGATCTAGAGTGATCATACTGCTCAGGTAGTGTGGAATAGTCAGTGAGTTGTTAGTAGCGGAGGTTATAGATAGTATGGAGATCTGGAGTGATCATACTGCTCAGGTAGTGTGGAACAGTCAGTGAGTTGTTAGTAGTGGAGGTTATAGTTAGTATGTAGATCTAGAGTGATCATACTGCTCAGGTAGTGTGGAATAGTCAGTGAGTTGTTAGTAGCGGAGGTTATAGATAGTATGGAGATCTGGAGTAATCATACTGCTCAGATAGTGTGGAATAGTCAGTGAGTTGTTAGTAGTGGAGGTTATAGTTAGTATGGAGATCTGTAGTGATCATATTGCTCAGGTAGTGTGGAATAGTCAGTGAGTTGTTAGTAGTGGATGTTATAGTTAGTATGGAGATCTGGAGTGATCATACTGCTCAGGTGCTGTGGAATAGTCAGTGAGTTGTTAGTAGTGGAGGTTATAGTTAGAATGGAGATCTGGAGTGATCATACTGCTCAGGTAGTGTGGAATAGTCAGTGAGTTGTTAGTAGTGGAGGTTATAGTTAGTATGGAGATCTGGAGTGATCATACTGCTCAGGTAGTGTGGAATAGTCAGTGAGTTGTTAGCAGTGGAGGTTATAGTTAGTATGGAGATCTGGAGTGATCATACTGCTCAGGTAGTGTGGAATAGTCAGTGAGTTGTTAGTAGTGGAGGTTATAGTTAGTATGGAGATCTGTAGTGATCATAGTGCTCAGGTAGTGTGGAATAGTCAGTGAGTTGTTAGTAGTGGAGGTTATAGTTAGTATGGAGATCTGGAGTGATCATACTGCTCAGGTAATGTGGAATAGTCAGTGAGTTGTTAGCAGTGAAGGTTATAGTTAGTATAGAGATCTGGAGTGATCATACTGATCAGGTAGTGTGGAATAGTCAGTGAGTTGTTAGCAGTGGAGGTTATAGTTAGTATGGAGATCTGGAGTGATCATACTGCTCAGGTAGTGTGGAATAGTCAGTGAGTTGTTAGCAGTGGAGGTTATAGTTAGTATGGAGATCTGGAGTGATCATACTGCTCAGGTAGTGTGGAATAGTCAGTGAGTTGTTAGCAGTGGAGGTTATAGTTAGTATGGAGATCTGGAGTGATCATACTGCTCAGGTAGTGTGGAATAGTCAGTGAGTTGTTAGCAGTGGAGGTTATAGTTAGTATGGAGATCTGGAGAGATCATACTGCTCAGGTAGTGTGAAATAGTCAGTGAGTTGTTAGTAGTGGAGGTTATAGTTAGTATGGAGATCTGGAGTGATCATACTGCTCAGATAGTGTGGAATAGTCAGTGAGTTGTTAGTAGCGGAGGTTATAGTTAGTATGGAGATCTGTAGTGATCATACTGCTAAGGTAGTGTGGAATAGTCAGTGAGTTGTTAGCAGTGGAGGTTATAGTTAGTATGCAGAGCTGGAGTGATCATACTGCTCAGGTGGTGTGGAATAGTCAGGGAGTTGTTACAGTGGAGCGGAGGTTATAGTTAGTATTGAGATCTGGAGTGATCATACTGCTCAGGTAGTGTGGAATAGTCAGTGAGTTGTTAGCAGTGGAGGTTATAGTTAGTATGGAGATCTGGAGTGATCATACTGCTCAGGTAGTGTGGAATAGTCAGTGAGTTGTTAGCAGTGGAGGTTATAGTTAGTATGGAGATCTGGAGTGATCATACTGCTCAGGTAGTGTGGAATAGTCAGTGAGTTGTTAGTAGTGGAGGTTATAGTTAGTATGGAGATCTGGAGTGATCATACTGCTCAGGTAGTGTGGAATAGTCAGTGATTTGTTAGCAGTGGAGGTTATAGTTAGTATGGAGATCTGGAGTGATCATACTGCTCAGGTAGTGTGGAATAGTCAGTGAGTTGTCAGTAGTGGAGGTTATAGTTAGTATGGAGATCTGGAGTGATCATACTGCTCAGGTAGTGTGGAATAGTCAGTGAGTTGTTAGTAGCGGAGGTTATAGGTAGTATGGAGATCTGGAGTGATCATACTGCTCAGGTAGTGTGGAATAGTCAGTGAGTTGTTAGTAGTGGAGGTTATAGATAGTATGGAGATCTGGAGTGATCATACTGCTCAGGTAGTGTGGAATAGTCAGTGAGTTGTTAGCAGTGGAGGTTATAGTTAGTATGGAGATCTGGAGTGATCATACTGCTCAGGTAATGTGTAATAGTCAGTGAGTTGTTAGCAGTGGAGGTTATAGATAGTATGGAGATCTGGAGTGATCATCCTGCTCAGGTAGTGTGGAATAGTCACTGAGTTGTTAGTAGTGGAGGTTATAGTTAGTATGGAGAGCTGGAGTGATCATAGTGCTCAGGTAGTGTGGAATAGTCAGTGAGTTGTTATTAGTGGAGGTTATAGTTAGTATGGAGATCTGGAGTGATCATACTGCTCAGGTAATGTGGAATAGTCAGTGAGTTGTTAGCAGTGAAGGTTATAGTTAGTATAGAGATCTGGAGTGATCATACTGATCAGGTAGTGTGGAATAGTCAGTGAGTTGTTAGCGGTGGAGGTTATAGTTAGTATGGAGATCTGGAGTGATCATAGTGCTCAGGTAGTGTGGAATAGTCAGTGAGTTGTTAGCAGTGGAGGTTATAGTTAGTATGGAGATCTGGAGTGATCATACTGCTCAGGTAGTGTGGAATAGTCAGTGAGTTGTTAGCAGTGGAGGTTATAGTTAGTATGGAGATCTGGAGTGATCATACTGCTCAGGTAGTGTGGAATAGTCAGTGAGTTGTTAGCAGTGGAGGTTATAGTTAGTATGGAGATCTGGAGAGATCATACTGCTCAGGTAGTGTGAAATAGTCAGTGAGTTGTTAGTAGTGGAGGTTATAGTTAGTATGGAGATCTGGAGTGATCATACTGCTCAGATAGTGTGGAATAGTCAGTGAGTTGTTAGTAGCGGAGGTTATAGTTAGTATGGAGATCTGTAGTGATCATACTGCTAAGGTAGTGTGGAATAGTCAGTGAGTTGTTAGCAGTGGAGGTTATTGTTAGTATGCAGAGCTGGAGTGATCATACTGCTCAGGTGGTGTGGAATAGTCAGGGAGTTGTTACAGTGGAGCGGAGGTTATAGTTAGTATTGAGATCTGGAGTGATCATACTGCTCAGGTAGTGTGGAATAGTCAGTGAGTTGTTAGCAGTGGAGGTTATAGTTAGTATGGAGATCTGGAGTGATCATACTGCTCAGGTAGTGTGGAATAGTCAGTGAGTTGTTAGCAGTGGATGTTATAGTTAGTATGGAGATCTGGAGTGATCATACTGCTCAGGTAGTGTGGAATAGTCAGTGAGTTGTTAGTAGTGGAGGTTATAGTTAGTATGGAGATCTGGAGTGATCATACTGCTCAGGTAGTGTGGAATAGTCAGTGATTTGTTAGCAGTGGAGGTTATAGTTAGTATGGAGATCTGGAGTGATCATACTGCTCAGGTAGTGTGGAATAGTCAGTGAGTTGTCAGTAGTGGAGGTTATAGTTAGTATGGAGATCTGGAGTGATCATACTGCTCAGGTAGTGTGGAATAGTCAGTGAGTTGTCAGTAGTGGAGGTTATAGTTAGTATGGAGATCTGGAGTGATCATACTGCTCAGGTAGTGTGGAATAGTCAGTGATTTGTTAGCAGTGGAGGTTATAGTTAGTATGGAGATCTGGAGTGATCATACTGCTCAGGTAGTGTGGAATAGTCAGTTAGTTGTCAGTAGTGGAGGTTATAGTTAGTATGGAGATCTGGAGTGATCATACTGCTCAGGTAGTGTGGAATAGTCAGTGAGTTGTTAGCAGTGGAGCGGAGGTTATGGTTAGTATGGAGATCTGGAGTGATCATACTGTTCAGGTAGTGTGGAATAGTCAGTGAGTTGTTAGCAGTGGAGCGGAAGTTATGGTTAGTATGGAGATCTGGAGTGATCATACTGCTCAGGAAGTGTGGAATAGTCAGTGAGTTGTTAGTAGTGGAGTTTATCGTTAGTATGGAGGTCTGGAGTGATCATACTGCTCAGGTAGTGTGGAATAGTCAGTGAGTTGTTAGTAGTGGAGTTTATCGTTAGTATGGAGGTCTGGAGTGATCATACTGCTCAGGTAGTGTGGAATAGTCAGTGAGTTGTTAGTAGTGGAGGTTATAGTTAGTATGGAGGTCTGGAGTGATCATACTGCTCAGGTAGTGTGTAATAGTCAGTGAGTTGTTAGTAGTGGAGGTTATAGTTAGTATGGAGGTCTGGAGTGATAATACTGCTCAGGTAATGTGGAATAGTCAGTGAGTTGTTAGTAGTGGAGGTTATAGTTAGTATGGAGATCTGGAGTGATCATACTGCTCAGGTAATCTTGTAGCTTTCCAGAGAAATGGTTATAAACTAGGCAAGATAGGTGAAGGGTATGTCTAGATTTAAGTGTTAGCTAATTACGTTTTTAAACAAATCACAATGATGGGTAGTGTAGTTATATTGGAGGACAAAGTGGTGTAATGAATTATACAGTGTCGAGTTTATCAAGACAGATTGGTGGCATGAAGCTTAAACTACATTGCTATTATGATTTGTTCATTCCAAATGCAAAACTACACTTTTCTATATTAAAGTTCATATTCCATGTGTTTTTATGTAAATCCCTCTGCAGAGAACAAACATCCTGCACAGAATTTATTACTCTGCATAATTTTGTGTTGTCTGCAAATATTGATAATTTGCTTTCTGTATCTATCTCCAGGTCATTTATAAACACATTAGAAAGCAGTGGACTTAATACTGAACCCTGAGGTATTCCTCTCTCAACATTAATTGTATTACATTTTTCATTTACAACCATAGACTATTCCCTATACTTCAACCAGTTTTCTATCCAATTGCAAAAGTTATCCCCTAGCCTTAATATCTTCATGTTATACCCCAGTCTTCTGTGTGGCACTGTACCAAATGCCTTTGCAAAATCTAGATATACTACATCTATTGCCTTGCCATTATCTAGGTTGCTACTTCTTCATAGAAGCTTAAAAGAGTTGTATGGCATGATCTATTCCTCGTAAAACCATGTTGATTTCTGCTAATAATATTATTATTTTTTAAGCATAATCCTGAATTTAATTCCTTATTATCCATTCTAGCAGTTTTCTCCCCAGACCTTCCAGACTTTAATGTTCATTTGTTACCCACCTCTATCCAACAGATTGGCATCACCCTTCCCAAGAACCACCGCCAACTCCACAAATTGAAAGTCTAACCAACAAGTATTGCCGTCACTTATGAACTACTTAGCTGGCGCAATCTCGCCCTTTCTTTCATGGGCCGTACAAACACGTTTAAGATGGTCAGTTTCCTGAAACCCTTATACCCCTGACGGTCTCAGCCTCTCTTGCTCACCAGAAGAGATGGGATTGCCTTAAATAAACATTTACATTGATTTATATGGCAGAACAAGCAACCTAAAATTAGCTTGATAAACGAACAACCCAAACGCAAAAGAGGTTTCAATGTTCCACAAATTTATGACTATAATGTAGCCCCCCTCCAGAATCTCTACTTGAGGAAAAATTATCTCCTGACCATAATCTCACTATCTATTTCACCTTAATTTGTCTAAATTACACCCAGAAATTTCTGAAAACCTTTTACTACTCATCACCATTATAGGATAGAAATTAAAGGGATAGTAATGTTTCATAATAAATGCAGCTCTAATTAATCATCATAGTATTTGGACTTTGGAGAGTGTTATTTCAGTTCTGTCAGAGTTGTAGTACAAGAGTAATTTAATGACAAAGTATCCCCCTCCCGCCCCTTTTACTGATGTAACACTGCTCAGCCAGATCAGAAGGGAGGTGCCCAGGTAGACTGCAGAGAGGGACAATCTTCAATTAAGATAAGGGAAAAACCTGAAAAACTTGTCAAGGGGGGCAGGGCTTTCATTGTTCTCATAGGAAGAAGATTGTCCCCTGCTGTTATCTGTCTGGTCTATGGACTGGATTCCACATCTGAGAAGAGATGGCTTACACTAGGTAAAAGGGGCGGGAGGGGGAAATTTGCTTGTGAATATCTCTCAAACCATAAAGGTTTGAGAGATAAGACTTATATCGTTCTTCATGTTTTTTTAATTCCTACAAAATAAAATAAAGATAAAATGAAGTATTACTATCCCTTTAACTAGATCCAAAATCCCATCTCCACTTACCGTATCATTTATATCTCACTAAAAACAATGGCCAGGCTTCCCGTTTATTCAGTGGAGTCGACACAATCAATCAGAATACACTTCTCTCTATATACTACATATAGATGTATCCCAGACCTGACTCAAATATGGACAAAATTCGAAGACCTAACAAAATATAATTATTTTCATACTTTCATCTCCACGATTATCCAAAATGTTTCAGATTCACAACCCTCATTTTCTTTTACCTCTATTCATTGTATCTCCAGATTGTACACACTCTTTCATTCCACCCTAAACCACTCTTCTTTCTCCTCACACACAGGACTCACACTATACCCAACTGCACCCCTGAAACTATACTAAAAGCCTTTCTTTTTTCTTGCCAAACTCTCCCCCAACCATGTATCAATAAACGTTTTTTAAAATGTTGCATGGGGTATATCTATCCCCTCATTGCCAACACAGGCTAGACCTGAGATCTGATGGTAGTTTTCTCAATTGTAAAGCAGAAAATGCCCTCTTCTTACTGCATATTGTCATGTCCTATCATACAAACCTTGTGGACCCAAGTACACACTCTTTCACACTTGAGCAGCCTTTCCACTTTCACTCTGACACCTGAACTGCCATTTCTGGCCTTTACAGTGGACTGGATTGACTCTGTACTACAAAAAATGATTCTCTTACTGGGGAAAATGTATACTGACACTGGAGAGGGACACAAAGGTTCACATATGTGACTTATCTGACATTCCCCTAGATTACTGAAGGGAAGACCACCCATACCGTAACTACTTTTGCAAGATCATTCAACATACACTGTAGTTTAGGATATTTCTAATCCAACTATAATTGTTTCTGGCCTCATATCTCAGTGTTGAAGCAACTGTATAAAGACTATTTGGAAACTGTTATTGGTTTTCCTATTTGTTTTTACTTCTTGTGTTTTTTTGTTACTGAGTGGGGAGTTTGTTTGGGAATAAATAAGCTGCAGTCTGTTGCACTGCTGCCCCAGAAACAATTGTTTCTTACTATTTTTACTATTTTCTTCCGTTATCTTACTTTCATGCTACTGTTCTTGAATTAATAACTGCTTACTATGTTGTAACTAGACTCAATACAAAAGATTATTAAAAAAAAAAATCACAGAAAAGGGTCTTGGGAGTTATTATTTCAGATGATACAAAGATAGGCAAGCATGCAGTAAAGCAGTGGGAAAAGCAAATCTGGTTCCAGGTTGAACAGGAAGAGAGCAGCAGGAAGAGAGGTATAAATGACACTCTACAGATTACTGTTATGACATCACCTTGAGATGTGTACCGTTATGGAGACCACATCTCCTTAACTATTTTACAAATTCAAACAAGAAGAATCAAATGGCGCAAAAATATAAAGATAAACTCAAAGAACTTTATACAGTTGGCTTCAAAGAAAGGAGAGAGAGCAGGGATATGATGAAAACGTTTGAATATATTAAGGGATTTAATACTGTTTAGGAAAAACACATTTTACAGAAAAAGAGGAATACTAGGTCATAATCTAATGTTAGAGGGTGGAGAATTTTAAGTATTGTCAGTGGAGTAACAATAGCGGACACAGGGGTCGCACTTGCGACCGGGACCATCACTCCAGGGGCCCGTCCGCCCCCTGCAACCCCATCGCCACTCACCCGCAGCCCATGCCCGGAGTAGCTCAGCTGATCTCCCGGCGCTCTAGTAATGCAGAACGGAGGGAGATGACATCATCTCCCAACGCTCTGTATTACCAAGAACCGTGCGGGAGCGGATGATGGAGGTAGGAGATGGATATGGGGCAATGTGAAGATGGGGGGGCGCCGGGCCCATTGCAATTTCTGAACCAGGGCCCGGTGGCTTCTAGTTATGCCACTGTGTGTTTAAGTAGGTAGAGATGAATACTGTTAGGCGACTGACTAATGTCTGAGACAGACATAAGTCTATAGTGAGAAGTGTGTAATACTGAGTATTGTATTAGATAGGGAAATGGGTAGACTGGATAGGACAGATACTGATACGGAAGTCAGTAATACCTGGGACAGACATAAGTCTATAGTGAGAAGTATATAAGATTGAGTATTGTATTAGATAGGGAAATGGGTAGACTGGATGGGACAGATACTGATAGGGAAGTCAGTAATACCTGGGACAGACATAAGTCTATAGTGAGAAGTATGTAAGATGAGTATTGTATTAGATAGGGAAATGGGTAGACTGGATGGGACAGATACTGATAGGGAAGTCAGTAATACCTGGGACAGACATAAGTCTATAGTGAGAAGTGTGTAAGATGAGTATTGTAATAGATAGGGAAATGGGTAGACTGGATGGGACAGATACTGATAGGGAAGTCAGTAATACCTGGGACAGACATAAGTCTATAGTGAGAAGTATGTAAGATGAGTATTTTATTAAATAGGGAAATGGGTAGACTGGATGGGACAGATACTGATAGGGAAGTCAGTAATACCTGGGACAGACATAAGTCTATAGTGAGAAGTGTGTAAGATGAATATTGTATTAGATAGGGAAATGGGTAGACTGGATGGGACAGATACTGAAAGAGAAGTCAGTAATACCTGGGACAGACATAAGCCTATAGTGAGAAGTATGTAATACTGAGTATTGTATTAGATAGGGAAATGGGTACACTGGATGGGATAGATACTGATAGGGAAGTCAGTAATACCTGGGACAGACATAAGTCTATAGTGAGAAGTGTGTAAGATGAGTATTGTATTAGATAGGGAAATGGGTAGATTGGACGGGACAGATACTGATAGGGAAGTCAGTAATACCTGGGACAGACATAAGTCTATAGTGAGAAGTGTGTAAGATGTGTATTGTATTTGATAGGGAAATGGGTAGATTGGACGGGACAGATACTGATAGGGAAGTCAGTAATACCTGGGACAGACATAAGTCTATAGTGAGAAGTGTGTAAGATGTGTATTGTATTAGATAGGGAAATGGGTAGACTGGATGGGACAGATACTGATAAGGAAGTCAGTAATACCTGGGATAGACATAAGTCTATAGTGAGAAGTGTGTAAGATGAGTATTGTATTAGATAGGGAAATGGGTAGACTGGATGGACAGATACTGATAGGGAAGTCAGTAATACCTGGGACAGACATAAGTCTATAGTGAGAAGTGTGTAAGATGTGTATTGTATTAGATAGGGAAATGGGTAGACTGGATGGGACAGATACTGATAGGGAAGTCAGTAATACCTGGGACAGACATAAGTCTATAGTGAGAAGTATGTAATACTGAGTATTGTATTAGATAGGGAAATGGGTAGAATGGATGGACAGATACTGATAGGGAGGTCAGTAATACCTGGGACAGACATAAGTCTATAGTGAGAAGTGTGTAAGATGAGTATTGTATTAGATAGGGAAATGGGTAGATTGGATGGACAGATACTGATAGGGAGGTCAGTAATACCTGGGACAGACATAAGTCTATAGTGAGAAGTGTGTAAGATGAGTATTGTATTAGATAGGGAAAATGGGTAGACTGGATAGGACAGATACTGATAGGGAAGTCAGTAATACCTGGGACAGACATAAGTCTATAGTGAGAAGTATGTAAGACTGAGTATTGTATTAGATAGGGAAATGGGTAGACTGGATGGGACAGATACTGATAGGGAAGTCAGTAATACCTGGGACAGACATAAGTCTATAGTGAGAAGTGTGTAATACTGAGTATTGTATTAGATAGGGAAATGGGTAGACTGGATGGACAGATACTGATAGGGAGGTCAGTAATACCTGGGACAGACATAAGTCTATTGTGAGAAGTATGTAAGACTGAGTATTGTATTAGATAGGGAAATGGGTAGACTGGATGGGACAGATACTGATAGGGAAGTCAGTAATACCTGGGACAGACATAAGTCTATAGTGAGAAGTATGTAAGATGAGTATTGTATTAGATAGGGAAATGGGTAGACTGGATGGGACAGATACCGATAGGGAAGTCAGTAATACCTGGGACAGACATAAGTCTATAGTGAGAAGTGTGTAAGACTGAGTATTGTATTAGATAGGGAAATGGGTAGACTGGATGGACAGATACTGATAGGGAAGTCAGTAATAACTGGGACAGACATAAGTCTATAGTGAGAAGTATGTAAGATGAGTATTGTATTAGATAGGGAAATGGGTATACTGGATGGGACAGATACTGATAGGGAAGTCAGTAATACCTGGAACAGACATAAGTCTATAGTGAGAAGTGTGTAAGATGAGTATTGTATTAGATAGGGAAATGGATAGACTGGATGGGACAGATACTGATAGGGAAGTCAGTAATACCTGGGACAGACATAAGTCTATAGTGAGAAGTATGTAAGACTGAGTATTGTATTAGACAGGGAAATGGGTAGATTGGATGGGACAGATACTGATAGGGAAGTCAGTAATACATGGGACAGACATAAGTCTATAGTGAGAAGTATGTAAGATGAGTATTGTATTAGATAGGGAAATGGGTAGATTGGATGGGACAGATACTGATAGGGAAGTCAGTAATACCTGGGACAGACATAAGTCTATAGTGAGAAGTATGTAAGACTGAGTATTGTATTAGATAGGGAAATGGGTAGATTGGATGGGACAGATACTGATAGGGAAGTCAGTAATACATGGGACAGACATAAGTCTATAGTGAGAAGTATGTAAGATGAGTATTGTATTAGATAGGGAAATGGGTAGATTGGATGGGACAGATACTGATAGGGAAGTCAGTAATACCTGGGACAGACATAAGTCTATAGTGAGAAGTATATAAGATTGAGTATTGTATTAGATAGGGAAATTGGTAGATTGTATGGGACAGATACTGATAGGGAAGTCAGTAATACATGGGACAGACATAAGTCTATAGTGAGAAGTATGTAAGATGAGTATTGTATTAGATAGGGAAATGGGTAGATTGGATGGGACAGATACTGATAGGGAAGTCAGTAATACCTGGGACAGACATAAGTCTATAGTGAGAAGTATGTAAGACTGAGTATTGTATTAGATAGGGAAATGGGTAGATTGGATGGGACAGATACTGATAGGGAAGTCAGTAATACATGGGACAGACATAAGTCTATAGTGAGAAGTATGTAAGATGAGTATTGTATTAGATAGGGAAATGGGTAGATTGGATGGGACAGATACTG
Organism: Rhinophrynus dorsalis; assembly: GCA_037306005.1. Taxonomy (NCBI): domain Eukaryota; kingdom Metazoa; phylum Chordata; class Amphibia; order Anura; family Rhinophrynidae; genus Rhinophrynus; species Rhinophrynus dorsalis. The sequence goes on along the minus strand of CM074724.1, from coordinate 329,028 downwards.
ATAGGGAAGTCAGTAATACCTGGGACAGACATAAGTCTATAGTGAGAAGTATATAAGATTGAGTATTGTATTAGATAGGGAAATTGGTAGATTGGATGGGACAGATACTGATAGGGAAGTCAGTAATACATGGGACAGACATAAGTCTATAGTGAGAAGTATGTAAGATGAGTATTGTATTAGATAGGGAAATGGGTAGATTGGATGGGACAGATACTGATAGGGAAGTCAGTAATACCTGGGACAGACATAAGTCTATAGTGAGAAGTATATAAGATTGTGTATTGTATTAGATAGGGAAATGGGTAGACTGGATGGGACAGATACTGATAAGGAAGTCAGTAATACCTGGGATAGACATAAGTCTATAGTGAGAAGTGTGTAAGATGAGTATTGTATTAGATAGGGAAATGGGTAGACTGGATGGACAGATACTGATAGGGAAGTCAGTAATACCTGGGACAGACATAAGTCTATAGTGAGAAGTGTGTAAGATGTGTATTGTATTAGATAGGGAAATGGGTAGACTGGATGGGACAGATACTGATAGGGAAGTCAGTAATACCTGGGACAGACATAAGTCTATAGTGAGAAGTATGTAATACTGAGTATTGTATTAGATAGGGAAATGGGTAGACTGGATGGACAGATACTGATAGGGAGGTCAGTAATACCTGGGACAGACATAAGTCTATAGTGAGAAGTGTGTAAGATGAGTATTGTATTAGATAGGGAAATGGGTAGATTGGATGGACAGATACTGATAGGGAGGTCAGTAATACCTGGGACAGACATAAGTCTATAGTGAGAAGTGTGTAAGATGAGTATTGTATTAGATAGGGAAAATGGGTAGACTGGATAGGACAGATACTGATAGGGAAGTCAGTAATACCTGGGACAGACATAAGTCTATAGTGAGAAGTATGTAAGACTGAGTATTGTATTAGATAGGGAAATGGGTAGACTGGATGGGACAGATACTGATAGGGAAGTCAGTAATACCTGGGACAGACATAAGTCTATAGTGAGAAGTGTGTAATACTGAGTATTGTATTAGATAGGGAAATGGGTAGACTGGATGGACAGATACTGATAGGGAGGTCAGTAATACCTGGGACAGACATAAGTCTATTGTGAGAAGTATGTAAGACTGAGTATTGTATTAGATAGGGAAATGGGTAGACTGGATGGGACAGATACTGATAGGGAAGTCAGTAATACCTGGGACAGACATAAGTCTATAGTGAGAAGTATGTAAGATGAGTATTGTATTAGATAGGGAAATGGGTAGACTGGATGGGACAGATACCGATAGGGAAGTCAGTAATACCTGGGACAGACATAAGTCTATAGTGAGAAGTGTGTAAGACTGAGTATTGTATTAGATAGGGAAATGGGTAGACTGGATGGACAGATACTGATAGGGAAGTCAGTAATACCTGGGACAGACATAAGTCTATAGTGAGAAGTATGTAAGATGAGTATTGTATTAGATAGGGAAATGGGTATACTGGATGGGACAGATACTGATAGGGAAGTCAGTAATACCTGGAACAGACATAAGTCTATAGTGAGAAGTGTGTAAGATGAGTATTGTATTAGATAGGGAAATGGATAGACTGGATGGGACAGATACTGATAGGGAAGTCAGTAATACCTGGGACAGACATAAGTCTATAGTGAGAAGTATGTAAGACTGAGTATTGTATTAGACAGGGAAATGGGTAGATTGGATGGGACAGATACTGATAGGGAAGTCAGTAATACATGGGACAGACATAAGTCTATAGTGAGAAGTATGTAAGATGAGTATTGTATTAGATAGGGAAATGGGTAGATTGGATGGGACAGATACTGATAGGGAAGTCAGTAATACCTGGGACAGACATAAGTCTATAGTGAGAAGTATGTAAGACTGAGTATTGTATTAGATAGGGAAATGGGTAGATTGGATGGGACAGATACTGATAGGGAAGTCAGTAATACATGGGACAGACATAAGTCTATAGTGAGAAGTATGTAAGATGAGTATTGTATTAGATAGGGAAATGGGTAGATTGGATGGGACAGATACTGATAGGGAAGTCAGTAATACCTGGGACAGACATAAGTCTATAGTGAGAAGTATATAAGATTGAGTATTGTATTAGATAGGGAAATTGGTAGATTGTATGGGACAGATACTGATAGGGAAGTCAGTAATACCTGGGACAGACATAAGTCTATAGTGAGAAGTATATAAGATTGAGTATTGTATTAGATAGGGAAATGGGTAGATTGGATGGGACAGATACTGATAGGGAAGTCAGTAATACCTGGGACAGACATAAGTCTATAGTAAGAAGTGTGTAATACTGAGTATTGTATTAGATAGGGAAATGGGTAGACTGGATAGGACAGATACTGATAAGGAAGTCAGTAATACCTGGGACAGACATAAGTCTATAGTGAGAAGTATGTAAGATGAGTATTGTATTAGATAGGGAAATGGGTAGATTGGATGGGACAGATATTGATAGGGAAGTCAGTAATACCTCTGACAGACATAAGTCTATAGTGAGAAGTGTGTAAGACTGAGTATTGTATTAGATAGGGAAATGGGTAGACTGGATGGGACAGATACTGATAGGGAAGTCAGTAATACCTGGGACAGACATAAGTCTATAGTGAGAAGTATGTAAGATGAGTATTGTATTAGATAGGGAAATGGGTAGACTGGATGGACAGATACTGATAGGGAAGTCAGTAATACCTGGGACAGACATAAGTCTATAGTGAGAAGTGTATAATACTGAGTATTGTATTAGATAGGGAAATGGGTAGACTGGATGGGACAGATACTGATAGGGAAGTCAGTAATACCTGGAACAGACATAAGTCTATAGTGAGAAGTGTGTAAGATGAGTATTGTATTAGATAGGAAATGGATAGACTGGATGGGACAGATACTGATAGGGAAGTCAGTAATACCTGGGACAGACATAAGTCTATAGTGAGAAGTATGTAAGATGAGTATTGTATTAGATAGGGAAATGGGTAGACTGGATGGGACAGATACTGATAGGGAAGTCAGTAATACCTGGGACAGACATAAGTCTATAGTGAGAAGTATGTAAGACTGAGTATTGTATTAGATAGGGAAATGGGAAGACTGGATGGGACAGATACTGATATGGAAGTCAGTAATACCTGGGACAGACATAACTCTATAGTGAGAAGTGTGTAAGATGAGTATTGTATTAGATAGGGAAATGGGTAGACTGGATGGGACAGATACTGATAGGGAAGTCAGTAATACCTGGGACAGACATAAGTCTATAGTGAGAAGTATGTAAGATGAGTATTGTATTAGATAGGGAAATGGGTAGACTGGATGGGACAGATACTGATAGGGAAGTCAGTAATACCTGGGACAGACATAAGTCTATAGTGAGAAGTATGTAAGACTGAGTATTGTATTAGATAGGGAAATGGGTAGACTGGATGGGACAGATACTGATAGGGAAGACAGTAATACCTGGGACAGACATAAGTCTATAGTGAGAAGTGTGTAAGACTGAGTATTGTATTAGATAGGGAAATGGGTAGACTGGATGGACAGATACTGATAGGGAAGTCAGTAATACCTGGGACAGACATAAGTCTATAGTGAGAAGTGTGTAATACTGAGTATTGTATTAGATAGGGAAATGGGTACACTGGATGGGACAGATACTGGTAGGGAAGTCAGTAATACCTGGGACAGACATAAGTCTATAGTGAGAAGTGTGTAAGATGAGTATTGTATTAGATAGGGAAATGGGTAGACTGGATGGGACAGATACTGATAGGGAAGTCAGTAATACCTGGGACAGACATAAGTCTATAGTGAGAAGTATGTAAGATGAGTATTGTATTAGATAGGGAAATGGGTAGACTGGATGGGACAGATACTGATAGGGAAGTCAGTAATACCTGGGGCAGACATAAGTCTATAGTGGAAGTGTGTAAGACTGAGTATTGTATTAGATAGGGAAATGGGTAGACTGGATGGGACAGATACTGATAGGGAAGTCAGTAATACCTGGGACAGACATAAGTCTATAGTGAGAAGTATGTAAGATGAGTATTGTATTAGATAGGGAAATGGGTAGACTGGATGGACAGATACTGATAGGGAAGTCAGTAATACCTGGGACAGACATAAGTCTATAGTGAGGAGTATGTAAGATGAGTATTGTATTAGATAGGAAAATGGGTAGACTGGATGGACAGATACTGATAGGGAAGTCAGTAATACCTGGGACAGACATAAGTCTATAGTGAGAAGTATGTAAGACTGAGTATTGTATTAGATATGGAAATGGGTAGACTGGATGGGACAGATACTGATAGGGAAGTCAGTAATACCTGGGACAGACATAAGTCTATAGTGAGAAGTGTGTAAGATGAGTATTGTATTAGATAGGGAAATGGGTAGACTGGATGGACAGATACTGATAGGGAAGTCAGTAATACCTGGGACAGACATAAGTCTATAGTGAGAAGTATGTAAGATAAGTATTGTATTAGATAGGGAAATGGGTAGACTGGATGGGACAGATACTGATAGGGAAGTCAGTAATACCTGGGACAGACATAAGTCTATAGTGAGAAGTGTGTCAGATGAGTATTGTATTAGATATGGAAATGGGTAGACTGGATGTGAGAGATACTGATAGGGAAGTCAGTAATACATGGGACAGACATAAGTCTATAGTGAGAAGTGTGTAAGATGAGTATTGTATTAGACAGGGAAATGGGTAGACTGGATGGGACAGATACTGATAGGGAAGTCAGTAATACATGGGACAGACATAAGTCTATAGTGAGAAGTGTGTAAGATGAGTATTGTATTAAACAGGGAAATGGGTAGACTGGATAGGACAGATACTGATAGGGAAGTCAGTAATACCTGGGACAGACATAAGTCTATAGTGAGATGTAATGCACACATACATACATGACATACATGTACTATGCACATTATATGTCCTGTGTGTATGTCTCTAAGTGGAGAGGTGAGGCAGTCAGGAGATACGTGAGATTGGGAGGAGATAATTGAGACAGGAGAGAGGTGACACTGTCAGGGAGGGGCAGTTGGAGAGAGCAGGTATTTGGTTAAACAAACTAGAAGATTTTATTAACAAATTAGTAAATAATCTGCGGCGATGCCTGTGGATTGTTGTTTTTTGCTGTGTGATGCTGCAAATGTCCTGTAATGTTAGTGGACGATATGTAATAAGGGTAGACTTGTATGGACACATTTGAGATTGTGTGTGAATTTCTGGAGGAATCTGACGTGTGAGTATATTTGTGGTTATATGTGTGTATGTTTGTATGTGGATGTGTTTGTTTTTGTATATGTCGGTGTATGTATGTGTGTGTGTGTTTGTATGTTGATGTGTTTATAAATGTGTGTGTATGTAAGTGTGTGTGTTTGTATGTTGATGTGTTTATATATGTGTGTGTGTATGTATGTTTGTTTATGTATGTGGATGTGTGTGTGTGTATATGTGGATGTATGTGGATGTGTGTATATGTATGTGGATGTATGTGTATAAGTAAGTATGTCGATGTGTGTGTGTGGATGTGTGTATGTAGGTATGTGGATGTATGTGTAAGTAGGCATACCTATGTGAAGGTGTGTGTGTATGTATGTGGATGTATGCATATGTATGTGGATATATGTATGTATGTGTATGTGTGCATATGTATGTGGATGTGTGTATGTGTGCGTATGTATGTGTATGTGTATGTATGTATGTGTACGTTTGTATGTGGATATATGTATGTATGTATGTGGATGTGCGTTTGTATGTGGATATATGTATGTATGTATGTATGTGGATGTGCGTATGTATGTGGATATATGTAGGTATGTATGTGGATGTGTGTATGTATGTGGATATATGTAGGTATGTATGTGGATGTGTGTATGTATGTGGATATATGTAGGCATGTATGTGGATGTGTGTATGTATGTGGAGGTGCGTATGTATGTGTATGTGGAGGTGTGTATGTATGTGGAGGTGTGTGTGTATGTACAGAGTTTAGATGTAAGTGTCTCGATTTGCATGTTATTTTTTCTGTTTTAATTATGTTTTGCAGAATATTATCTCTTACCTTTATTTATTTATTTATTTGCACCCTGATTGTTCAATCTTGAAAGACTTGTGGTGTGTGATAATTGTCTTGTTACTTGTGGTGTACGGTGATTGTCTTGTTACTTGTGGTGTAAGGTGACTGTCTTGTTACTTGTGTTGTAAGGTGATTGTCTTGTTCCTTGTGGTGTACGGTGATTGTCTTGTTACTTGTGGTGTATGATAATTGTCTTGTTACTTGTGGTGTGTGATAATTGTCTTGTTACTTGTGGTGTATGGTGATTGTCTTGTTACTTGTGGTGTACGGTGATTGTTCTGTTACTTGTGGTGTACGGTGGTTGTCTTGTTACTTGTGGTGTACGGTGATTGTCTTGTTACTTGTGGTGTACAGTGATTGTCTTGTTACTTGTGGTGTACAGTGGTTGTCTTGTTACTTGTGGTGTAAGGTGATTGTCTTGTTACTTGTGGTGTATGGTGATTGTCTTGTTACTTGTGGTGTACGGTGATTGTTCTGTTACTTGTGGTGTACGGTGGTTGTCTTGTTACTTGTGGTGTACGGTGATTGTCTTGTTACTTGTGGTGTATGGTGGTTGTCTTGTTACTTGTGGTGTAAGGTGATTGTCTTGTTACTTGTGGTGTAAGGTGATTGTCTTGTTCCTTGTGGTGTACGGTGATTGTCTTGTTCCTTGTGGTGTAAGGTGGTTGTCTTGTTACTTGTGGTGTACGGTGATTGTTCTGTTACTTGTGGTGTAAGGTGATTGTCTTGTTACTTGTGGTGTACGGTGATTGTTCTGTTACTTGTGGTGTAAGGTGATTGTCTTGTTACTTGTGGTGTATGGTGATTGTTCTGTTACTTGTGGTGTACTGTGATTGTCTTGTTACTTGTGGTGTAAGGTGGTTGTCTTGTTACTTGTGGTGTACAGTGATTATCTTGTTACTTGTGGTGTATGATAATTGTCTTGTTACTTGTGGTGTACGGTGATTGTCTTGTTACTTGTGGTGTATGGTGATTGTCTTGTTACTTGTGGTGTAAGGTGATTGTCTTGTTACTTGTGTTGTACGGTGATTGTCTTGTTACTTGTGGTGTATGATAATTGTCTTGTTACTTGTGGTGTAAGGTGATTGTCTTGTTACTTGTGGTGTATGATGATTGTCTTGTTACTTGTGGTGTACGGTGATTGTCTTGTTACTTGTGGTGTATTGTGATTGTTCTGTTACTTGTGGTGTACGGTGATTGTCTTGTTTCTTGTGGTGTAAGGTGATTGTCTTGTTTCTTGTGGTGTATGATAATTGTCTTGTTACTTGTGGTGTACGGTGATTGTCTTGTTACTTGTGGTGTAAGGTGATTGTCTTGTTACTTGTGCTGTATGGTGATTGTTGTGTTACTTTTGGTGTACGGTGATTGTCTTGTTACTTGTGGTGTACGGTGATTGTTCTGTTACTTGTGGTGTACGGTTATTGTTCTGTTACTTGTGGTGTACGGTTATTGTCTTGTTACTTGTGGTGTATGATAATTGTCTTGTTACTTGTGGTGTACGGTGATTGTCTTGTTACTTGTGGTGTACGGTGATTGTCTTGTTACTTGTGGTGTACGGTTATTGTTCTGTTACTTGTGGTGTACGGTTATTGTCTTGTTACTTGTGGTGTATGATAATTGTCTTGTTACTTGTGGTGTACGGTGATTGTCTTGTTACTTGTGGTGTACGGTGATTGTTCTGTTACTTGTGGTGTACGGTGGTTGTCTTGTTACTTGTGGTGTACGGTGATTGTCTTGTTACTTGTGGTGTACAGTGATTGTCTTGTTACTTGTGGTGTACAGTGGTTGTCTTGTTACTTGTGGTGTAAGGTGATTGTCTTGTTACTTGTGGTGTATGGTGATTGTCTTGTTACTTGTGGTGTACGGTGATTGTTCTGTTACTTGTGGTGTACGGTGGTTGTCTTGTTACTTGTGGTGTACGGTGATTGTCTTGTTACTTGTGGTGTATGGTGGTTGTCTTGTTACTTGTGGTTAAGGTGATTGTCTTGTTACTTGTGGTGTAAGGTGATTGTCTTGTTCCTTGTGGTGTACGGTGATTGTCTTGTTCCTTGTGGTGTACGGTGATTGTCTTGTTACTTGTGGTGTAAGGTGGTTGTCTTGTTACTTGTGGTGTACGGTGATTGTTCTGTTTCTTGTGGTGTAAGGTGATTGTCTTGTTACCTGTGGTGAACAGTGATTGTCTTGTTTCTTGTGGTGTAAGGTGATTGTCTTGTTACTTGTGGTGTACAGTGAGTGATTGTCTTGTTACTTGTGGTGTATGGTGATTGTCTTGTTACTTGTGGTGTAAGGTGATTGTCTTGTTACTTGTGGTGTACGGTGATTGTCTTGTTACTTGTGGTGTATGGTGATTGCCTTGTTACTTGTGATGTATGGTGATTGTCTTGTTACTTGTGTTGTAAGGTGATTGTCTTGTTACTTGTGGTGTATGATAATTGTCTTGCTACATGTGGTGTACGGCGATTGTTGTGTTACTTGTGGTATACAGTGATTGTCTCATTACATGTGGTGTACAGTGATTGTCTTATTACATGTGGTGTACGGTGATTGTTGTGTTACTTGTGGTATACGGTGATTGTCTTATTACATGTGGTGTACAGAGATTGTCTTGTTACATGTGGTGTACAGTGATTGTTCTGTTAGTTGTGGTGTATGGTGATTGTCTAGTTACATGTGGTATACGGTGATTGTTGTGTTACTTGTGGAGTACTGTGATTGTCTTGTTCCTTGTGGTGTATGCTGATTGTCTTGTTACTTGTGGTGTACGGTGATTGTAGTCTTACTTGTGGTGTAAGGCAATTGTTGTGTTACTTGTGGTGTACGGTGATTGGTCTGTTACTTGTGGTGTACTGTGATTGTCTTGTTACATGTGGTGTACGGTGATTGTCTTGTTACTCGTGTATATTGTGATTGTCTTGTTACTTGTACTGTAAGGTGATTGTTCTGTTACTTGTGGAGTACGGTGATTGTCTTGTTCCTTGTGGTGTACGGTCATTATCTTGTTACTTTTGGTGTAAGGTGATTGTCTTGTTACTCGTGGTGTATTGTGATTGTAACGGGCTATAGGCCATTACAGAAAAGACTTATGGGCTGCCGGACTTTTAGCCCTTATGTGTCCAAGGATCGAACTTTATGAAAACATTTATCTCAGCCTACAGTATACACAAGGACTACATAATATAGGACTGCAGGATTGTGGAGCCTCGACTATCCCTTTTCGGATTATGGGGCTAATAGTTTTACCGACACGGGACAGTGGGCGGCTGCCTGATTGGTCGAATACCGGAGCAGAACATTCGAAAATCTTCCATAGGCGTAACATGGAGAAAAGTAGGTGGTGCAGGGAATGGCCAAAACATGGACCCACCATAACAGCTGATTGGCCAGGGTTGAAGCCAAATATTCAAACTAGTCGACAAATAGCTTCAACCCCTGTCCATTGTCCCCAAAATGTGTATTCCAGCCTCTCAGACTCTTTGACCCCATTGTATGCCTCGCTCATCCCATTGTTGGCTTAATGCAATAACGTCTGGTCCTTTGTAGTTGTTGAACCATTTGTTTCTCTCCTTTTGTGTCCACTGTTCCACCCCCTAATTTGATGTGTTTAACGCTGTATAAAAAAGCCTGAGTTTGTTCAATAAAGTGTGTTCATTTGGAGTAAGCAGTCTTCCGTGTCGTGCTTGCCTGGATGGTCTAAAGAGTCCACTTTGACTCCAGTCCCTGAAAGGCGAACAGAGCTATTCACTCTCTGTTTCCAGGAGTTCCCAATTACGACTTGGTGGAACATCAAACTACCTCCGACAACTCCTGCTCACCTCTGCTTCTAGAGATTCGGCGACCTTCAACAGGCTCTCTTGATTCGATGTGGAGTCGAATCCCTCGGGTCAACGCCTTCACAGCCGCTTGACCCTCACAGCCTTCGTACGAATGCCCCCTCTGCCCGTGCCTAGCCGACTTCAGGAGAGAAGATTATGTTCACAATGGCCCAGAACTCCCCGGCGTCTTAGGTTCCTGTTACAGTGATTGTCTTGTTACATGTGGTGTACGGAGATTGTTCTGTTACTTGTGGTGTGTGGTGATTGTTCTGTTACTTGTGGTGTACGGAGATTGTTATGTTTCTTGTGGTGTATGATGATGATTGTCTTGTGACATGTGGTCTACGGTGATTGTCTTGTTCGTTGCAGTGTACGGTGATTGTCTTGTTACATGTGGTGTATGATAATTGCCTTGTTACATGTGGTGTACGGCGATTGTTGTGTTACTTGTGGTGTACAGAGATTGTAATGTTACTTGTGGTATAAGGCAATTGTTGTGTTACTTGTGGTGTATGGTGATTGTTCTGTTACTTGTGGTGTACGGTGATTCTCTTGTTACTTGTGGTGTACGGTTATTGTCTTGTTACATGTGGTGTACAGTGATTGTTGTGTTAATTTTTTTTTTCAGTAATTTGTGATGAAGCGTGAAAGCACAGGGTTCTGAATGACGGCAGAGCATGGGCCAATCAGTGTGTTGCATGCACCAGTAGTGTAATGCTCCTAAGGTGTGTGGTGACATGGGTTAAGTTTTTAAGAAACCTAATTTGCGTAAAGGAAGGATGAGTGCTTTGAATGGGCAAGTCACTGATGGGTGAGTCACAGGTGAGTCACTGTGGATAGTGATGATGGGTGAGTCACTGTGGATAGTGATTTTGGGATAGTCACAGTGGCTAGTGATGATGGGTGAGTCACTGTGGATAGTGATGATGGGTGAGTCACAGTGGATAGTGATGATGAGTGAGTCACAGTGGATAGTGATAATGGGTGAGTCACTGTGGACAGTGATGATGAGTGAGTCACAGTGGATAGTGATGATGGGTGAGTCACTGTGGACAGTGATGATGGGAGAGTCACAGTGGATAGTGATGATGGGTGAGTCACTGTGGATAGTTATAATGGGTGAGTCACAGTGGATAGTGATGATGGGAGAGTCACAGTGGATAGTGATGATGGGAGAGTCACAGTGGATAGTGATGATGGGTGAGTCACTGTGGATAGTGATGATGGGTGATTCACAGTGGATAGTGATGATGGGAGAGTCAATGTGGATAGTGATGATGGGTGATTCACAGTGAATAGTGATGATGGGTGAGTCACAGTGGATAGTGATTATGGGTGAGTCACAGTGGATAGTGATGATGGGTGAGTCACAGTGGATAGTGATGAAGGGTGAGTCACAGTGGATAGTGATGATGGGTGAGTCACAGTGGATAGTTATGATGGGTGAGTCACAGTGGATAGTGATGATGGGAGAGTCACAGTGGATAGTGATGATGGGTGAGTCACTGTGGATAGTGATGATGGGTGATTCACAGTGGATAGTGATGATGGGAGAGTCAATGTGGATAGTGATGATGGGTGATTCACAGTGAATAGTGATGATGGGTGAGTCACAGTGGATAGTGATTATGGGTGAGTCACAGTGGATAGTGATGATGGGTGAGTCACAGTGGATAGTGATGAAGGGTGAGTCACAGTGGATAGTGATGATGGGTGAGTCACAGTGGATAGTTATGATGGGTGAGTCACAATGGATAGTGATGATAGGAGAGTCACAGTGGATAGTGATGATGGGTGAGTCACTGTGGATAGTGATGATGGGACAGTCACAGTGGATAGTGATGATGGGTGAGTCACTGTGGATAGTGATGATGGGTGAGTCACTGTGGATAGTGATGATGGGAGAGTCACAGTGGATAGTGATGATGGGTGAGTCGCAGTGGATAGTGATTATGGGTGAGTCACTGTGGATAGTGATTATGGGTGAGTCACAGTGGATAGTGATGGTGGGAGAGTCACTGTGGATAGTGATGATGGGTGAGTCACAGTGGATACTGATTATGGGTGAGTCACAGTGGATAGTGATTATGGGTGAGTCACAGTGGATAGTGATGATGGATGAGTCACAGTGGATAGTGATTATGGGTGAGTCACAGTGGATAGGGATGATGGGAGAGTCACAGTGGATAGTGATGAAGGGTGAGTCACAGTGGATAGTGATGATGGGTGAGTCACTGTGGATAGTGATGATGGGTGAGTCACAGTGGATAGTGATGATGGGATAGTCACAGTGGATAGTGATGATAGGAGAGTCACAGTGGATAGTGATGATGGGTGAGTCACTGTGGATAGTGATGTTGGGAGAGTCACAGTGGATAGTGATGATGGGTGAGTCACTGTGGATAGTGATGATGGGAGAGTCACAGTGGATAGTGATGATGGGAGAGTCACTGTGGATAGTGATGATGGGTGAGTCACAGTGGATAGTGATTATGGGTGAGTCACTGTGGATAGTGATGATGGGTGAGTCACAGTGGATACTGATTATGGGTGAGTCACAGTGGATAGTGATGATGGGAGAGTCACAGTGGATAGTGATTATGGGTGAGTCACAGTGGATAGTGTTGATGGATGAGTCACAGTGGATAGTGATTATGGGTAAGTCACAGTGGATAGTGATGATGGGAGAGTCACTGTGGATAGTGATGATGGGTGAGTCACAGTGGATAGTGATGATGGGAGAGTCACAGTGGATAGTGATTATGGGTGAGTCACAGTGGATAGTGATGATGGGAGAGTCACTGTGGATAGTGATGATGAGTGAGTCACAGTGGATAGTGATAATGGGTGAGTCACTGTGGATAGTGATGATGGGTGAGTCACAGTGGATAGTGACGATGGCTGAGTCACAGTGGATAGTGACGATTGGTGAGTCACAGTGGATAGTGATTATGAATGAGTCACAGTGGATAGTGATGATGGGTGAGTCACAGTGCATAGTGATGATGGGTGAGTCACTATGGATAGGGATGATGGGTGAGTCACTGTGGATAGTGATGATGGGAGAGGCACAGTGGATAGTGATGATGGGTGAGTCACAGTGGATAGTGATGATGGGAGAGTCACTGTGGATAGTGATGATGGGGGAGTCACAGTGGATAGTGATGATGGGTGAGTCACTGTGGATAGTGATTATGGGTGAGTCACAGTGGATAGTTATGATGGGTGAGTCACAGTGGATAGTGATGATGGGTGAGTCACTGTGGATAGTGATGTTGGGAGAGTCACAGTGGATAGTGATGATGGGTGAGTCACTGTGGATAGTGATGATGGGAGAGTCACAGTGGATAGTGATGATGGGAGAGTCACTGTGGATAGTGATGATGGGTGAGTCACAGTGGATAGTGATTATGGGTGAGTCACTGTGGATAGTGATGATGGGTGAGTCACAGTGGATACTGATTATGGGTGAGTCACAGTGGATAGTGATGATGGGAGAGTCACAGTGGATAGTGATTATGGGTGAGTCACAGTGGATAGTGTTGATGGATGAGTCACAGTGGATAGTGATTATGGGTAAGTCACAGTGGATAGTGATGATGGGAGAGTCACTGTGGATAGTGATGATGGGAGAGTCACTGTGGATAGTGATGATGGGTGAGTCACAGTGGATAGTGATGATGGGAGAGTCACAGTGGATAGTGATTATGGGTGAGTCACAGTGGATAGTGATGATGGGAGAGTCACTGTGGATAGTGATAATGGGTGAGTCACTGTGGATAGTGATGATGGGTGAGTCACAGTGGATAGTGACGATGGCTGAGTCACAGTGGATAGTGACGATTGGTGAGTCACAGTGGATAGTGATTATGAATGAGTCACAGTGGATAGTGATGATGGGTGAGTCACAGTGGATAGTGATTATGGGTGAGTCACTGTGGATTGTGGTGATGGGTGAGTCACTGTGGATAGTGATGATAGGTGAGTCACTGTGGATAGTGATGATGGGTGAGTCACAGTGCATAGTGATGATGGGTGAGTCACTATGGATAGGGATGATGGGTGAGTCACTGTGGATAGTGATGATGGGAGAGGCACAGTGGATAGTGATGATGGGTGAGTCACAGTGGATAGTGATGATGGGAGAGTCACTGTGGATAGTGATGATGGGGGAGTCACAGTGGATAGTGATGATGGGGGAGTCACAGTGGATAGTGATGATGGGTGAGTCACTGTGGATAGTGATTATGGGTGAGTCACAGTGGATAGTTATGATGGGTGAGTCACAGTGGATAGTGATGATGGGTGAGTCACTGTGGATAGTGATGATGGGGGAGTCACAGTGGATAGTGATGATGGGTGAGTCATTCTGGATAGTGGTGATGGGAGAGTCACAGTGGATAGTGATGATGGGTGAGTCACAGTGGATAGTTATGATGGGTGAGTCACAGTGGATAGTTATGATGGGTGAGTCACAATGGATAGTGATGATAGGAGAGTCACAGTGGATAGTGATGATGGGTGAGTCACTGTGGATAGTGATGATGGGACAGTCACAGTGGATAGTGATGATGGGTGAGTCACTGTGGATAGTGATGATGGGAGAGTCACAGTGGATAGTGATGATGGGTGAGTCGCAGTGGATAGTGATGATGGGTGAGTCACAGTGGATAGTGATGGTGGGAGAGTCACTGTGGATAGTGATGAAGGGTGAGTCACAGTGGATACTGATGATGGATGAGTCACAGTGGATAGTGATTATGGGTGAGTCACAGTGGATAGTGATGATGGATGAGTCACAGTGGATAGTGATTATGGGTGAGTCACAGTGGATAGGGATGATGGGAGAATCACAGTGGATAGTGATGAAGGGTGAGTCACAGTGGATAGTGATGATGGGTGAGTCACTGTGGATAGTGATGATGGGTGAGTCACAGTGGATAGTGATGATGGGATAGTCACAGTGGATAGTGATGATAGGAGAGTCACAGTGGATAGTGATGATGGGTGAGTCACTGTGGATAGTGATGTTGGGAGAGTCACAGTGGATAGTGATGATGGGTGAGTCACTGTGGATAGTGATGATGGGAGAGTCACAGTGGATAGTGATGATGGGAGAGTCACTGTGGATAGTGATGATGGGTGAGTCACAGTGGATAGTGATTATGGGTGAGTCACTGTGGATAGTGATGATGGGTGAGTCACAGTGGATAGTGATGATGGGTGAGTCACAGTGGATACTGATTATGGGTGAGTCACAGTGGATAGTGATGATGGGAGAGTCACAGTGGATAGTGATTATGGGTGAGTCACAGTGGATAGTGTTGATGGATGAGTCACAGTGGATAGTGATTATGGGTAAGTCACAGTGGATAGTGATGATGGGAGAGTCACTGTGGATAGTGATGATGGGAGAGTCACTGTGGATAGTGAAGATGGGAGAGTCACTGTGGATAGTGATGATGGGTGAGTCACAGTGGATAGTGATGATGGGAGAGTCACAGTGGATAGTGATTATGGGTGAGTCACAGTGGATAGTGATGATGGGAGAGTCACTGTGGATAGTGATGATGAGTGAGTCACAGTGGATAGTGATAATGGGTGAGTCACTGTGGATAGTGATGATGGGTGAGTCACAGTGGATAGTGACGATGGGTGAGTCACAGTGGATAGTGACGATTGGTGATTCACAGTGGATAGTGATTATGAATGAGTCACAGTGGATAGTGTTGATGGGTGAGTCACAGTGGATAGTGATTATGGGTGAGTCACTGTGGATTGTGGTGATGGGTGAGTCACTGTGGATAGTGATGATAGGTGAGTCACTGTGGATAGTGATGATGGGTGAGTCACAGTGCATAGTGATGATGGTGAGTCACTGTGGATAGGGATGCTGGGTGAGTCACTGTGGATAGTGATGATGGGAGAGGCACAGTGGATAGTGATGATGGGTGAGTCACAGTGGATAGTGATGATGGGAGAGTCACTGTGGATAGTGATGATGGGGGAGTCACAGTGGATAGTGATGATGGGTGAGTCACTGTGGATAGTGATTATGGGTGAGTCACAGTGGATAGTTATGATGGGTGAGTCACAGTGGATAGTGATGATGGGTGAGTCACTGTGGATAGTGATGATGGGGGAGTCACAGTGGATAGTGATGATGGGTGAGTCATTCTGGATAGTGATGATGGGTGAGTCACAGTGGATAGTGATGATGAGTGAGTCACAGTGGATAGTGATGATGGGTGAGTCACTGTGGATAGGGATGATGGGTGAGTCACTGTGGATAGTGATTATGGGTGAGTCACAGCGGATAGTGATGATGGGTGAGTCACAGTGGATAGTGATGATGGGTGAGTCACAGTGGATAGTGATGATCGATGAGTCACAGTGGATATTGATGGAGGGAGAGTCACTGTGGATAGTGATGATGGGTGAGTCACAGTGGATATTGATGGTGGGAGAGTCAAAGTGGATAGTGATGATGGGAGAGTCACAGTGGATAGTGATGATGGGTGAGTCACAGTGGATAGTGATGATGGGTGAGTCACAGTGGATATTGATGGAGGGAGAGTCAAAGTGGATAGTGATGATGGGAGAGTCAAAGTGGATAGGGATGATGGGAGAGTAACAGTGGATAGTGATGATGGGTGAGTCACAGTGGATATTGATGGAGGGAGAGTCACTGTGGATAGTGATGATGGGTGAGTCACAGTGGATAGTAATGATGGGAGAGCCGCGGTGAGTCACTATGGATACGGTGTTGTTAGTCATTCTTGCTCAGGAGAGATGGTGCAGGGGTTGTAATGATGGCAAGCCATGGTTGAGTAACTAGAGACAGAGACACAGAGTGACTTGGTAATGAGGCCCCAAATCAATACATCCGTGGGTCACACAGCATGTTTCTATCTCAGTTAGGGCCCCACATCAATACATCCGTGGGTCACACAGCATGTTTCTATCTCAGTTAGGGCCCCAAATCAATACATCCGTGGGTCACACAGCATGTTTCTATTTCAGTTAGGGCCCCTTTCAATACATCCGCGGGTCACACAGCATGTTTCTATCTCAGTTAGGGCCCCACATCAATACATCTGTGGGTCACACAGCATGTTTCTATCTCAGTTGGGGCCCCAAATCAATACATCCGTGGGTCACACAGCATATTTCTATCTCAGTTGGGGCCCCAAATCAATACATCCGCGGGTCACACAGCATGTTTCTATCTCAATTAGGGCCACACATCAATACATCTTCGGGTCACACAGCATGTTTCTATCTCAATTAGGGCCCCTTTCAATACATCCGCGGGTCACACAGCATGTTTCTATCTCAGTTAGGGCCCCAAATCAATACATCCGTGGGTCACACAGCATGTTTCTATCTCAGTTAGGGCCCCACATCAATACATCCGTGGGTCACACAGCGTGTTTCTATCTCAGTTAGGGCTACACATCAATACATCTGTGGGTCACACAGCATGTTTCTATCTCAGTTAGGGCCCCACATCAATACATCCGCGGGTCACACAGCATGTTTCTATCTCAGTTAGGGCCCCACATCAAGACATTCGTGGGTCACACAGCATGTTTCTATCTCAGTTAGGGCTACACATCAATGCATCCGCGGGTCACACAGCATGTTTCTATCTCAGTTAGGGCCCCACATCAATACATCCGCGGGTCACACAGCATGTTTCTATCTCAGTTAGGGCCCCACATCAATACATCCGCGGGTCACACAGCATGTTTCTATCTCAGTTAGGGCCCCAAATCAATACATCCGCAGGTCACACAGCATGTTTCTATCTCAGTTAGGGCCACACATCAATACATCCGTGGGTCACACAGCATGTTTCTATCTCAGTTAGGGCCCCACATCAATACATCCGCGGGTCACACAGCATGTTTCTATCTCAGTTAGGGCTCCAAATCAATACATCCGTGGGTCACACAGCATGTTTCTATCTCAGTTAGGGCCCCACATCAATACATCCGCGGGTCACACAGCATGTTTCTATCTCAGTTAGGGCCCCACATCAATACATCCGCGGGTCACACAGCATGTTTCTATCTCAGTTAGGGCCCCAAATCAATACATCCGCAGGTCACACAGCATGTTTCTATCTCAGTTAGGGCCACACATCAATACATCCACGGGTCACACAGCATGTTTCTATCTCAGTTAGGGCCCCAAATCAATACATCTGTAGGTCACACAGCATGTTTCTATCTCAGTTAGGGCCCCACCTCAATACATCCGCGGGTCACACAGCATGTTTCTATCTCAGTTAGGGCCCCACATCAATACATACGCGGGTCACACAGCATGTTTCTATCTCAGTTAGGGCCACACATCAATACATCCGCGGGTCACACAGCATGTTTCTATCTGTTTTACACAGCACTTATACTTCGGTGGTTACACACACTTTAGGGGACTTTTTGTGCAGGAAAATTGTGGAGATAAAGTTCAGTCCCTTAATGCATTAATAGCCACCACATGTAATTGCATCACAAATTCAACTTCTTTGACATTGCTTCCTATGGGTGCAAATTTAGCGCCCGACATGCATGTTTTTGCTTTTCCAGTGGAAGTAATTGCATAATGGACTTAAAACTGCAGACGGTTGTTTTTTATTTTTTGCGGTGGGAATTGTATCGAGCCCTAGATGAGGTCCAACCAGAGATCTGTAGAATGGCATGAACACTTCTGGTATTTGGCTACTAATACCCCTAACTATACAACCCAGCACCCTGCCTGCATTCCCCACCGCTTTGTTACATTCATGTGCTCTGTGTCCAAGAAGATGGAGGTGCAGTGGAAGTTCTTTCAGGTTATTTTATTCTTCTTCTTTAGACATAAGGCTTTATAATCCCCCATTCGGTGGCTCCCATCTCTGGCTTCCCTGTAAAAATCCCCTTCCCTGCAGTTAAATCTTCCTTTCCTCTAATCTAAAAGCAGAACTTTCACCTTTAATAAACAGTGTCTCCTATTATTAGTGTGGTGTAACGGTATGTAGATTGCAGGGTGTTTTTTTCTGTAAATCCATGCTTAAGGAGAAATTCGCTCTCAAAATTATACTTCATGTACCCACTTCTGCATTCTGCCGCATACGTATCGGCAGCACGGAGGTGCAGGACTTCATAGTCCTGTAATTCTCCTTCCACCCCCTCCCAGGGAGCGTGTTCACGCTTCTTTTCGTACTGATCTGCATCTATCGTTACAGCAAACTCCACTTATCATTATACTGGCCTTGCAAGCCGATGTGCCGCCGTTACCCTGTACCGTAGAATGGGGAAGTGGGTACATGAAGTATAATTTTGAGAGAACATTTCTCCTAAAGTATGGACTTACAGAAAAAACACCCTGCAATCTGCAAACCATTATACTACACTAATTATAGGAGTCGTAGTTTATTAAGGGTGAGCGTGCTGCTTTAAGGGGTGGCCGATTATGTCTGCTAACAGTATGGAAGCTAATACCAGCATCACTGAAGGCCTCTGTCACGCAGCTAGATTCTCAGACAGATCTCCAGCCTTCGCTTTTGTTGTGCACCGCACCCTCTGGCCCAGGATCTGGTCTGAAGACCAATCTTCCAAGAAGTCACTGGTTTCCTTGCCATTTCAGGGCAAGACCTTATTTGGTCTTGACCTGAAGCAGATCATTAGTGACACCACTGATAGAAAGAGCACCCTTTTACCTCAAATTTCATAAAGACAGTCCTTTCTGACAGAGAAGGCATGTGGATTTTGTTTCCCCGACCAATCTGGGAAGCAGATGCCCAAATCCCTCAGGTTGCCCAAGCTCTCACTGCCGCAAACCCCAGAGAGACTTGGCAGAACAAGCAATCTGTAAAATATAAGTCAGTCTGACAAGCCAACCTCTACATGAATCATGAATGCCTAGTCAGTCCTTGCCTGTAGGGGGCTACTCTGCCTTTTACAAGATGCCAGGTAATCCTCCTTGACAGTCAGGGCTGGATTTGCCATAAGGCAGAGTAGGCATCTGCCTACAGGTGCACCCCACAGAGGGGCGCCTGTCACTGAAATCAGTTTTTTTTTTTTTTTTTTTTTAATATCTTTATTCACATCGCTCGCGCTGTGCACAGTGGCAGCAGTAACCAGCCGCATAGTAAGATCTGTGCCTTCTTCGGCACAGACCTGTATGCTGTTGCTCCCTCGTCGGCTCTTTAGTAATGAAGAGCGCTGGGAGATGACATCATCTCCCAACACTCTGCATTATTGAAGAGAAGACCATGCGGGAGCAAAAGCATACAGTCTGTGCTGAAGGAGGCACAGAATTTTCCTGCCGCTGGACCACCAGGGAGGTAGGAAACGGATATGGGGGGGCAATGTGAAGATGATGGGGGCAGTGTGTAGATGATGGGGGCAATGTGAGGGCAAGTTGCAGCTGATGGGGGCAAGTTGGAGCTGATGGGGCAATGCAAGAGCAAGCTGGAGCTGATGGGGACAAGCTGGAGATGATGGGGCAATGTGGAGATGATAGGGGCAATGTGAGGGCAAGTTGGAGCTGATAGGGCAATGGAGCTGATGGGGGCAATGTGGAGGCAGTTGGAGCTAACGGGGCAAGTTGGAACTGATGGGGACAATGTGAGGGCAATATGGTTATGCGGGGGGTAATGTGGAGATTTGGAGCGTTGTGTAGGTGTCCAGTGGAAATGGCCAATGGGGGGGGGGGATCTTCATATTTCTGTGCCTACAGGCTCCTGAGATGTAAATCCGGCCCTGTTGACAGTCCATATGTTTTTAAGGGTAACACATAATTTCATATCCCTTCCTCATCAGCTTTTCTTTTTTGTCAAAGATTCTGTGGGACCCAAAGCGAGCGTGTCTTTACACATATTTCTTCACCCCGGTAAGGTAAATCATCTGTGTTGTTGGGGGAGATACTGAGTTCTGGTTGGTCCGGGACATATTAAAAAACAGGGAATAAAGAGGGAATCTTTGTATGTAAGCCTCTGATGAAGTAACTTTATCGTTACGAAACGCGTTAGGCAGATTCTTTATTTTTAGGCATTTATTTTCTGGCATTGTATATTTTATTTGATTATTATTTTCGATTATTTTAGCAATAAATATTGTTATATTCTATTCTGATATCTTGAATCCACTTAATCGTACTCCTCCGGTTGATATAGGGGACTTTAAGATAAAATAGGTACTGCCAGATACAGCTCTGGGGGAGAACGTACCCAGAGTTAGAGTGACAGTTTCCACAAAATTAGATTCCCTAACGGAGTGAGAAGGAGAGAGAGGAAAGAAGTGGACTAACGAAGGATTACACCACACTGGGGTGAGAGCCAGCACATGTGCTTACACTAAGAGGCAGGTTACGGCCTCTGAAGAATGTGAGTAATATTTCAACTTTTATGGTGTTGGTGAAGGATCCTGTTCAAGTTAATACTCTATACAGAAGAACTTCTGCGCCGCCCTTGTATTTCTTTTTGTTTTAGATTAATCTCTACGTGGGAACCCAACCATAGGAAGGCGTGCAGCGCGGATCTGATAATAGATTCATCTCTACGTGGGAACCCAACCATAGGAAGGCGTGCAGCGTAGATCTGATAATAGATTCATCTCTACGTGGGAACCCAACCATAGGAAGGAGTGCAGCGCGGATCTGATAATAGATTCATCTCTACTTGGGAACCCAACCATAGGAAGGCGTGCAGCGCGGATCTGATAATAGATTCATCTCTACGTGGGAACCCAACCATAGGAAGGCGTGCAGCGCGGATCTGATAATAGATTCATCTCTACGTGGGAACCCAACCATAGGAAGGCGTGCAGCGTGGATCTGATAATAGATTCATTTCTACGTGGGAACCCAACCATAGGAAGGCGTGCAGCGTGGATCTGATAATAGATTCATCTCTATGTGGGAACCCAACCATAGGAAGGCGTGCAGCGTGGATCTGATAATAGATTCATCTCTACTTGGGAACCCAACCATAGGAAGGCGTGCAGCGCGGATCTGATAATAGATTCATCTC
This sequence comes from Rhinophrynus dorsalis, assembly GCA_037306005.1. Lineage (NCBI taxonomy): Eukaryota > Metazoa > Chordata > Amphibia > Anura > Rhinophrynidae > Rhinophrynus > Rhinophrynus dorsalis. Next base: position 307,038 of record CM074724.1, on the reverse strand, counting down.
TACTTGGGAACCCAACCATAGGAAGGCGTGCAGCGTGGATCTGATAATAGATTCATCTCTACTTGGGAACCCAACCATAGGAAGGCGTGCAGCGCGGATCTGATAATAGATTCATCTCTACTTGGGAACCCAACCATAGGAAGGCGTGCAGCGTGGATCTGATATTAGATTCATCTCTACGTGGGAACCCAACCATAGGAAGGCGTGCAGCGTGGATCTGATAATAGATTCATCTCTACGTGGGAACCCAACCATAGGAAGGCGTGCAGCGTGGATCTGATAATAGATTCATCTCTACGTGGGAACCCAACCATAGGAAGGAGTGCAGCGCGGATCTGATAATAGATTCATCTCTACGTGGGAACCCAACCATAGGAAGGCGTGCAGCGTGGATCTGATAATAGATTCATCTCTACGTGGGAACCCAACCATAGGAAGGCGTGCAGCGCGGATCTGATAATAGATTCATCTCTACGTGGGAACCCAACCATAGGAAGGAGTGCAGCGCGGATCTGATAATAGATTCATCTCTACGTGGGAACCCAACCATAGGAAGGCGTGCAGCGTGGATCTGATAATAGATTCATCTCTACGTGGGAACCCAACCATAGGAAGGAGTGCAGCGCGGATCTGATAATAGATTCATCTCTACGTGGGAACCCAACCATAGGAAGGAGTGCAGCGTGGATCTGATAATAGATTCATCTCTACGTGGGAACCCAACCATAGGAAGGCGTGCAGCGTGGATCTGATAATAGATTCATCTCTACATGGGAACCCAACCATAGGAAGGAGTGCAGCGCGGATCTGATAATAGATTCATCTCTACTTGGGAACCCAACCATAGGAAGGCGTGCAGCGCGGATCTGATAATAGATTCATCTCTACGTGGGAACCCAATCATAGGAAGGCGTGCAGCGCGGATCTGATAATAGATTCATCTCTATGTGGGAACCCAACCATAGGAAGGAGTGCAGCGCGGATCTGATAATAGATTCATCTCTACGTGGGAACCCAACCATAGGAAGGAGTGCAGAGTGGATCTGATAATAGATTCATCTCTACGTGGGAACCCAACCATAGGAAGGCGTGCAGCGTGGATCTGATAATAGATTCATCTCTACGTGGGAACCCAACCATAGGAAGGAGTGCAGCGTGGATCTGATAATAGATTCATCTCTACTTGGGAACCCAACCATAGGAAGGCGTGCAGCGCGGATCTGATAATAGACTCATCTCTACGTGGGAACCCAACCATAGGAAGGCGTGCAGCGCGGATCTGATAATAGATTCATCTCTACGTGGGAACCCAACCATAGGAAGGCGTGCAGCGTGGATCTGATAATAGATTCATCTCTACGTGGGAACCCAACCATAGGAAGGAGTGCAGCGCGGATCTGATAATAGATTCATCTCTACTTGGGAACCCAACCATAGGAAGGCGTGCAGCGCGGATCTGATAATAGATTCATCTTTACGTGGGAACCCAACCATAGGAAGGCGTGCAGCGCGGATCTGATAATAGATTCATCTCTACTTGGGAACCCAACCATAGGAAGGAGTGCAGCGCGGATCTGATAATAGATTCATCTCTACTTGGGAACCCAACCATAGGAAGGAGTGCAGCGCGGATCTGATAATAGATTCATCTCTACATGGGAACCCAACCATAGGAAGCCGTGCAGCGCGGATCTGATAATAGATTCATCTCTACTTGGGAACCCAACCATAGGAAGGAGTGCAGCGCGGATCTGATAATAGATTCATCTCTACTTGGGAACCCAACCATAGGAAGGCGTGCAGCGCGGATCTGATAATAGATTCATCTCTACGTGGGAACCCAACCATAGGAAGGCGTGCAGAGCGGATCTGATAATAGATTCATCTCTACGTGGGAACCCAACCATAGGAAGGCGTGCAGCGCGGATCTGATAATAGATTCATCTCTACGTGGGAACCCAACCATAGGAAGGCGTGCAGCGCGGATCTGATAATAGATTCATCTCTACGTGGGAACCCAACCATAGGAAGGAGTGCAGCGTGGATCTGATAATAGATTCATCTCTACGTGGGAACCCAACCATAGGAAGGCGTGCAGCGTGGATCTGATAATAGATTCATCTCTACGTGGGAACCCAACCATAGGAAGGCGTGCAGCGTGGATCTGATAATAGATTCATCTCTACGTGGGAACCCAACCATAGGAAGGCGTGCAGCGTGGATCTGATAATAGATTCATCTCTACTTGGGAACCCAACCATAGGAAGGAGTGCAGCGTGGATCTGATATTTCATTGGGACTGATACTTTTGAAAGAAGATTCTGAGTAGTTATATACTTTATATTTATATTTTTCTACATATTATTAGAATATATTTCTTATTTTATATTGAATTCGGTATTGGGGTTGGTTAATACCATTTAACCCTACACTGATTTTATTAAGTTAAATCTTTTTGATTTTATATGTTATATTTCCCTGGATGTGTATAATCTTTTTTACTTTCCCTGTTGAGAGGCGCGGCCAATAGAATTTAGTCTTTTCCTCTACTAATTAGATACATTCTTTCGAAATATTTTTTATTAGGTGTCTTTACACATGCCGTCTATTCTCTTCAGGACAAATAGGTTCCCAGCCCAATAGCACTTTTCAGGATTCTATTTCAGCCTTTTTGTGGTTCCCAAAAAGGACAGAGGCTGGCGGCCAATTCTGGACCTGAAATGTCTCAAACAATACGTGGTTACTATGCTCTTCAAGATGGAATATTTGTTCTCTGTAATCTCAGCGATGTGTTCAGGTGAGTTTCTGGCCTCTCTGGACCTATACGATGCCTACCTGCATATCCCAACTCACCCAGACCAACAACATTCCCTATGTTTTGCTTTCACATGCAGTCAATGCCAGTTCACTGCTTATACAACGTAGACAGAAGGAAACCCTGCACATCATATCCTGACCTTTACAAGTAAATAACACGTGACTTACTAAAAATAATAAACAGTAGGGTTTGAGCTTTCTGGGGTTGAAGTTCAGCACCCTGCAGGGCCGGATGTTCCTGACGGAGGGCAAGATTCAACTCCTGTTTCAAGATGTATCACAGACTCTAGAGCGGCCCTAAGGAACGATACGGAAATACATGCATGTTCTGAGACATCTGGTATCTGCCCAGGAAGCAATCCCTTATGCTCAGTTTCACTTGAGGTGACTTCAGCTGGACATTCTCAGGGCCCATCTCTCTCATCTAATAACCCTATCTCCTCAAGCAAATGAGGACCTCCCTTGGTTGCTTCATTGCTGCCATTTGACTCAAGGGTGCCAGTTTGTGATTCCAGAGTGGAACCTAATCACAACAAATGCCAGCCTGAGGGGCTGGGGTGCAAACTTGGTTCATCTGGCAGCCCAGCAGAGGTAGGCAGGAGAGGGCGTTTATCTGCTCGACCGGTGCATCTGAAGGCGCCCGTTCGGCGTTGAGAAGGAGAGACCCGGGAACGACGGCAGAAGGCGACGCGGTCCCTTCTTGCTTCCGTTACAATGCTCAACTAGGAATGAGTGTGCAAAACAAATTTGCATGCTCTCTAGGAATAGAAAAGGGTAGGGAGACAGCGCACCAGAGATCTAAGTGTAGTCTCAGTGAGATATATTAAGAGTGAATACATACATTTATACATACATACATACATACATACACTCTTAATATATTTCACTGAGACTACACTTAGATCTCTGGTGCGCTGTCTCCCTACCCTTTTCTATTTTGCATGTTACTGCTCGAGTTGACTCCGGGCTCTTGACGGCAGCACAGAGACCTCTTCCATTGAAGAATAACATTACATAGAACTACCATTCTTCATCTCCATCATCTTCCATCATCTTCATTACCTCCATCAAACCTGACTAACTGATCATAGACTATGTACTTTATCATTTTCACCAAGTCTGATTAACAGACTGTGGACTACAAAGAGACTGTCATTGTATATATATCTATATGGAATAGTGAATTTTATATTTATATTTGTATTGTGCTATTACCAAATATTTGCTTACTGACATCTTGCTGGCATTTATAGCAGACACAGGTTAACTGCTAATTGCCGGTCTCTTTGCCTATATTACTGCCACAAGCCATAATTGTACACAACCAGCCACTCACGACAATACATCCGTTATTTCGGTTACACACATACCCATTATTGCAACACACGAGCAATATACAAGTATACAGTAGCAACTGATGTTCTCATTTCAACAACCAATTTTAACCTGGTGAACACCTCCATTATATACACTTGGATGCTCTCTAGGAATATTGTCCTACACAGGGTGCAGTCCCTTTTAACCCACTTGTGCCTTTCACAGAGAGTAGAAATCCTAAATTATATCATACTGGTCCTACCATAACAGCAGGCCAACCACGAAATGCCAGACAATTACTCTCTGAACAAGAGAAACATCGAACCCCAGACGTACGTTTTGGCCTTGTTGGGCCTCGTCAGTGAGGTGCAGCTGATCTCTCTAAGCAACATGATATGCTTTAGGATATTTTCTTTCTGTGAAAGGAACTAGTGGGCAAAATGAGACTGCACCCTGAGTAGGACACCATTCCTGTAGAGCCTGCAAATTTGTATTGCAAGTTCGTTCCTAGTTCAGTGTCTCTGACTTACATATACATTTGCAAATTAACCTTGGGATTAGTCACCCCAAGGGTAATAAGGGGAATCCAGCATTGGATACCTTCCTCACAGTGCTAAGAGAGATCAGCTGCACCTCACTGAAAAGAACCAACAAAGCTGAAACGTACGTCTGGGGTTGGCTGCTTCTCTTGTTCAGAGACGAATTGCCTGGAATTTTTTGGTTGGACTGCTGTAATGGCAGGACCAATATGATATGATTTAGGATATTTCATCTCCTGCAACCTCAGCTGAACAGCTTTCCGAGCCTGCTACGGGGTCTTCCTACCAGATCTCTCACATATATCCTGCACTCTCCTATCACTGTCACATAAACCCCGCACTCTCCTACCTATCACTCTCACGTATATCCTGCACTCTCCTACCAGTCACTGTCACATACATCCTGCACTCTCCTACCTATCACTGACACATATATCCTGCACTCTCCTACCTATCATTGTCACATATACCCTGCACTCTCCTATCACTGTCACATAAACCCCGCACTCTCCTACCTATCACTCTCACGTATATCCTGCACTCTCCTACCTATCACTGTCACATATATCCTGCACTCTCCTACCTATCACTGTCACATATATCCTGCACTCTCCTACCTATCACTGTCACATATATCCTGCACTCTCCTACCTATCACTGTCAAATATATCCTGCACTCTCCTAACTATCACTGTCACATATATCCTGCACTCTCCTACCTATCACTATCACATATATCATGCACTCTCCTACCTATCACTATCACATATATCCTGCACTCTCCTGCCTATCACATATATCCTGCACTCTCCTACCTATCACTGTCACAAATACCCTGCACTCTCCTACCTATCACTGTCACAAATACCCTGCACTCTCCTACCTATCACTGTCACATATATCCTGCACTCTCCTATCACTATCACATATATCCTGCACTCTCCTACCTATCACTGTCACATATACCCTGCACTCCCCTACCTATCACTGTCAAATATATCCTGCACTCTCCTACCTATCACTGTCACATATATCCCGCACTCTCCTACCTATCACTGTCACATATATCCTGCACTCTCCTACCCATCACTGTCACATATATCCTGCACTCTCCTACCCATCACTGTCACATATATCCTGCACTCTCCTATCACTATGACATATATCCTGCACTCTCCTACCTATCACTGTCATATATATCCTGCACTCTCCTACCTATCACTATCACGTATATCCTGCACTCTTCTACCTATCACTGTCACGTATATCCTGCACTCTCCTACCTATCACTGTCACATATATCCTGCACTCTCCTACCACTATCACATATATCCTGCACTCTCCTACCTATCACTATCACATATATCCTGCACTCCCCTACCTATCACTACCACATATATCCTGCACTCTCCTACCTATCACTACCACATATATCCTGCACTCTCCTACCTATCACTGTCACATATATCCTGCACTCTCCTATCACTATGACATATATCCTGCACTCTCCTACCCATCACTGTCACATATACCCTGCACTCTCCTACCCATCACTGTCACATATATCCTGCACCCTCCTATCACTATCACATATATCCTGCACTCTCCTACCTATCACTACCACATATATCCTCCACTCTCCTACCTATCACTACCACATATATCCTGCACTCTCCTACCTATCACTACCACATATATCCTGCACTCTCCTACCTATCACTATCACATATATCCTGCACTCTCCTACCTATCACTATGACATATATCCTGCACTCTCCTACCTATCACTACCACATATATCCTGCACTCTCCTACCTATCACTATCGCATATATCCTGCACTCTCCTACCTATCACTATGACATATATCCTGCACTCTCCTACCTATCACTACCACGTATATCCTGCACTCTCCTACCTATCACTATCACGTGTATCCTGCACTCTCCTACCTATCACTGTCACACATATCATGCACTCTCCTACCTATCACTATGACATATATCCTGCACTCTCCTACCTATCACTACCACATATATCCTGTACTCTCCTACCTATCACTGTCACATATATCCTGCACTCTCCTATCTATCACTACCACATATATCCTGCACTATCCTACCTATCACTATCACGTGTGTCCTGCATTCTCCTACCTATCACTGTCACATATATCCTGCACTCTCCTATCTATCACTACCACGTATATCCTGCACTCTCCTACCTATCACTACCTCATATATCATGCACTCTCCTACCTATCACTGCCACATATATCCTGCACTCTCCTACCTATCACTGTCACATATATCCTGCACTCTCCTGTCTATCACTACCACGTATATCCTGCACTCTCCTACCTATCACTATCACGTGTATCCTGCACTCTCCTACCTATCACTGTCACATATATCCTGCACTCTCCTACCTATCACTATCACATATATCCTGCACTCGTCTATCACTGTCACATATATCCTGCACTCTCCTACCTATCACTACCACATATATCCTGCACTCTCCTACCTATCACTATGACATATATCCTGCACTCTCCTACCTATCACTACCACATATATCCTGCACTCTCCTACCTATCACTATCACATATATCCTGCACTCTCCTACCTATCACTGTCACATATATCCTGCACTCTCCTATCACTATGACATATATCCTGCACTCTCCTACCTATCACTATGACATATATCCTGCACTCTCCTACCTATCACTGTCACATATATCCTGCACTCTCCTATCTATCACTACCACGTATATCCTGCACTCTCCTACCTATCACTATCACGTGTATCCTGCACTCTCCTACCTATCATTGTCACACATATCATGCACTCTCCTATCTATCACTATGACATATATCCTGCACTCTCCTACCTATCACTACCACATATATCCTGCACTCTCCTACCTATCACTGTCACATATATCCTGCACTCTCCTATCTATCACTACCACGTATATCCTGCACTCTCCTACCTATCACTACCACGTATATCCTGCACTCTCCTACCTATCACTATCACGTGTATCCTGCACTCTCCTACCTATCACTGTCACACATATCATGCACTCTCCTACCTATCACTATGACATATATCCTGCACTCTCCTACCTATCACTGTCACATATATCCTGTACTCTCCTATCTATCACTACCACGTATATCCTGCACTCTCCTACCTATCACTACCTCATATATCATGCACTCTCCTACCTATCACTGCCACATATATCCTGCACTCTCCTACCTATCACTGTCACATATATCCTGCACTCTCCTATCTATCACTACCACGTATATCCTGCACTCTCCTACCTATCACTATCACGTGTATCCTGCACTCTCCTACCTATCACTGTCACATATATCCTGCACTCTCCTACCTATCACTATCACATATATCCTGCACTCGTCTATCACTGTCAGATATATCCTGCACTCTCCTACCTATCAGTGTCACATATATCCTGCACTCTTCTATCACTATGACAGATATCCTGCACTCTCCTACCTATCACTGTCACATATATCCTGCACTCTCCTACCCATCACTATGACATATATCCTGCACTCTCCTACCTATCACTGTCACATATATCCTGCACTCTCCTACCTATCACTACCACATATACCCTGCACTCTCCTACCTATCACTATCACATATATCCTGCACTCTCCTACCTATCACTGTCACATATATCCTGCACTCTCCTACCACTATCACATATATCCTGCACTCTCCTACCTATCACTGTCACAGATATCCTGCACTCTCCTACCTATCACTACCACATATACGCTGCACTCTCCTACCTATCACTGTCACATATATCCTGCACTCTCCTACCCATCACTATGACATATATCCTGCACTCTCCTACCTATCACTGTCACATATATCCTGCACTCTCCTACCTATCACTACCACATATACCCTGCACTCTCCTACCTATCACTATCGCATATATCCTGCACTCTCCTACCTATCACTGTCACATATATCCTGCACTCTCCTACCACTATCACATATATCCTGCACTCTCCTACCTATCACTGTCACAGATATCCTGCACTCTCCTACCTATCACTACCACATATACGCTGCACTCTCCTACCTATCACTGTCACATATATCCTGCACTCTCCTACCTATCACTACCACATATATCATGCACTCTCCTACCTATCACTGTCACATATATCCTGCACTCTCCTACCTATCACTGTCACATATATCCTGCACTTTCCTACCTATCACTACCACATATATCATGCACTCTCCTACCTATCACTACCACATATATCATGCACTCTCCTACCTATCACTGTCACATATATCCTGCACTCTCCTATCACTGTCACATATATCCTGCACTCTCCTACCTATCACTGTCACATATATCCTGCACTCTCCTACCCATCACTGTCACATATATCCTGCACTCTCCTACCTATCACTGTCACATATATCCTGCACTTTCCTACCTATCACTGTCACATATATTCTGCACTCTTCTACCCATCACTGTCACATATATCCTGCACTCTCCTATCACTATCACATATATCCTCCACTCTCCTACCCATCACTGTCACATATATCCTGCACTCTCCTACCCATCACTGTCACATTTATCCTGCACTCTCCTACCCATCACTGTCACATTTATCCTGCACTCTCCTACCCATCACTACCACATATATCCTGCACTCTCCTACCTATCACTGTCACATATATCCTGCTCTCTCCTGCCTATCACATATATCCTGCACTCTCCTGCCCATCACTGTCACATATATCCTGCACGCTCCTACCCATCACTACCACATATATCCTGCACGCTCCTACCCATCACTACCACATATATCCTGCACTCTACTACCCATCACTGCCACATATATCCTGCACGCTCCTACCCATCACTGTCACATATATCCTGCACTCTCCTACCCATCACTGTCACATATATCCTGCACTCTCCTACCCATCACTGTCACATATATCCTGCACTCTCCTACCCATCACTATCACATATATCCTGCACGCTCCTACCCATCACTACCACATATATCCTGCACGCTCCTACCCATCACTGTCACATATATCCTGCACTCTCCTACCCATCACTGTCACATATATCCTGCACTCTCCTACCCATCACTGTCACATATATCCTGCACTCTCCTACCCATCACTGTCACATATATCCTGCACTCTCCTACCCATCACTATCACATATATCCTGCACTCTCCTACCCATCACTACCACATATATCCTGCACGCTCCTACCCATCACTACCACATATATCCTGCACTCTCCTACCCATCACTACCACATATATCCTGCACGCTCCTACCCATCACTACCACATATATCCTGCACTCTCCTACCCATCATTACCACATATATCCTGCACTCTCCTACTCATCACTATCACATATATCCTGCACTCTCCTACCTATCACTGTCACATATATCCTGCACTCTCCTACCTATCAATATCACATATATCCTGCACTCTCCTGCCTATCACATATATCCTGCACTCTCCTACCTATCACTACCACATATATCCTGCACTCTCCTACCTATCACTGTCACATATATCCTGCACTCTCCTATCTATCACTGTCACATATATCCTGCACTCTCCTACCTATCACTGTCACATATATCCTGCACTCTCCTACCTATCACTACCACATATATCCTGCACTCTCCTACCAGTCACTACCACATATATCCTGCACTCTCCTATCACTATCACATATATCCTGCACTCTCCTACCTAATCACTATCACATAAATCCTGCACTCTCATATTTGGAACTGTCACATACATCGTGCACTCTCCTATGACTATCACATAAATCCTGCACTCTCATATCTGGAGCTGTCACATATAGCCAGAAGATCCCTATATACTGACATGTCAGTATGTTCTGGGGATAATCCCGGTAATAACTGATGATCAGACAGTTCTGTAGACTTTGCCTCTTCTCACAAGCGATGGAGACAGAATAAGAAGACACAGTAGAGGCCACCAGTGAGGCAGATTTAAGAACCCCAGGTAGAATTTTGAATGGAGGCCCCCAGACACAGGAGCACATTTGGGATCTTGTTCAGCTCCATCTGTCTTCTTCCTCTCTCTATATTTGTGGGAAAATAGTCACATTTATGTGTTGTCTATCCAAAGCAGAGTCCCTCCTCCCTGACCATCTTACCACTGGGCTAAATATAGTTCTTCCAGGGTCTGACAAGCAGCCACGGGGAGGACCCTGATACAGGTGCATCACAGAGAATACCAGCTCCTTCCATGAATTACAATTCCTCTCTAAGTACACAGTCCTGTCTATGGATTGGAAGCCACCTAAATGATCCCAGGAAGAAGCTACTTACATTCTGACGAGAAGCAACAGAGGTAACAGCAGGAGCTTATAGACAGTCAGAGGGAAGATCATACAGTCTCCTCCGTTCGCTGGACCACGGCTCAGTTCATTAATCACAGTGTCCTGATGGAGTCCAGCTCAGTACATTAATCACAGTGTCTTGATGGAGTCCAGCTCAGTACATTAATCACAGTGTCCTGATGGAGTCCAGCTCAGTACATGAAGCAGAGTGTATTGATGGACTCAGGCTCGGTACATTAAGCAGAGAGTCTTGATGGAGTCCGGTTCAGTTCCAAAGAATAAAAGTGACCGCTGCAGGGCAGGGAAATCTCTGGGATACATATTTAGGTCATTCAGCTGGGTGACATGTCCCTTCCTTATACAGCACACAGTTGCCCTCATTATACAGAATGCCATTCCCTTACCTAAACACATGCCAGTGTCTTCCCCACACACAATGCTAATGCCTTCCCTATCCACAATGCCAGTCTCTTCCCTATGCACAATGCCAGTCCCTTCTCTATACAGAATGCCAGTGCCTTCCCTATAAAAAATGCCAGTCTCTTCCCTATACAGAATGCCAGTCTCTTCATTATACACAATGCCAGTAGGAATGGACTGCCAGCTCAGGACCTACCTGTCTTTTTGGGTACCTAGTTAAGGCAGCTGTTGAATCCTCATATAGGGGCTTTATTTGGTTCTATCACCTGGATTACTACCAGCCCATAGGGCGTCCATCCCGGCCCTGGCTCAAGCGAGGTCAGACATCTGGTTTCACACCCGGCACCTTTACACCAGCTGAGGCTGCAGCGCGGACACCACTAGAATTCCTACGCACCCAAAAAACGTTCTCAAACCAGCTATTTCTAGCCTCCCAGCATCTAGGTGCTATAACACCATTAGTTTACTGGTGTGGGCTAACAGTGTGCGATTGTGTATCTACCAGTCTGTGTGTGATTGTGCATCTCCTGGTCTGTGTGTGATCTTCCAGTCTGTGTGTGTGTGTGATTGTGCATCTCCTGGTCTGCGTGTGATCTTCCAGTCTGTGTGCGTGTGATTGTGCATCTCCTGGTCTGTGTGTGATCTTCCAGTCTGTGTGTGTGTGATTGTGCATCTCCTGGTCTGTGTGTGATCTTCCAGTCTGTGTGTGTGTGATATTGTGCATCACCTGGTCTGTGTGTGACTGTGCGTTTCCTGGCCTGTGTGTGATTGTGTGTCTCCTGGTCTGTGTGTGATTGTGTGTCTCACTGTCTGTATTTGTGAATCTCCTGGTCTGTGCTTGATTGTACGTCTCCTGGTCTGTGTGTGATTGTGCATCTCACAATCTGTGTGTGATTGTGCATCTCCCGATCTGTGTGTGTTTGTGCATCTCCTGGTCTGTGCATGATTGTGCATCTCCCTGCCTGTGTGCATCTTACGGTCTGTGTGTGATTGTGCATCACACAGTTTTTGTGTGATTGTGCGTCTCCAGGTCTGCATGTGATTGTGCATCTCACGGTGTATGTATGATTGTGCATCTCACAGCTTTTTGTGATTGTTTGTCTCCAGGTCTGTGTGTGATTGTGCATCTCACGGTCTGTGTGTGATTGTGCATCTCTGGGTCTGTGTGTGTTGTGCATCTCCCGGTCTGTGTATGATTGTGCATCTCACGGTCTGTGTGTGATTGTGCATCTCTGGGTCTGTGTGTGATGTGCATCTCCCGGTCTGTGTATGATTGTGCATCTCACGGTCTGTGTGTGATTGTGCATCTCACGGTCTGTGTGTGATTGTGCATCTCCCGGTCTGTGTGTGATTGTGCATATCCCGGTCTGTGTTTGTCTCCCGGTCTGTGTGTGATTGTGCATCTCTGGGTCTGTGTGTGTATTGTGCGTTTCCCAGTCTGTGTGTGATTGTGCGTCTCCCGGTCTGTGTGTGGTTGTGCATCTCCCGGTCTGTGTTTGTCTTCCGGTCTGTGTGTGATTGTGTGTCTCCTGGTATGTGTGTGATTGTGCATCTCCCGGTCTGTGTTTGTCTTCCGGTCTGTGTGTGATTGTGTGTCTCCCGGTCTGTGTGTGATTGTGCATCTCTGGGTCTGTGTGTGTGTTGTGCGTTTCCCAGTCTGTGTGTGATTGTGCGTTTCCCAGTCTGTGTGTGGTTGTGCATCTCCCGGTCTGTGTTTGTCTTCCGGTCTGTGTGTGATTGTGTGCCTCCTGGTATGTGTGTGATTGTGCATCTCCCGGTCTGTGTTTGTCTCCCTGTCTGTTTGCGATCTCTCGGTCTGTGTGTGATTGTGCCTCTAATGGTCTGTGTGTGATTGTGTGTCTCCCTGTTTGTGTGTGATTGTTCATCTTTGGGTCTGTGTTTGTGCATCTCCTGGTCTGTGCGTGATTGTGTGTCTCCCGGCCTGTGTGTGATTTTGCATCTCATGGTTTGTATGTGATTGTGCATCTCAGTTTTTGTGTGATTGTGTGTCTCCCTGTCTGTGTGCATCTCACGGTCTGTGTGTGATTGTGCATCTCACAGTTTCTGTGTGATTGTGCGTATCCCGGTCTGTGTGTGATTGTGCATCTCCCAGTTTGTGTGTGCATCTCACGGTCTGTGTGTGATTGTGCATCTCACAGTTTTTGTGTGATTGTGTATCTCCCGGTCTGTGTGTGATTGTGTCTCCTGGTCTGTGTTTGTCTCCCGGTCCGTGTGTGATCCCTCAGTATGTGTGTAATTGTGTGTCTCCCTTTCTGTGTGTGATTGTGCATCTCTCGGTCTATGTGTGTTGTACGTCTCCCGGTCTGTGTATGATTGTGCATCTCACGGTCTGTGTGTGATTGTGCATCGTACAGTTTTTGTATGATTGTGTGTCTCCCAATCTGTGTGTGAATGTGTATCTCATGGTCTGTGTGTGATTGTGCTTCTCTCGGTCTGTGTGTGATCGTGAGTCTCACGGTCTGTGTGTGTGTGTGTGATTGTGCATCTCCAGGTCTGTGAGTCTTCTGATCTGTGTGTGAGTGTTCATCTCCTGGTCTGTGTGTGATTGTGCATTTTCCGGTCAGTGTGTAGTTTGCATTTCTTGTTCAGTGCATCTTCTGCGTGTGATTGTGCACCTTTCATCTGCGTGTGATTGTGCACCTTTCCTCTGCGTGTGATTGTGCACCTTTCCTCTGCGTGTGATTGTGCATCTTCTCGCCTGTCTGTAATTTTGCATCCCCAGGTCTGTGTATGATTGTGTATATTTCAGGTCTGTGTGTGATCTCCCGGTCTGTTTGCTATTGTGTATATCTCAGGTCTGTGTCTGTCTCTTTGTGTATGAGTGAGTAGCTCTGTGTGTGTGCGTGCATATGTCTCTCTGTCTGTAACTGTGTGTGTCTCTCGGTCTGTGAGTAACTGTCTGTGTGTGTGTGTGTGTGTGTGTGTGTGTGTATGTCTCTCAGTCTATGAGCAAGTAACTGTCTGTGTGTGCGTGTGTATGTCTCTCAGTCTGTAAGTAACTGTCTCTGTGTGTGTATGTCTCTCAGTCTGAGTAACTGTGTGTGTATGTCTCTCAGTCTGTGAGTAACTGTCTCTGTGTGCGTGTGTATGTCTCTCAGTCTGTGAGTAACTGTCTCTGTGTGTATGTCTCAAGGGTTTTTAGGGAAATCAATTAATTTAGATTTATGGCAAGCTCTTCTAGGTAAAAGGATAGAAGATATATCTGAGTATGAAAATAAGCTGATACATATAATCTGTTTTTGTACAAGAATGACAATTGCTTCTCATTGGAAGGACATGAATACACATTGGAAGGACATGAATATCCATTGGAAGGACATGAATACACATTGGAAGGACATGAATATCCATTGGAAGGACATGAATACACATTGGAAGGACAGGAATACACATTGGAAGGACATGAATACACATTGGAAGGACATGAATATCCATTGGAAGACCATGAATATCCATTGGAAGGACATGAATATCCATTGGAAGGACATGAATATCCATTGGAAGGACATGAATACACATTGGAAGGACATGAATACACATTGGAAGGACATGAATATCCATTGGAAGGACATGAATATCCATTGGAAGGACATGAATACCCATTGGAAGGACATGAATACCCATTGGAAGGACATGAATACCCATTGGAAGGACATGAATACACATTGGAAGGACATGAATATCCATTGGAAGGACATGAATACACATTGGAAGGACATGAATACACATTGGAAGGACATGAATACACATTGGAAGGACATGAATATCCATTGGAAGGACATGAATATCCATTGGAAGGACATGAATACACATTGGAAGGACATGAATACCCATTGGAAGGACAGGAATACACATTGGAAGGACATGAATACACATTGGAAGGACATGAATATACATTGGAAGGACATGAATACATATTGGAAGGACATGAATACACATTGGAAGGACATGAATATACATTGGAAGGACATGAATACACATTGGAAGGACATGAATACACATTGGAAGGACATGAATATCCATTGGAAGGACATGAATACACATTGGAAGGACATGAATACCCATTGGAAGGACATGAATACACATTGGAAGGACATGAATACACATTGGAAGGACATGAATACACATTGGAAGGACAGGAATACACATTGGAAGGACATGAATACATATTGGAAGGACATGAATACACATTGGAAGGACATGAATACACATTGGAAGGACATGAATATACATTGGAAGGACATGAATACCCATTGGAAGGACATGAATATCCATTGGAAGGACATGAATACACATTGGAAGGACATGAATACACATTGGAAGGACATGAATATCCATTGGAAGGACATGAATATCCATTGGAAGGACATGAATACACATTGGAAGGACATGAATATCCATTGGAAGGACATGAATATCCATTGGAAGGACATGAATACACATTGGAAGGACATGAATACCCATTGGAAGGACAGGAATACACATTGGAAGGACATGAATACACATTGGAAGGACATGAATATACATTGGAAGGACATGAATACATATTGGAAGGACATGAATACACATTGGAAGGACATGAATATACATTGGAAGGACATGAATACACATTGGAAGGACATGAATACACATTGGAAGGACATGAATATCCATTGGAAGGACATGAATACACATTGGAAAGACATGAATACCCATTGGAAGGACATGAATACACATTGGAAGGACATGAATACACATTGGAAGGACATGAATACACATTGGAAGGACAGGAATACACATTGGAAGGACATGAATACATATTGGAAGGACATGAATACACATTGGAAGGACATGAATACACATTGGAAGGACATGAATATACATTGGAAGGACATGAATACCCATTGGAAGGACATGAATACACATTGGAAGGACATGAATATCCATTGGAAGGACATGAATACACATTGGAAGGACATGAATACCCATTGGAAGGACATGAATACACATTGGAAGGACATGAATACACATTGGAAGGACATGAATACATATTGGAAGGACATGAATACACATTGGAAGGACATGAATACACATTGGAAGGACATGAATACACATTGGAAGGACATGAATATCCATTGGAAGGACATGAATACACATTGGAAGGACATGAATACCCATTGGAAGGACAGGAATACACATTGGAAGGACATGAATACACATTGGAAGGACATGAATATACATTGGAAGGACATGAATACATATTGGAAGGACATGAATACACATTGGAAGGACATGAATATACATTGGAAGGACATGAATACACATTGGAAGGACATGAATACACATTGGAAGGACATGAATATCCATTGGAAGGACATGAATACACATTGGAAAGACATGAATACCCATTGGAAGGACATGAATACACATTGGAAGGACATGAATACACATTGGAAGGACATGAATACACATTGGAAGGACAGGAATACACATTGGAAGGACATGAATACATATTGGAAGGACATGAATACACATTGGAAGGACATGAATACACATTGGAAGGACATGAATATACATTGGAAGGACATGAATACCCATTGGAAGGACATGAATACACATTGGAAGGACATGAATATCCATTGGAAGGACATGAATACACATTGGAAGGACATGAATACCCATTGGAAGGACATGAATACACATTGGAAGGACATGAATACACATTGGAAGGACATGAATACATATTGGAAGGACATGAATACACATTGGAAGGACATGAATACACATTGGAAGGACATGAATACACATTGGAAGGACATGAATATCCATTGGAAGGACATGAATACACATTGGAAGGACATGAATACCCATTGGAAGGACATGAATACACATTGGAAGGACATGAATACACATTGGAAGGACATGAATACACATTGGAACGACATGAATATACATTGGAAGGACATGAATACCCATTGGAAGGACATGAATATCCATGGGAAGGACATGAATATCCACTGGAAGGACATGAATATCCATTGGAAGGACATGAATACACATTGGAAGGACATGAATATCCATTGGAAGGACATGAATACACATTGGAAGGACAGGAATATCCATTGGAAGGACATGAATACACATTGGAAGGACATGAATACACATTGGAAGACCATGAATATCCATTGGAAGGACATGAATATCCATTGGAAGGACAGGAATACACATTGGAAGGACATGAATACCCATTGGAAGGACATGAATATCCATTGGAAGGACATGAATACACATTGGAAGGACATGAATACCCATTGGAAGGACATGAATACACATTGGAAGGACATGAATACACATTGGAAGGACATGAATATACATTGGAAGGACATGAATATCCATGGGAAGGACATGAATATCCACTGGAAGGACATGAATATCCATTGGAAGGACATGAATACACATTGGAAGGACATGAATATCCATTGGAAGGACATGAATACACATTGGAAGGACAGGAATATCCATTGGAAGGACAGGAATACACATTGGAAGGACATGAATACCCATTGGAAGGACATGAATATCCATTGGAAGGACATGAATACACATTGGAAGGACAGGAATATCCATTGGAAGGACATGAATACACATTGGAAGGACATGAATACACATTGGAAGACCATTAATATCCATTGGAAGGACATGAATATCCATTGGAAGGACAGGAATACACATTGGAAGGACATGAATATCCATTGGAAGGATATGAATACACATTGGAAGGACATGAATACACATTGGAAGGACATGAATATCCATTGAAAGGACATGAATACACATTGGAAGGACATGAATACACATTGGAAGGACATGAATACCCATTGGAAGGACATGAATACACATTGGAAGGACATGAATACACATTGGAAGGACATGAATACACATTGGAAGGACATGAATATCCATTGGAAGGACATGAATACACATTGGAAGGACATGAATACACATTGGAAGGACATGAATATACATTGGAAGGACATGAATACCCATTGGAAGGACATGAATATCCATTGGAAGGACATGAATATCCATTGGAAGGACATGAATACACATTGGAAGGACAGGAATATCCATTGGAAGGACATGAATACACATTGGAAGGACAGGAATACACATTGGAAGACCATGAATACACATTGGAAGGACATGAATACACATTGGAAGGACATGAATATCCATTGGAAGGACATGAATACACATTGGAAGGACATGAATATCCATTGGAAGGACAGGAATACCCATTGGAAGGACAGGAATATCCATTGGAAGGACATGAATACACATTGGAAGGACATGAATATCCATTGGAAGGACATGAATACACATTGGAAGGACATGAATATCCATTGGAAGGACATGAATACCCATTGGAAGGACATGAATACCCATTGGAAGGACATGAATACACATTGGAAGGACATGAATATACATTGGAAGGACATGAATACACATTGGAAGGACATGAATATCCATTGGAAGGACATGAATACACATTGGAAGGACATGAATATCCATTGGAAGGACATGAATATCCATTGGAAGGACATGAATACACATTGGAAGGACATGAATATCCATTGGAAGGACATGAATACACATTGGAAGGACAGGAATATCCATTGGAAGGACATGAATACACATTGGAAGGACATGAATATCCATTGGAAGGACATGAATACACATTGGAAGGACATGAATATCCATTGGAAGGACATGAATACCCATTGGAAGGACATGAATACACATTGGAAGGACATGAATATCCATTGGAAGGACATGAATACCCATTGGAAGGACAGGAATACACATTGGAAGGACATGAATATACATTGGAAGGACATGAATACACATTGGAAGGACATGAATACACATTGGAAGGACAGGAATACACATTGGAAGGACATGAATATACATTGGAAGGACATGAATACCCATTGGAAGGACATGAATATCCATTGGAAGGACATGAATACACATTAGAAGGACATGAATATACATTGGAAGGACATGAATACACATTGGAAGGACATGAATATCCATTGGAAGGACATGAATACACATTGGAAGGACATGAATACACATTGGAAGGACATGAATATACATTGGAAGGACAGGAATACACATTGGAAGGACATGAATATCCATTGGAAGGACATGAATACACATTGGAAGGACATGAATACACATTGGAAGGACAGGAATACACATTGGAAGGACAGGAATACACATTGGAAGGACATGAATATCCATTGGAAGGACATGAATACACATTGGAAGGACATGAATACCCATTGGAAGGACATGAATACACATTGGAAGGAGATGAATATCCATTGGAAGGACATGAATACACATTGGAAGGACATGAATATCCATTGGAAGGACATGAATACACATTGGAAGGACATGAATACACATTGGAAGGACATGAATATCCATTGGAAGGACATGAATATCCATTGGAAGGACATGAATACACATTGGAAGGACATGAATATCCATTGGAAGGATATGAATACACATTGGAAGGACATGAATATCCATTGGAAGGACATGAATATCCATTGGAAGGACATGAATATCCACTGGAAGGACATGAATACACATTGGAAGGACATGAATACCCATTGGAAGGACATGAATACACATTGGAAGGACATGAATATCCATTGGAAGGACATGAATATCCATTGGAAGGACATGAATACACATTGGAAGGACATGAATATCCACTGGAAGGACATGAATACACATTGGAAGGACATGAATACACATTGGAAGGACATGAATACCCATTGGAAGGACATGAATACACATTGGAAGGACATGAATACACATTGGAAGGACATGAATACCCATTGGAAGGACATGAATATCCATTGGAAGGACATGAATACACATTGGAAGGACATGAATATCCATTGGAAGGACATGAATACACATTGGAAGGACATGAATACCCATTGGAAGGACATGAATACACATTGGAAGGACATGAATATCCATTGGAAGGACATGAATACCCATTGGAAGGATATGAATATCCATTGGAAGGACATGAATACACATTGGAAGGACATGAATATCCACTGGAAGGACATGAATACACATTGGAAGGACATGAATACACATTGGAAGGACATGAATACCCATTGGAAGGACATGAATACACATTGGAAGGACATGAATACCCATTGGAAGGACATGAATACACATTGGAAGGACATGAATATCCATTGGAAGGACATGAATACCCATTGGAAGGACATGAATACACATTGGAAGGACATGAATATCCATTGGAAGGACATGAATATCCATTGGAAGGACATGAATACACATTGGAATGAAATGAATACACATTGGAAGGACAGGAATACACATTGGAAGGACATGAATACACATTGGAAGGACATGAATATCCACTGGAAGGACATGAATACACATTGGAAGGACATGAATATCCATTGGAAGGACATGAATATCCATTGGAAGGACATGAATATCCATTGGAAGGACATGAATACCCATTGGAAGGTCATGAATACACATTGGAAGGACATGAATACACATTGGAAGGACATGAATACACATTGGAAGGACATGAATATCCATTGGAAGGACATGAATATCCATTGGAAGGACATGAATATCCATTGGAAGGACATGAATACACATTGGAAGGACATGAATATCCATTGGAAGGACATGAATATCCATTGGAAGGACATGAATATCCATTGGAAGGACATGAATACCCATTGGAAGGTCATGAATACACATTGGAAGGACATGAATACACATTGGAAGGACATGAATACACATTGGAAGGACATGAATACCCATTGGAAGGACATGAATATCCATTGGAAGGACATGAATACACATTGGAAGGACAGGAATACACATTGGAAGGACATGAATATCCATTGGAAGGACATGAATATCCATTGGAAGGATATGAATATACATTGGAAGGACATGAATACACATTGGAAGGACATGAATACACATTGGAAGGACATGAATACCCATTGGAAGGACATGAATATCCATTGGAAGGACAGGAATACGCATTGGAAGGACATGAATACACATTGGAAGGACATGAATATCCATTGGAAGGACATGAATATCCATTGGAAGGACATGAATACACATTGGAAGGACATGAATACCCATTGGAAGGACATGAATACACATTGGAAGGACATGAATACCCATTGGAAGGACATGAATACACATTGGAAGGACATGAATACATATCGGAAGGACATGAATATCCATTGGAAGGACATGAATATCCATTGGAAGGACATGAATACACATTGGAAGGACAGGAATACACATTGGAAGGACATGAATACCCATTGGAAGGACATGAATACACATTGGAAGGACATGAATACACATTGGAAGGACATGAATACACATCGGAAGGACATGAATACACATTGGAAGGACATGAATACCCATTGGAAGGACATGAATATCCATTGGAAGGACAGGAATATCCATTGGAAGGACATGAATATCCATTGGAAGGACATGAATACACATTGGAAGGACATGAATACACATTGGAAGGACATGAATATACATTGGAAGGACATGAATACCCATTGGAAGGACATGAATATCCATTGGAAGGACAGGAATATCCATTGGAAGGATATGAATACACATTGGAAGGACATGAATATCCATTGGAAGGACATGAATACACATTGGAAGGACATGAATACACATCGGAAGGACATGAATACACATTGGAAGGACATGAATACACATTGGAAGGACATGAATACCCATTGGAAGGACATGAATATCCATTGGAAGGACAGGAATATCCATTGGAAGGACATGAATATCCATTGGAAGGACATGAATACACATTGGAAGGACATGAATACACATTGGAAGAACATGAATACACATTGGAAGGACATGAATACACATTGGAAGAACATGAATATCCATTGGAAGGACAGGAATACGCATTGGAAGGACATGAATATACATTGGAAGGACATGAATATCCATTGGAAGGACATGAATACACATTGGAAGGACATGAATACCCATTGGAAGGACATGAATATCCATTGGAAGGACAGGAATACACATTGGAAGGACATGAATACCCATTGGAAGGACATGAATATCCATTGGAAGGACATGAATACACATTGGAAGGACAGGAATACACATTGGAAGGACATGAATATCCATTGGAAGGACATGAATATCCATTGGAAGGACATGAATACACATTGGAAGGACATGAATATCCATTGGAAGGACATGAATATCCATTGGAAGGTCATGAATATACATTGGAAGGACATGAATATCCATTGGAAGGACATGAATACATATTGGAAGGACATGAATACCCATTGGAAGGACATGAATACACATTGGAAGGACATGAATATCCATTGGAAGGACATGAATACATATTGGAAGGACATGAATATCCATTGGAAGGACATGAATACACATCGGAAGGACATGAATACCCATTGGAAGGACATGAATACACATTGGAAGGACATGAATACACATTGGAAGGACATGAATATCCATTGGAAGGACATGAATACATATTGGAAGGACATGAATATCCATTGGAAGGACATGAATACACATCGGAAGGACATGAATACCCATTGGAAGGACATGAATACCCATTGGAAGGACATGAATACACATTGGAAGGACATGAATATCCATTGGAAGGACATGAATACATATTGGAAGGACATGAATATCCATTGGAAGGACATGAATACACATCGGAAGGACATGAATACCCATTGGAAGGACATGAATACACATTGGAAGGACATGAATACACATTGGAAGGACATGAATATCCATTGGAAGGACATGAATACATATTGGAAGGACATGAATATCCATTGGAAGGACATGAATACACATCGGAAGGACATGAATACCCATTGGAAGGACATGAATACCCATTGGAAGGACATGAATACACATTGGAAGGACATGAATATCCATTGGAAGGACATGAATACATATTGGAAGGACATGAATATCCATTGGAAGGACATGAATACACATCGGAAGGACATGAATACCCATTGGAAGGACATGAATACACATTGGAAGGACATGAATACACATTGGAAGGACATGAATATCCATTGGAAGGATATGAATACACATTGGAAGGACATGAATATCCATTGGAAGGACATGAATATACATTGGAAGGACATGAATACACATTGGAAGGACATGAATACACATTGGAAGGACATGAATATCCATTGGAAGGACATGAATACACATTGGAAGGACATGAATACACATTGGAAGGACATGAATATCCATTGGAAGACCATGAATACCCATTGGAAGGACATGAATACACATTGGAAGGACATGAATATCCATTGGAAGGAGAGGAATACACATTGGAAGGACATGAATACACATTGGAAGGACATGAATATCCATTGGAAGACCATGAATACCCATTGGAAGGACATGAATACACATTGGAAGGACATGAATACCCATTGGAAGGACATGAATACACATTGGAAGGACATGAATATCCATTGGAAGGACATGAATATCCATTGGAAGGACAGGAATACACATTGGAAGGACAGGAATACACATTGGAAGGACAGGAATACACATTGGAAGGACAGGAATACACATTGGAAGGACATGAATATCCATTGGAAGGACAGGAATACACATTGGAAGGACATGAATATCCATTGGAAGACCATGAATATCCATTGGAAGGACATGAATACACATTGGAAGGACATGAATACCCATTGGAAGGACATGAATATCCATTGGAAGGACATGAATACACATTGGAAGGACATGAATATCCATTGGAAGGACATGAATACACATTGGAAGGACATGAATACACATTGGAAGGACATGAATACACATTGGAAGGACATGAATATCCATTGGAAGGACATGAATACACATTGGAAGGACAGGAATACACATTGGAAGGACAGGAATACACATTGGAAGGACATGAATATCCATTGGAAGGACATGAATACACATTGGAAGGACATGAATACCCATTGGAAGGACATGAATATCCACTGGAAGGACAGGAATACACATTGGAAGGACATGAATACACATTGGAAGGACATGAATATCCATTGGAAGGACATGAATACACATTGGAAGGACATGAATACACATTGGAAGGACATGAATACCCATTGGAAGGACATGAATACACATTGGAAGGACATGAATATCCATTGGAAGGACATGAATACCCATTGGAAGGACAGGAATACACATTGGAAGGACATGAATACACATTGGAAGGACAGGAATACACATTGGAAGGACATGAATATACATTGGAAGGACATGAATACCCATTGGAAGGACATGAATACCCATTGGAAGGACATGAATATCCATTGGAAGGACATGAATACACATTGGAAGGACATGAATACACATTGGAAGGACATGAATATCCATTGGAAGGACATGAATATCCATTGGAAGGACATGAATATCCATTGGAAGGACATGAATACACATTGGAAGGACATGAATATCCATTGGAAGGATATGAATACACATTGGAAGGACATGAATATCCATTGGAAGGACATGAATACACATTGGAAGGACATGAATACACATTGGAAGGACATGAATATCCATTGGAAGGACATGAATATCCATTGGAAGGACATGAATACACATTGGAAGGACATGAATATCCATTGGAAGGATATGAATACACATTGGAAGGACATGAATATCCATTGGAAGGACATGAATATCCATTGGAAGGACATGAATATCCACTGGAAGGACATGAATACACATTGGAAGGACATGAATACACATTGGAAGGACATGAATACCCATTGGAAGGACATGAATACACATTGGAAGGACATGAATATCCATTGGAAGGACATGAATACACATTGGAAGGACATGAATATCCACTGGAAGGACATGAATACACATTGGAAGGACATGAATACACATTGGAAGGACATGAATACACATTGGAAGGACATGAATACCCATTGGAAGGACATGAATACACATTGGAAGGACATGAATACACATTGGAAGGACATGAATACCCATTGGAAGGACATGAATACACATTGGAAGGACATGAATACCCATTGGAAGGACATGAATATCCATTGGAAGGACATGAATACCCATTGGAAGGACATGAATATCCATTGGAAGGACATGAATACACATTGGAAGGACATGAATATCCACTGGAAG
This sequence comes from Rhinophrynus dorsalis, assembly GCA_037306005.1. Taxonomy (NCBI): domain Eukaryota; kingdom Metazoa; phylum Chordata; class Amphibia; order Anura; family Rhinophrynidae; genus Rhinophrynus; species Rhinophrynus dorsalis. The sequence goes on along the minus strand of CM074724.1, from coordinate 281,149 downwards.
GACATGAATACACATTGGAAGGACATGAATACACATTGGAAGGACATGAATACCCATTGGAAGGACATGAATACACATTGGAAGGACATGAATACCCATTGGAAGGACATGAATACACATTGGAAGGACATGAATATCCATTGGAAGGACATGAATACCCATTGGAAGGACATGAATACACATTGGAAGGACATGAATATCCATTGGAAGGACATGAATATCCATTGGAAGGACATGAATACACATTGGAAGGAAATGAATACACATTGGAAGGACAGGAATACACATTGGAAGGACATGAATACACATTGGAAGGACATGAATATCCACTGGAAGGACATGAATACACATTGGAAGGACATGAATATCCATTGGAAGGACATGAATATCTATTGGAAGGACATGAATATCCATTGGAAGGACATGAATACCCATTGGAAGGTCATGAATACACATTGGAAGGACATGAATACACATTGGAAGGACATGAATACCCATTGGAAGGACATGAATATCCACTGGAAGGACAGGAATACACATTGGAAGGACATGAATACACATTGGAAGGACATGAATATCCATTGGAAGGACATGGATACACATTGGAAGGACATGAATACACATTGGAAGGACATGAATACCCATTGGAAGGACATGAATACACATTGGAAGGACATGAATATCCATTGGAAGGACATGAATACCCATTGGAAGGACAGGAATACACATTGGAAGGACATGAATACACATTGGAAGGACAGGAATACACATTGGAAGGACATGAATATACATTGGAAGGACATGAATACCCATTGGAAGGACATGAATACATATTGGAAGGACATGAATACCCATTGGAAGGACATGAATATCCATTGGAAGGACATGAATACACATTGGAAGGACATGAATACACATTGGAAGGACATGAATATCCATTGGAAGGACATGAATATCCATTGGAAGGACATGAATATCCATTGGAAGGACATGAATACACATTGGAAGGACATGAATATCCATTGGAAGGATATGAATACACATTGGAAGGACATGAATATCCATTGGAAGGACATGAATACACATTGGAAGGACATGAATACACATTGGAAGGACATGAATATCCATTGGAAGGACATGAATATCCATTGGAAGGACATGAATACACATTGGAAGGACATGAATATCCATTGGAAGGATATGAATACACATTGGAAGGACATGAATATCCATTGGAAGGACATGAATATCCATTGGAAGGACATGAATATCCACTGGAAGGACTTGAATACACATTGGAAGGACATGAATACACATTGGAAGGACATGAATACCCATTGGAAGGACATGAATACACATTGGAAGGACATGAATATCCATTGGAAGGACATGAATACACATTGGAAGGACATGAATATCCACTGGAAGGACATGAATACACATTGGAAGGACATGAATACACATTGGAAGGACATGAATACCCATTGGAAGGACATGAATACACATTGGAAGGACATGAATACACATTGGAAGGACATGAATACCCATTGGAAGGACATGAATACACATTGGAAGGACATGAATACCCATTGGAAGGACATGAATATCCATTGGAAGGACATGAATACCCATTGGAAGGACATGAATATCCATTGGAAGGACATGAATACACATTGGAAGGACATGAATATCCACTGGAAGGACATGAATACACATTGGAAGGACATGAATACACATTGGAAGGACATGAATACCCATTGGAAGGACATGAATACACATTGGAAGGACATGAATACCCATTGGAAGGACATGAATACACATTGGAAGGACATGAATATCCATTGGAAGGACATGAATACCCATTGGAAGGACATGAATACACATTGGAAGGACATGAATATCCATTGGAAGGACATGAATATCCATTGGAAGGACATGAATACACATTGGAAGGAAATGAATACACATTGGAAGGACAGGAATACACATTGGAAGGACATGAATACACATTGGAAGGACATGAATATCCACTGGAAGGACATGAATACACATTGGAAGGACATGAATATCCATTGGAAGGACATGAATATCTATTGGAAGGACATGAATATCCATTGGAAGGACATGAATACCCATTGGAAGGTCATGAATACACATTGGAAGGACATGAATACACATTGGAAGGACATGAATACACATTGGAAGGACATGAATATCCATTGGAAGGACATGAATATCCATTGGAAGGACATGAATATCCATTGGAAGGACATGAATACACATTGGAAGGACATGAATATCCATTGGAAGGACATGAATATCCATTGGAAGGACATGAATATCCATTGGAAGGACATGAATACCCATTGGAAGGTCATGAATACACATTGGAAGGACATGAATACACATTGGAAGGACATGAATACACATTGGAAGGACATGAATACCCATTGGAAGGACATGAATATCCATTGGAAGGACATGAATACACATTGGAAGGACAGGAATACACATTGGAAGGACATGAATATCCATTGGAAGGACATGAATATCCATTGGAAGGATATGAATATACATTGGAAGGACATGAATACACATTGGAAGGACATGAATACACATTGGAAGGACATGAATACCCATTGGAAGGACATGAATATCCATTGGAAGGACAGGAATACGCATTGGAAGGACATGAATACACATTGGAAGGACATGAATATCCATTGGAAGGACATGAATATCCATTGGAAGGACATGAATACACATTGGAAGGACATGAATACCCATTGGAAGGACATGAATACACATTGGAAGGACATGAATACCCATTGGAAGGACATGAATACACATTGGAAGGACATGAATACACATCGGAAGGACATGAATATCCATTGGAAGGACATGAATATCCATTGGAAGGACATGAATACACATTGGAAGGACAGGAATACACATTGGAAGGACATGAATACCCATTGGAAGGACATGAATACACATTGGAAGGACATGAATACACATCGGAAGGACATGAATACACATTGGAAGGACATGAATACCCATTGGAAGGACATGAATATCCATTGGAAGGACAGGAATATCCATTGGAAGGACATGAATATCCATTGGAAGGACATGAATACACATTGGAAGGACATGAATACACATTGGAAGGACATGAATATACATTGGAAGGACATGAATACCCATTGGAAGGACATGAATATCCATTGGAAGGACAGGAATATCCATTGGAAGGATATGAATACACATTGGAAGGGCATGAATATCCATTGGAAGGACATGAATACACATTGGAAGGACATGAATACACATCGGAAGGACATGAATACACATTGGAAGGACATGAATACACATTGGAAGGACATGAATACCCATTGGAAGGACATGAATATCCATTGGAAGGACAGGAATATCCATTGGAAGGACATGAATATCCATTGGAAGGACATGAATACACATTGGAAGGACATGAATACACATTGGAAGAACATGAATACACATTGGAAGAACATGAATACACATTGGAAGGACATGAATACACATTGGAAGAACATGAATATCCATTGGAAGGACAGGAATACGCATTGGAAGGACATGAATATACATTGGAAGGACATGAATATCCATTGGAAGGACATGAATACACATTGGAAGGACATGAATACCCATTGGAAGGACATGAATATCCATTGGAAGGACAGGAATACACATTGGAAGGACATGAATACCCATTGGAAGGACATGAATATCCATTGGAAGGACATGAATATCCATTGGAAGGACATGAATACACATTGGAAGGACAGGAATACACATTGGAAGGACATGAATATCCATTGGAAGGACATGAATATCCATTGGAAGGACATGAATACACATTGGAAGGACATGAATATCCATTGGAAGGACATGAATATCCATTGGAAGGTCATGAATATACATTGGAAGGACATGAATATCCATTGGAAGGACATGAATACATATTGGAAGGACATGAATACCCATTGGAAGGACATGAATACACATTGGAAGGACATGAATATCCATTGGAAGGACATGAATACATATTGGAAGGACATGAATATCCATTGGAAGGACATGAATACACATCGGAAGGACATGAATACCCATTGGAAGGACATGAATACACATTGGAAGGACATGAATACACATTGGAAGGACATGAATATCCATTGGAAGGACATGAATACATATTGGAAGGACATGAATACCCATTGGAAGGACATGAATACACATTGGAAGGACATGAATATCCATTGGAAGGACATGAATACATATTGGAAGGACATGAATATCCATTGGAAGGACATGAATACACATCGGAAGGACATGAATACACATTGGAAGGACATGAATACACATTGGAAGGACATGAATATCCATTGGAAGGATATGAATACACATTGGAAGGACATGAATATCCATTGGAAGGACATGAATATACATTGGAAGGACATGAATACACATTGGAAGGACATGAATACACATTGGAAGGACATGAATATCCATTGGAAGGACATGAATACACATTGGAAGGACATGAATACACATTGGAAGGACATGAATATCCATTGGAAGACCATGAATACCCATTGGAAGGACATGAATACACATTGGAAGGACATGAATATCCATTGGAAGGAGAGGAATACACATTGGAAGGACATGAATACACATTGGAAGGACATGAATATCCATTGGAAGACCATGAATACCCATTGGAAGGACATGAATACACATTGGAAGGACATGAATACCCATTGGAAGGACATGAATACACATTGGAAGGACATGAATATCCATTGGAAGGACATGAATATCCATTGGAAGGACAGGAATACACATTGGAAGGACATGAATACACATTGGAAGGACAGGAATACACATTGGAAGGACAGGAATACACATTGGAAGGACATGAATATCCATTGGAAGGACAGGAATACACATTGGAAGGACATGAATATCCATTGGAAGACCATGAATATCCATTGGAAGGACATGAATACACATTGGAAGGACATGAATACCCATTGGAAGGACATGAATATCCATTGGAAGGACATGAATACACATTGGAAGGACATGAATATCCATTGGAAGGACATGAATACACATTGGAAGGACATGAATACACATTGGAAGGACATGAATACACATTGGAAGGACATGAATATCCATTGGAAGGACATGAATACACATTGGAAGGACATGAATACACATTGGAAGGACATGAATATCCATTGGAAGGACATGAATACACATTGGAAGGACATGAATATCCATTGGAAGGACATGAATACACATTGGAAGGACATGAATACACATTGGAAGGACATGAATACACATTGGAAGGACATGAATATCCATTGGAAGGACATGAATACACATTGGAAGGACATGAATACACATTGGAAGGACAGGAATACACATTGGAAGGACATGAATATCCATTGGAAGACCATGAATATCCATTGGAAGGACATGAATACACATTGGAAGGACATGAATATCCATTGGAAGGACATGAATACACATTGGAAGGACATGAATACACATTGGAAGGACATGAATACACATTGGAAGGACATGAATATCCATTGGAAGGACATGAATACACATTGGAAGGACAGGAATACACATTGGAAGGACAGGAATACACATTGGAAGGACATGAATATCCATTGGAAGACCATGAATATCCATTGGAAGGACATGAATACACATTGGAAGGACATGAATACCCATTGGAAGGACATGAATATCCATTGGAAGGACATGAATACACATTGGAAGGACATGAATACACATTGGAAGGACATGAATATCCATTGGAAGGACATGAATACACATTGGAAGGACATGAATACACATTGGAAGGACATGAATACCCATTGGAAGGACATGAATACACATTGGAAGGACATGAATATCCATTGGAAGGACATGAATACACATTGGAAGGACATGAATACACATTGGAAGACCATGAATACCCATTGGAAGGACATGAATACACATTGGAAGGACATGAATACACATTGGAAGGACATGAATATCCATTGGAAGGACATGAATACACATTGGAAGGACATGAATACACATTGGAAGGACATGAATACCCATTGGAAGGACAGGAATACACATTGGAAGGACATGAATACACATTGGAAGACCATGAATATCCATTGGAAGGACATGAATACACATTGGAAGGACATGAATACCCATTGGAAGGACATGAATATCCATTGGAAGGACATGAATACACATTGGAAGGACATGAATATCCATTGGAAGGACATGAATACCCATTGGAAGGACATGAATATCCATTGGAAGGACAGGAATACACATTGGAAGGACATGAATACACATTGGAAGACCATGAATATCCATTGGAAGGACATGAATACACATTGGAAGACCATGAATACCCATTGGAAGGACATGAATACACATTGGATACCGGTTTCTGCAGATCGTAATGTACCAGAACTTTTGAACGGAGGATTAGGTCTTTTGTTGCGTCAAAAGCTCGTTGACAGTCTTCTGTCCAACACCATGGTGTTTTGCTTTCCAGTAGCCTATGCAGGGGATGTAGGGCTTGTGCTAGGTTGGGCATAAACCTGCCATATCGCTGGGGCCGATGCGACTCCGAAAACCATTCTGTTGTATTGATATAGGCCTTTGTGTGTGTTGATTGTCAAAAGGTGTCGACTGTCTGGATGCATCTCCAGCTGTAGGTATGCTTGTCGTAAATCGATCTTCGAGAAAGAGGTCCCCCCTGCAAGTGAGGCGAAAAGTTCTTCCAGCCTGGGTAACGGGTACTGGTCTACTTCTAATTGGCTGTTGAGAGCCATCCTGAAATCTCCGCACAGTCGTATTTCACCCGTTTTCTTGAGGACAGGTACAATCGGTGAGGCCCAGTCACTGTGGGGAATTTTGGATATGACCCCTTGCGCCTCCAATTTCTGTAGTTCGGTTTCCACCTTGGCGCGGATCGCAAATGGGACTGAGCGGGCTTTAAAGAACTTTGGGATGGCCCCTGGGCGGAGTTGTAAGTGACCTTGTACGTCTTTTACTTTCCCTAGTTCCGGAGAGAAAACATCTGGGAACTGTTGTTGCAGGTCTGAAATCCATTTCTTTGTCTCACTGGTCTGTTCATCAGTGAGGGTATTAACGTTTTGATACTGTATGTCTGGCATTCCCATCAATCTAATCCAGTCTCTTCCGAATAAGGGTGGGCCCCCTTCTGCCACTACGTACAAGGTTGTTTTGAAGTCTTTATTTTTATAACTCACTGTCACCTTGGCAGATCCTAGTGGTTTCATCGTATGCCCACTGTATGTTTTCAGCGTGACTGCTGTTGGATGTAGTTGTAGCGTCAACCCCTCTGATTGTGCTTGGTTTCTGGTGACCACTGATACCGCTGATCCTGTATCCAGATCCATGAGTAGGGGTTGTCCATTGATCCGCACTTGCACTTGCATCCTGTCTGCTGGGGTTTGGAGATTGAACACACTCAGGTGCGCGAGCCATCCATCTGTGTCTAGAGGTTCGTTTTGGTCCTCTGGGGGGTTGGTGTATTCGGTAAAGTAGGTTGGGCGTCTGGGGGTACGGTTTGCGGGCCTTCTACTACGGGCACCTCTGCAAACCTTCTGTAGATGGCCCCGTTTTGAGCAGTTGTAGCAGATGTCATCCTTGAAACGGCACGCCGATGCATCATGTGACCCAGCGCCACATCGAAAACAACTCCGTACCGGGTTCATCTCTTTGGGTCTTGGTTTCTCCATTCTTGCGACCCTGAATACTTCTTGCGATTCTGTAAACCCCCCAGTGTTGGCAGACTTATGGGCCTGGAGTTGAAGTGAGTCCTTCTCGGCCATCTCCATGGCCGTGGCGATGTCCAGGGCGGATCGATCCGTCAGATCCCTCTCTGACAACAGCCTTTTTTGGATGGACTTGTTCGCCAATCCAAATACAAATTGGTCCCTCACTGCTTGTGATAGGTGCATCCCAAAGTTGCAAGTCGAAGCTAGTTGGCGAAGCTGTATCATGTAGGACTGGATTGTTTCCTGTGGAGCTTGTCTGCGGGAGTATAGGCGGAAGCGCTCTGCTATCTCTAGGGGTTGTGGCTGGTAGTATTGTGTCAGTGTAGCGACTAACTCGGAGAAGGACTTAGTAGATAGATCATCCGGGGCCAATAGATTCTGTAGAATGGCGTAGGGTTTGCGGCCTACCACTGTGAGGAATGCCCCAGCTTGTTTAGAGACTGGAATGTCGTTTGTATTAAAGAAGTGTTGAACAACCTGTATGTACGCCTTCCATGTTTCCTCACCTTCCTTGAATTCCTGTAGTGTGCCAATATATGCCATGGTGGTTGAGTGGTGAAGGCTAATGTTGTTGTGTTGTTCCTGAATGGGTTTTGGTTAGACAAAGTAGAGTAACTTGTGTCCAGCACAGTAAAAGGTGGCAGATAAGCAAGCACATATATCCCAGTAGTAATATTCTTAGCACATATAGCACAGTAGTAATGTTGTTAGCACATATAGCGCAGTAGTAATCTTCTTAGCACATATAGCACAGTAGTAATGTTGTTAGCACATATATCACAGTAGTAATCTTCTTAGCACATATAGCGCAGTAGTAACCTTGTAAAATTCTTAGCACATAAAGCAAGCACACAGAACACAGGAGCAACTTCTCAGCGTATAAGCCAGCACATATAAGGCAGTAGTAATCTTCTTAGCACATATAGCACAGTAGCAATCTTCTTAGCACATATAGCACAGCAGTAAGCTTCTTAGCACATAAAGCAAGCACACAGAAGACAATAGCAACTTCTTAAGGAATAAGCAAGCACATAAAGGGCAATATACTCTTCTTAGCACATATAGCACATAAGCAAGGACGAATCGGACAATGTAATTCCTCAGAGTTAGGTGCTTTTTGTTTTACTCCCAGCAGAGAAATCAAGAGGGTTCACTTACAGGGTTTTGCCTGATAATCCGTTGGTCATCCTCGTCGCCACTGTGGTGTCTTTCATCTACTCCAAGGATCACACCGGTTGTTCTCTTTGGAGGTGCAAAACGCGACCTCCGTTTATTGTATATGCAGGGGCAAGGCCTGGGGCGGTAGGGGTGTGCTGGGAGCTGGGTGGGACACGTCCGGTCTCTGCTGCAGGGTCTTTGTTCTCCGCCGTAGCAGCGGGCTCGTCGGGTGAAACCGGATGTGACGTCACCGCACTTCCGGTTTTCGGCATCCGGAACGGTGGGGCTGCCATCCTGGGTCTTAATGCCTGCCGCATTCCTCCTGGCAGGGCTCGATCTTGGAGGGGCTGAACACCACAAATACCCACTGGAAGGACATGAATATCCATTGGAAGGACAGGAATACACATTGGAAGGACATGAATACACATTGGAAGGACATGAATACCCATTGGAAGGACATGAATATCCATTGGAAGGACAGGAATACACATTGGAAGGACATGAATACACATTGGAAGGACATGAATACACATTGGAAGGACATGAATATCCATTGGAAGGACATGAATACACATTGGAAGGACATGAATATCCATTGGAAGGACATGAATATCCATTGGAAGGACATGAATACCCATTGGAAGGACATGAATATCCATTGGAAGGACATGAATATCCATTGGAAGGACAGGAATACACATTGGAAGGACATGAATATACATTGGAAGGACAGGAATACACATTGGAAGGACATGAATACCCATTGGAAGGACAGGAATACCCATTGGAAGGACATGAATACCCATTGGAAGGACATGAATACACATTGGAAGGACATGAATACCCATTGGAAGGACATGAATACCCATTGGAAGGACATGAATACACATTGGAAGGAAATGAATACACATTGGAAGGACATGAATACACATTGGAAGGACATGAATACACATTGGAAGGACATGAATATACATTGGAAGGACAGGAATACACATTGGAAGGACATGAATATCCATTGGAAGGACATGAATACACATTGGAAGGACATGAATACCCATTGGAAGGACATGAATATCCATTGGAAGGACATGAATACACATTGGAAGGACATGAATACACATTGGAAGGACATGAATATCCATTGGAAGGACATGAATACACATTGGAAGGACATGAATACACATTGGAAGGACATGAATATCCATTGGAAGGACATGAATATCCATTGGAAGGACATGAATACACATTGGAAGGACATGAATACACATTGGAAGGACATGAATACACATTGGAAGGACATGAATACCCACTGGAAGGACATGAATACACATTGGAAGGACATGAATACCCATTGGAAGGACAGGAATATCCATTGGAAGGACAGGAATACACATTGGAAGGACATGAATACACATTGGAAGGACATGAATACACATTGGAAGGACATGAATACACATTGGAAGGACAGGAATACACATTGGAAGGACATGAATACACATTGGAAGGACAGGAATACACATTGGAAGGACATGAATACCCACTGGAAGGACATGAATACACATTGGAAGGACATGAATACCCATTGGAAGGACAGGAATATCCATTGGAAGGACAGGAATACACATTGGAAGGACATGAATACACATTGGAAGGACATGAATACACATTGGAAGGACATGAATACACATTGGAAGGACAGGAATACACATTGGAAGGACATGAATACACATTGGAAGGACATGAATACACATTGGAAGGACAGGAATACACATTGGAAGGACATGAATACACATTGGAAGGACATGAATATCCATTGGAAGGACATGAATATCCATTGGAAGGACAGGAATACACATTGGAAGGACATGAATACACATTGGAAGGACATGAATATCCATTGGAAGGACATGAATACACATTGGAAGGACATGAATACACATTGGAAGGACAGGAATATCCATTGGAAGGACATGAATACACATTGGAAGGACATGAATACCCATTGGAAGGACAGGAATTCACATTGGAAGGACATGAATATCCATTGGAAGGACATGAATACACATTGGAAGGACATGAATATCCATTGGAAGGACATGAATATCCATTGGAAGGACATGAATACACATTGGAAGGACATGAATATCCATTGGAAGGACATGAATACACATTGGAAGGACATGAATACACATTGGAAGGACATGAATATACATTGGAAGGACAGGAATATACATTGGAAGGACATGAATACACATTGGAAGGACAGGAATACACATTGGAAGGACATGAATATCCATTGGAAGGACATGAATATCCATTGGAAGGACATGAATATCCATTGGAAGGACATGAATACACATTGGAAGGACAGGAATACACATTGGAAGGACATGAATATCCATTGGAAGGACAGGAATACACATTGGAAGGACATGAATATCCATTGGAAGGACAGGAATACCCATTGGAAGGACATGAATTCACATTGGAAGGACATGAATATCCATTGGAAGGACAGGAATATCCATTGGAAGGACAGGAATATCCATTGGAAGGACATGAATACCCATTGGAAGGACATGAATACACATTGGAAGGACATGAATATCCATTGGAAGGACATGAATACCCATTGGAAGGACATGAATATCCATTGGAAGGACATGAATATCCATTGGAAGGACAGGAATACACATTGGAAGGACATGAATATCCATTGGAAGGACAGGAATACCCATTGGAAGGACATGAATTCACATTGGAAGGACATGAATACACATTGGAAGGACATGAAAACCCATTGGAAGGACAGGAATACCCATTGGAAGGACAGGAATACACATTGGAAGGACATGAATATCCATTGGAAGGACATGAATATCCATTGGAAGGACAGGAATATCCATTGGAAGGACAGGAATATCCATTGGAAGGACATGAATACACATTGGAAGGACATGAATACACATTGGAAGGACATGAATATCCATTGGAAGGACATGAATACACATTGGAAGGACATGAATACACATTGGAAGGACATGAATACCGATTGGAAGGACATGAATACCGATTGGAAGGACATGAATATCCATTGGAAGGACATGAATACACATTGGAAGGACATGAATACACATTGGAAGGACATGAATATCCATTGGAAGGACATGAATTCACATTGGAAGGACATGAATACACATTGGAAGGACATGAATACCCATTGGAAGGACATGAATATCCATTGGAAGGACAGGAATATCCATTGGAAGGACAGGAATATCCATTGGAAGGACATGAATACCCATTGGAAGGACATGAATACACATTGGAAGGACATGAATATCCATTGGAAGGACATGAATACACATTGGAAGGACATGAATACACATTGGAAGGACATGAATACACATTGGAAGGACAGGAATACACATTGGAAGGACATGAATATCCATTGGAAGGACATGAATACACATTGGAAGGACATGAATACACATTGGAAGGACATGAATACCGATTGGAAGGACATGAATATCCATTGGAAGGACATGAATACACATTGGAAGGACATGAATACACATTGGAAGGACATGAATATCCATTGGAAGGACATGAATACACATTGGAAGGACATGAATACACATTGGAAGGACATGAATATCCATTGGAAGGACATGAATACCCACTGGAAGGACATGAATACACATTGGAAGGACATGAATACCCATTGGAAGGACAGGAATATCCATTGGAAGGACAGGAATACACATTGGAAGGACATGAATACACATTGGAAGGACAGGAATACACATTGGAAGGACATGAATACACATTGGAAGGACATGAATACCCATTGGAAGGACAGGAATACCCATTGGAAGGACAGGAATACACATTGGAAGGACATGAATACCCATTGGAAGGACAGGAATACACATTGAAAGGACATGAATACCCATTGGAAGGACATGAATATCCATTGGAAGGACATGAATACACATTGGAAGGACATGAATACACATTGGAAGGACAGGAATATCCATTGGAAGGACATGAATACACATTGGAAGGACATGAATACACATTGGAAGGACATGAATACACATTGGAAGGACATGAATATCCATTGGAAGGACATGAATACACATTGGAAGGACATGAATACACATTGGAAGGACATGAATATCCATTGGAAGGACAGGAATACACATTGGAAGGACATGAATACACATTGGAAGGACATGAATACCCATTGGAAGGACATGAATATCCATTGGAAGGACATGAATATCCATTGGAAGGACATGAATACACATTGGAAGGACATGAATATACATTGGAAGGACAGGAATATCCATTGGAAGGACATGAATATCCATTGGAAGGACATGAATATCCATTGGAAGGACATGAATACACATTGGAAGGACATGAATATCCATTGGAAGGACATGAATACACATTGGAAGGACATGAATACACATTGGAAGGACATGAATACACATTGGAAGGACAGGAATACACATTGGAAGGACATGAATATACATTGGAAGGACAGGAATATCCATTGGAAGGACAGGAATACACATTGGAAGGACATGAATTCACATTGGAAGGACATGAATACACATTGGAAGGACATGAATACACATTGGAAGGACATGAATATACATTGGAAGGACATGAATACCCATTGGAAGGACATGAATATCCATTGGAAGGACATGAATACCCATTGGAAGGACATGAATATCCATTGGAAGGACATGAATACACATTGGAAGGACATGAATACACATTGGAAGGACAGGAATATCCATTGGAAGGACATGAATACACATTGGAAGGACATGAATACACATTGGAAGGACATGAATACACATTGGAAGGACATGAATATCCATTGGAAGGACATGAATACCCATTGGAAGGACATGAATACACATTGGAAGGACATGAATACACATTGGAAGGACATGAATATCCATTGGAAGGACAGGAATACACATTGGAAGGACATGAATACCCATTGGAAGGACATGAATATCCATTGGAAGGACATGAATACACATTGGAAGGACAGGAATACACATTGGAAGGACATGAATACACATTGGAAGGACATGAATACACATTGGAAGGACAGGAATACACATTGGAAGGTCATGAATACACATTGGAAGGACATGAATACCCATTGGAAGGACATGAATACACATTGGAAGGACATGAATACACATTGGAAGGACATGAATATCCATTGGAAGGACAGGAATATCCATTGGAAGGACATGAATACACATTGGAAGGACATGAATATCCATTGGAAGGACATGAATACACATTGGAAGGACATGAATACCCATTGGAAGGACATGAATACACATTGGAAGGACATGAATATCCATTGGAAGGACAGGAATATCCATTGGAAGGACATGAATACACATTGGAAGGACATGAATACACATTGGAAGGACGTGAATACACATTGGAAGGACAGGAATACACATTGGAAGGACATGAATACACATTGGAAGGACATGAATATCCATTGGAAGGACATGAATACACATTGGAAGGACATGAATACCCATTGGAAGGACATGAATACACATTGGAAGGACATGAATACACATTGGAAGGACATGAATATACATTGGAAGGACAGGAATATCCATTGGAAGGACAGGAATACAAATTGGAAGGACATGAATTCACATTGGAAGGACATGAATACACATTGGAAGGACATGAATACACATTGGAAGGACATGAATATCCATTGGAAGGACATGAATACACATTGGAAGGACATGAATACACATTGGAAGGACATGAATATCCATTGGAAGGACATGAATACACATTGGAAGGACATGAATATACATTGGAAGGACAGGAATATCCATTGGAAGGACATGAATATCCATTGGAAGGACATGAATATCCATTGGAAGGACATGAATACACATTGGAAGGACATGAATATCCATTGGAAGGACATGAATACACATTGGAAGGACATGAATACACATTGGAAGGACATGAATACACATTGGAAGGACAGGAATACACATTGGAAGGACATGAATTCACATTGGAAGGACATGAATATCCATTGGAAGGACATGAATACACATTGGAAGGACATGAATACACATTGGAAGGACATGAATACACATTGGAAGGACATGAATATCCATTGGAAGGACATGAATATCCATTGGAAGGACATGAATACACATTGGAAGGACATGAATACACATTGGAAGGACATGAATACACATTGGAAAGACATGAATATCCATTGGAAGGACATGAATACCCATTGGAAGGACATGAATACACATTGGAAGGACATGAATACACATTGGAAGGACATGAATACACATTGGAAGGACATGAATATCCATTGGAAGGACATGAATACACATTGGAAGGACAGGAATACACATTGGAAGGACAGGAATATCCATTGGAAGGACATGAATACACATTGGAAGGACATGAATATCCATTGGAAGGACAGGAATATCCATTGGAAGGACATGAATACCCATTGGAAGGACAGGAATATCCATTGGAAGGACAGGAATACACATTGGAAGGACATGAATTCACATTGGAAGGACATGAATATCCATTGGAAGGACATGAATATCCATTGGAAGGACATGAATACACATTGGAAGGACATGAATACACATTGGAAGGACATGAATATCCATTGGAAGGACATGAATACACATTGGAAGGACATGAATATCCATTGGAAGGACATGAATACACATTGGAAGGACATGAATATCCATTGGAAGGACATGAATATCCATTGGAAGGACATGAATACACATTGGAAGGACATGAATATCCATTGGAAGGACATGAATACACATTGGAAGAACATGAATATCCATTGGAAGGACATGAATATCCATTGGAAGGACATGAATATCCATTGGAAGGACATGAATACACATTGGAAGGACATGAATATCCATTGGAAGGACATGAATACATATTGGAAGGACATGAATACACATTGGAAGGACATGAATACACATTGGAAGGACATGAATATCCATTGGAAGGACATGAATACATATTGGAAGGACATGAATACACATTGGAAGGACATGAATATCCATTGGAAGGACATGAATACACATTGGAAGGACATGAATACACATTGGAAGGACATGAATATCCATTGGAAGGACATGAATACACATTGGAAGGACATGAATATCCATTGGAAGGACATGAATACACATTGGAAGGACATGAATATCCATTGGAAGGACATGAATATCCATTGGAAGGACATGAATACACATTGGAAGGACATGAATATCCATTGGAAGGACATGAATACACATTGGAAGGACATGAATATCCATTGGAAGGACATGAATATCCATTGGAAGGACATGAATACACATTGGAAGGACATGAATATCCATTGGAAGGACATGAATACATATTGGAAGGACATGAATACACATTGGAAGGACATGAATACACATTGGAAGTACATGAATACACATTGGAAGGACATGAATATCCATTGGAAGGACATGAATACATATTGGAAGGACATGAATACACATTGGAAGGACATGAATACACATTGGAAGGACATGAATATCCATTGGAAGGACATGAATACACATTGGAAGGACATGAATATCCATTGGAAGGACATGAATACACATTGGAAGGACATGAATACACATTGGAAGGACATGAATACCCATTGGAAGGACATGAATACACATTGGAAGGACATGAATACACATTGGAAGGACATGAATATCCATTGGAAGGACATGAATACACATTGGAAGGACATGAATACACATTGGAAGGACATGAATACCCATTGGAAGGACATGAATATCCATTGGAAGGACATGAGTATCCATTGGAAGGACATGAATACACATTGGAAGGACATGAATATCCATTGGAAGGACATGAATACATATTGGAAGGACATGAATACACATTGGAAGGACATGAATACACATTGGAAGGACATGAATACACATTGGAAGGACATGAATATCCATTGGAAGGACATGAATACACATTGGAAGGACATGAATACACATTGGAAGGACATGAATATCCATTGGAAGGACATGAATACACATTGGAAGGACATGAATATCCATTGGAAGGACATGAATATCCATTGGAAGGACATGAATACACATTGGAAGGACATGAATACCCATTGGAAGGACATGAATACCCATTGAAAGGACATGAATACACATTGGAAGGACATGAATATCCATTGGAAGGACATGAATACATATTGGAAGGACATGAATACATATTGGAAGGACATGAATACACATTGGAAGGACAGGAATACACATTGGAAGGACAGGAATATCCATTGGAAGGAGAGGAATACACATTGGAAGGACATGAATATCCATTGGAAGGACATGAATACACATTGGAAGGACATGAATACACATTGGAAGGACATGAATATCCATTGGAAGGACATGAATACACATTGGAAGGACATGAATACACATTGGAAGGACATGAATATCCATTGGAAGGACAGGAATACACATTGGAAGGACATGAATACACATTGGAAGGACATGAATACCCATTGGAAGGACATGAATACACATTGGAAGGACAAGAATACCCATTGGAAGGACATGAATACACATTGGAAGGACATGAATACACATTGGAAGGACATGAATATACATTGGAAGGACATGAATACACATTGGAAGGACATGAATATCCATTGGAAGGACAGGAATATCCATTGGAAGGACATGAATACCATTGGAAGGACAGGAATATCCATTGGAAGGACAGGAATACACATTGGAAGGACATGAATTCACATTGGAAGGACAGGAATATCCATTGGAAGGACATGAATACACATTGGAAGGACATGAATACACATTGGAAGGACATGAATATCCATTGGAAGGACAGGAATACACATTGGAAGGACAGGAATACACATTGGAAGGACATGAATATCCATTGGAAGGACATGAATATCCATTGGAAGGACATGAATACCCATTGGAAGGACATGAATACACATTGGAAGGACATGAATACACATTGGATGGACATGAATACACATTGGAAGGACATGAATACACATTGGAAGGACATGAATACACATTGGAAGGACAGGAATACACATTGGAAGGACATGAATATCCATTGGAAGGACATGAATATCCATTGGAAGGACATGAATATCCATTGGAAGGACATGAATACCCATTGGAAGGACATGAATACATATTGGAAGGACATGAATATCCATTGGAAGGACAGGAATACACATTGGAAGGACATGAATACACATTGGATGGACATGAATACACATTGGAAGGACATGAATACCCATTGGAAGGACATGAATACACATTGGAAGGACATGAATACACATTGGAAGGACATGAATATCCATTGGAAGGACAGGAATACACATTGGAAGGACATGAATACCCATTGGAAGGACATGAATACACATTGGAAGGACAAGAATACCCATTGGAAGGACATGAATACACATTGGAAGGACATGAATACACATTGGAAGGACATGAATACACATTGGAAGGACATGAATACCCATTGGAAGGACATGAATATCCATTGGAAGGACAGGAATATCCATTGGAAGGACAGGAATATCCATTGGAAGGACATGAATACCCATTGGAAGGACATGAATACACATTGGAAGGACATGAATATCCATTGGAAGGACATGAATACACATTGGAAGGACATGAATACACATTGGAAGGACATGAATTTACATTGGAAGGACAGGAATATCCATTGGAAGGACAGGAATACACATTGGAAGGACATGAATTCACATTGGAAGGACATGAATATCCATTGGAAGGACATGAATATACATTGGAAGGACAGGAATATCCATTGGAAGGACAGGAATACACATTGGAAGGACATGAATTCACATTGGAAGGACATGAATATCCATTGGAAGGACATGAATACACATTGGAAGGACATGAATACACATTGGAAGGACATGAATATCCATTGGAAGGACAGGAATACACATTGGAAGGACAGGAATACACATTGGAAGGACATGAATATCCATTGGAAGGAGAGGAATACACATTGGAAGGACATGAATATCCATTGGAAGGACATGAATACCCATTGGAAGGACATGAATACACATTGGAAGGACATGAATACACATTGGATGGACATGAATACACATTGGAAGGACATGAATACACATTGGAAGGACATGAATACACATTGGAAGGACAGGAATACACATTGGAAGGACATGAATATCCATTGGAAGGACATGAATATCCATTGGAAGGAGAGGAATACACATTGGAAGGACATGAATACCCATTGGAAGGACATGAATACATATTGGAAGGACAGGAATACACATTGGAAGGACATGAATACACATTGGATGGACATGAATACACATTGGAAGGACATGAATACACATTGGAAGGACATGAATATCCATTGGAAGGACAGGAATACACATTGGAAGGACATGAATACACATTGGAAGGACATGAATATCCATTGGAAGGACATGAATATCCATTGGAAGGACATGAATACACATTGGAAGGACATGAATACCCATTGGAAGGACATGAATACACATTGGAAGGACAGGAATACACATTGGAAGGACATGAATACCCATTGGAAGGATATGAATATCTATTGGAAGGATATGAATACACATTGGAAGGACATGAATACACATTGGAAGGACATGAATACACATTGGAAGGACATGAATATCCACTGGAAGGACATGAATACATATTGGAAGGACAGGAATATCCATTGGAAGGACAGGAATACACATTGGAAGGACATGAATATCCATTGGAAGGACATGAATACACATTGGAAGGACAGGAATACACATTGGAAGGATATGAATACACATTGGAAGGACATGAATACACATTGGAAGGACAGGAATACACATTGGAAGGACATGAATACCCATTGGAAGGACATGAATACACATTGGAAGGACAGGAATACACATTGGAAGGACATGAATACACATTGGAAGGACAGGAATACAAATTGGAAGGACATGAATACCCATTGGAAGGACATGAATACACATTGGAAGGACAGGAATACACATTGGAAGGACAGGAATACCCATTGGAAGGACATGAATACACATTGGAAGGACATGAATACACATTGGAAGGATATGAATACATATTGGAAGGACATGAATACACATTGGAAGGATATGAATACATATTGGAAGGACATGAATACACATTGGAAGGACATGAATACACATTGGAAGGACATGAATACACATTGGAAGGACATGAATACACATTGGAAGGATATGAATACATATTGGAAGGACATGAATACACATTGGAAGGACATGAATACACATTGGAAGGACAGGAATACACATTGGAAGGACATGAATACCCATTGGAAGGACATGAATATACATTGGAAGGACAGGAATATCCATTGGAAGGACAGGAATATCCATTGGAAGGACATGAATACCCATTGGAAGGACATGAATACACATTGGAAGGACATGAATATCCATTGGAAGGACATGAATACACATTGGAAGGACATGAATACACATTGGAAGGACATGAATACACATTGGAAGGACATGAATTCACATTGGAAGGACAGGAATATCCATTGGAAGGACAGGAATACACATTGGAAGGACATGAATTCACATTGGAAGGACATGAATATCCATTGGAAGGACATGAATATACATTGGAAGGACAGGAATATCCATTGGAAGGACAGGAATACACATTGGAAGGACATGAATTCACATTGGAAGGACATGAATATCCATTGGAAGGACATGAATACACATTGGAAGGACATGAATACACATTGGAAGGACATGAATATCCATTGGAAGGACAGGAATACACATTGGAAGGACAGGAATACACATTGGAAGGACATGAATATCCATTGGAAGGAGAGGAATACACATTGGAAGGACATGAATATCCATTGGAAGGACATGAATACCCATTGGAAGGACATGAATACACATTGGAAGGACATGAATACACATTGGATGGACATGAATACACATTGGAAGGACATGAATACACATTGGAAGGACATGAATACACATTGGAAGGACAGGAATACACATTGGAAGGACATGAATATCCATTGGAAGGACATGAATATCCATTGGAAGGAGAGGAATACACATTGGAAGGACATGAATATCCATTGGAAGGACATGAATACCCATTGGAAGGACATGAATACATATTGGAAGGACAGGAATACACATTGGAAGGACATGAATACACATTGGATGGACATGAATACACATTGGAAGGACATGAATACCCATTGGAAGGACATGAATATCCATTGGAAGGACATGAATACATATTGGAAGGACATGAATACACATTGGAAGGACATGAATACACATTGGAAGGACATGAATACACATTGGAAGGACATGAATACACATTGGAAGGACATGAATATCCATTGGAAGGACATGAATACACATTGGAAGGACATGAATATACATTGGAAGGACATGAATACACATTGGAAGGACATGAATATCCATTGGAAGGACATGAATACACATTGGAAGGACATGAATACACATTGGAAGGACATGAATACACATTGGAAGGACATGAATATCCATTGGAAGGACAGGAATACACATTGGAAGGACATGAATACACATTGGAAGGACATGAATATCCATTGGAAGGACATGAATATCCATTGGAAGGACATGAATACACATTGGAAGGACATGAATACCCATTGGAAGGACATGAATACACATTGGAAGGACAGGAATATCCATTGGAAGGACAGGAATACACATTGGAAGGACATGAATACACATTGGAAGGACATGAATACCCATTGGAAGGACATGAATACCCATTGGAAGGACATGAATACACATTGGAAGGACATGAATACACATCGGAAGGACATGAATATCTATTGGAAGGATATGAATACACATTGGAAGGACATGAATACACATTGGAAGGACATGAATATCCACTGGAAGGACATGAATACATATTGGAAGGACAGGAATATCCATTGGAAGGACAGGAATACACATTGGAAGGACAGGAATACACATTGGAAGGATATGAATACACATTGGAAGGACATGAATACACATTGGAAGGACAGGAATACACATTGGAAGGACATGAATACCCATTGGAAGGACATGAATACCCATTGGAAGGACAGGAATACACATTGGAAGGACATGAATACACATTGGAAGGACAGGAATACAAATTGGAAGGACATGAATACCCATTGGAAGGACATGAATACACATTGGAAGGACAGGAATACACATTGGAAGGACAGGAATATCCATTGGAAGGACATGAATACATATTGGAAGGACATGAATACACATTGGAAGGACATGAATACACATTGGAAGGACAGGAATACACATTGGAAGGACATGAATACCCATTGGAAGGACATGAATACACATTGGAAGGACAGGAATACACATTGGAAGGACAGGAATATCCATTGGAAGGACATGAATACACATTGGAAGGACATGAATATCCATTGGAAGGAGATGAATATCCATTGGAAGGACATGAATACACATTGGAAGGACATGAATATCCATTGGAAGGACATGAATATCCATTGGAAGGACATGAATACACATTGTAAGGACATGAATACACATTGGAAGGACATGAATACACATTGGAAGGACATGAATATCCATTGGAAGGACATGAATACACATTGGAAGGACATGAATACACATTGTAAGGACATGAATATCCATTGGAAGGAGAGGAATACACATTGGAAGGACATGAATATCCATTGGAAGGACATGAATACCCATTGGAAGGACATGAATACACATTGGAAGGACATGAATACACATTGGATGGACATGAATACACATTGGAAGGACATGAATACACATTGGAAGGACATGAATACACATTGGAAGGACAGGAATACACATTGGAAGGACATGAATATCCATTGGAAGGACATGAATATCCATTGGAAGGAGAGGAATACACATTGGAAGGACATGAATACCCATTGGAAGGACATGAATACATATTGGAAGGACAGGAATACACATTGGAAGGACATGAATACACATTGGATGGACATGAATACACATTGGAAGGACATGAATACACATTGGAAGGACATGAATATCCATTGGAAGGACAGGAATACACATTGGAAGGACATGAATACACATTGGAAGGACATGAATATCCATTGGAAGGACATGAATATCCATTGGAAGGACATGAATACACATTGGAAGGACATGAATACCCATTGGAAGGACATGAATACACATTGGAAGGACAGGAATACACATTGGAAGGACATGAATACACATTGGAAGGACATGAATACCCATTGGAAGGACATGAATATCTATTGGAAGGATATGAATACACATTGGAAGGACATGAATACACATTGGAAGGACATGAATACACATTGGAAGGACATGAATATCCACTGGAAGGACATGAATACATATTGGAAGGACAGGAATATCCATTGGAAGGACAGGAATACACATTGGAAGGACATGAATATCCATTGGAAGGACATGAATACACATTGGAAGGACAGGAATACACATTGGAAGGATATGAATACACATTGGAAGGACATGAATTCACATTGGAAGGACAGGAATACACATTGGAAGGACATGAATACCCATTGGAAGGACATGAATACACATTGGAAGGACAGGAATACACATTGGAAGGACATGAATACACATTGGAAGGACAGGAATACAAATTGGAAGGACATGAATACCCATTGGAAGGACATGAATACACATTGGAAGGACAGGAATACACATTGGAAGGACAGGAATACCCATTGGAAGGACATGAATACACATTGGAAGGACATGAATACACATTGGAAGGATATGAATACATATTGGAAGGACATGAATACACATTGGAAGGATATGAATACATATTGGAAGGACATGAATACACATTGGAAGGACATGAATACACATTGGAAGGACATGAATACACATTGGAAGGACATGAATACACATTGGAAGGATATGAATACACATTGGAAGGACATGAATACACATTGGAAGGATATGAATACATATTGGAAGGACATGAATACACATTGGAAGGACATGAATACACATTGGAAGGACAGGAATACACATTGGAAGGACATGAATACCCATTGGAAGGACATGAATATACATTGGAAGGACAGGAATATCCATTGGAAGGACATGAATACACATTGGAAGGACATGAATATCCATTGGAAGGACATGAATATCCATTGGAAGGACATGAATACACATTGGAAGGACATGAATATCCATTGGAAGGACATGAATATCCATTGGAAGGACATGAATACACATTGGAAGGACATGAATACACATTGTAAGGACATGAATACACATTGGAAGGACATGAATACACATTGGAAGGACATGAATATCCATTGGAAGGACATGAATACACATTGGAAGGACATGAATATCCATTGGAAGGACAGGAATACACATTGGAAGGACATGAATATCCATTGGAAGGACAGGAATACACATTGGAAGGACATGAATACACATTGGAAGGACATGAATACACATTGGAAGGTCATGAATACACATTGGAAGGACAGGAATACACATTGGAAGGACATGAACACATTGGAAGAACATGAATATCCATTGGAAGGACATGAATACACATTGGAAGGACGTGAATACACATTGGAAGGACAGGAATACCCATTGGAAGGACATGAATACACATTGGAAGGACATGAATACACATTGGAAGGACAGGAATACACATTGGAAGGACATGAATACACATTGGAAGGACAGGAATACCCATTGGAAGGACATGAATACACATTGGAAGGACATGAATACCCACTGGAAGGACATGAATATCCATTGGAAGGACATGAATACACATTGGAAGGAAATGAATATACATTGGAAGGACATGAATATCCATTGGAAGGACATGAATACACATTGGAAGGACATGAATATCCATTGGAAGGACAGGAATACACATTGGAAGGACATGAATATCCATTGGAAGGACATGAATACACATTGGAAGGACATGAATACACATTGGAAGGTCATGAATACACATTGGAAGGACATGAATACCCACTGGAAGGACAGGAATATCCACTGGAAGGACATGAATACACATTGGAAGGAAATGAATATACATTGGAAGGACATGAATATCCATTGGAAGGACATGAATACACATTGGAAGGACATGAATATCCATTGGAAGGACAGGAATACACATTGGAAGGACATGAATACACATTGGAAGGACATGAATACACATTGGAAGGTCATGAATACACATTGGAAGGACAGGAATACACATTGGAAGGACATGAACACATTGGAAGGACATGAATACCCATTGGAAGGACATGAATACACATTGGAATGTCATGAATACACATTGGAAGGACATGAATATCCATTGGAAGGACATGAATATCCATTGGAAGGACATGAATACACATTGGAAGGACATGAATACACATTGGAAGGACATGAATATCCATTGGAAGGACATGAATACATATTGGAAGGACATGAATACACATTGGAAGGACATGAATATCCATTGGAAGGACATGAATATCCATTGGAAGGACAGGAATACACATTGGAAGGACATGAATACCCATTGGAAGGACATGAATACACATTGGAAGGACAGGAATACCCATTGGAAGGACAGGAATACACATTGGAAGGACATGAATACACATTGGAAGGACATGAATATCCATTGGAAGGACATGAATTCATATTGGAAGGACATGAATACACATTGGAAGGACATGAATATCCATTGGAAGGACATGAATATACATTTGAAGGACATGAATACACATTGGAAGGACATGAATACACATTGGAAGGACATGAATATCCATTGGAAGGACAGGAATACACATTGGAAGGACATGAATACACATTGGAAGGACATGAATATACATTGGAAGGACATGAATATCCATTGGAAGGACAGGAATACACATTGGAAGGACAGGAATACACATTGGAAGGTCAAGAATACACATTGGAAGGACATGAATACACATTGGAAGGACATGAATACACATTGGAAGGACATGAATACACATTGGAAGGTCAAGAATACACATTGGAAGGACATGAATACACATTGGAAGGACATGAATATACATTGGAAGGTCATGAATACACATTGGAAGGACATGAATACACATTGGAAGGACATGAATATCCATTGGAAGGACAGGAATACACATTGGAAGGACATGAATACACATTGGAAGGTCATGAATACACATTGGAAGGACATGAATACACATTGGAAGGACATGAATACACATTGGAAGGACATGAATATCCATTGGAAGGACATGAATACACATTGGAAGGACATGAATACACATTGGAAGGTCATGAATACACATTGGAAGGACATGAATACACATTGGAAGGACATGAATAAACATTGGAAGGACATGAATACACATTGGAAGGACATGAATATCCACTGGAAGGACATGAATATACATTGGAAGGACAGGAATACACATTGGAAGGACAGGAATACACATTGGAAGGACATGAATACCCATTGGAAGGACATGAATACACATTGGAAGGACATGAATACCCATTGGAAGGACATGAATACACATTGGAAGGACATGAATACCCATTGGAAGGACATGAATACACATTGGAAGGACAGGAATACACATTGGAAGGACAGGAATACCCATTGGAAGGACATGAATACACATTGGAAGGACATGAATACCCATTGGAAGGACAGGAATACCCATTGGAAGGACAGGAATACCCATTGGAAGGACATGAATACACATTGGAAGGACATGAATATCCATTGGAAGGACATGAATATCCATTGGAAGGACATGAATACACATTGGAAGGACAGGAATACCCATTGGAAGGACATGAATACCCATTGGAAGGACATGAATACACATTGAAAGGACAGGAATACACATTGGAAGGACAGGAATACACATTGGAAGGACATGAATATCCACTGGAAGGACATGAATATACATTGGAAGGACAGGAATACACATTGGAAGGACAGGAATATCCATTGGAAGGACATGAATATCCATTGGAAGGACATGAATACACATTGGAAGGACAGGAATACACATTGGAAGGACATGAATACACATTGGAAGGACATGAATACACATTGGAAGGACATGAATATCCATTGGAAGGACATGAATACCCATTGGAAGGACATGAATATCCATTGGAAGGACATGAATATCCATTGGAAGGACATGAATACACATTGGAAGGACATGAATATCCATTGGAAGGACATGAATACATATTGGAAGGACATGAATATACATTGGAAGGACAGGAATATCCATTGGAAGGACATGAATACACATTGGAAGGACATGAATATCCATTGGAAGGACATGAATATCCACTGGAAGGACATGAATACACATTGGAAGGACATGAATACACATTGGAAGGACAGGAATACCCATTGGAAGGACAGGAATACACATTGGAAGGACATGAATACACATTGGAAGGACATGAATACACATTGGAAGGTCATGAATACACATTGGAAGGACATGAATATCCATTGGAAGGACATGAATACACATTGGAAGGACATGAATACACATTGGAAGGACATGAATATCCATTGGAAGGACATGAATACACATTGGAAGGACATGAATACACATTGGAAGGACATGAATACACATTGGAAGGTCATGAATACACATTGGAAGGACATGAATACACATTGGAAGGACATGAATATACATTGGAAGGTCATGAATACACATTGGAAGGACATGAATACACATTGGAAGGACATGAATATCCATTGGAAGGACATGAATACACATTGGAAGGACATGAATACCCATTGGAAGGACATGAATACACATTGGAAGGACATGAATACACATTGGAAGGACATGAATATCCATTGGAAGGACATGAATATCCATTGGAAGGACATGAATACACATTGGAAGGACATGAATACACATTGGAAGGACATTAATATCCATTGGAAGGACATGAATACCCATTGGAAGGACAGGAATATCCATTGGAAGGACATGAATATCCATTGGAAGGACATGAATACACATTGGAAGGACATGAATACACATTGGAAGGACAGGAATACACACTGGAAGGACATGAATATCCATTGGAAGGACATGAATACACATTGGAAGGACATGAATATCCATTGGAAGGACATGAATACACATTGGAAGGACATGAATACACATTGGAAGGACAGGAATACACACTGGAAGGACATGAATATCCATTGGAAGGACATGAATACACATTGGAAGGACATGAATACACATTGGAAGGACATGAATATCCATTGGAAGGACAGGAATACACATTGGAAGGACATGAATACACATTGGAAGGTCATGAATACACATTGGAAGGACATGAATATCCATTGGAAGGACATGAATACACATTGGAAGGACATGAATATCCATTGGAAAGACAGGAATACACATTGGAAGGACATGAATACACATTGGAAGGTCATGAATACACATTGGAAGGACATGAATACACATTGGAAGGACATGAATATACATTGAAAGGTCATGAATACACATTGGAAGGACATGAATACACATTGGAAGGACATGAATACACATTGGAAGGACATGAATATCCATTGGAAGGACAGGAATACACATTGGAAGGACATGAATACACATTGGAAGGTCATGAATACACATTGGAAGGACATGAATACACATTGGAAGGTCATGAATACACATTGGAAGGACATGAATACACATTGGAAGGACTTGAATACACATTGGAAGGACATGAATATCCATTGGAAGGACATGAATACACATTGGAAGGACATGAATACACATTGGAAGGACATGAATATCCATTGGAAGGACAGGAATACACATTGGAAGGACATGAATACACATTGGAAGGACATGAATACACATTGGAAGGACAGGAATACCCATTGGAAGGACAGGAATACACATTGGAAGGACATGAATATCCATTGGAAGGACATGAATACACATTGGAAGGACATGAATACCCATTGGAAGGACATGAATATCCACTGGAAGGACAGGAATACACATTGGAAGGACATGAATACACATTGGAAGTGTTATATTCGTCAAGAATCCACTCCGTGTATCAAAGCCAGGGGCCGCGTTTATTGGTGCCGTAACAGGGAGAAGTCTCATACAAAAAAGGGTACGTCCGGCGAGCGTCTCAGTACAATGCCACACTGAGTCTGCGGGCACACCGCTAGTGTGTCCGCCTACTCCGATGGCCCGCCCTGACATCCGGCTGTGCGCCCGATGTCCTGGTGTCCGGTTGGTGTGGACGTGCAGCTAGGCACGTCCACAGAGGCTGGAATGTCCAGCGGGGGATGGGGGACAGCAGGTATGGGAATCTGCTATCTGGGAAATGTGTGGGGGCGGTGAGGGGTAGGTTGTGCATGCAGGGCAAGAGTGGGCACTGGGGGAAAAGTGGAAAGTCATTGTGACCCGCTGCCAGGGGTCTGGATATCACATCTCCTCTCCTTCCTCCAAGATGTATGTTGAATCATCGCTGCCTGAAGTCTCTCAACTTCTCCTGGCATTGCCACCTGTCTGGCGGTCTCCGGTCTCTGGTTGGTCGGGGTGAATGTAGTTGGGGTGTCAGTTGTGGCATCGGGCTTTGGCTTTGTGTCTGATGATTTCCTGTTGGTCTCGGAGTCACTTGGCCGACTGTTGTCCATTGGCCGGTTGTCTGGTGCCGCGGTCCCGGTGTGTGGACCTGTTGCCTCTGGTTGTTGGTGTTGTTTGGGAAATAGAAATCCTCTTCCTCCTCCCCTTGTCTTTGAGCCAGTCGGGCTTTCGGTGTAGTTCCTTGACTGTTGTGGTTTGAGAGTGCTGCTCTTATTTGGTCTACATGTCTGCGCCAACACTGGCCATTGTCCAACTGAATGACATAGGAGTGCGATCCCACCTGTTGTAGTATTGTGGCGGGTTTCCATTTATTTGGGCCAGCATAGCATCGTGCCCAGATTCTAGTCCCTTGCTGGTATGCCCGTAGCGTAGCTCCTTTCCTCATTCGGTTTTGGTGTTTCTCAACTGTTTCTCTGATTGTTGGCTTTAGTGTATCCAATTTGGTGCGTAGAGGTCTACCGAACATCAAGTGTGCCGGGGATACCCCCGTTGTGGCATGTGGTGATGAGCGGTAGGTCATGAGGAAATCTGATAGTGTTGAAGTATCTTCTGGTGTGTTTGCGGCGGCCATTAATGCTCTTTTAAACGTTTGGACGAATCGTTCTGCTTGTCCATTCGTTGCCGGGTGGTAGGGTGCAGTTCTTGTGTGTCGTGCCCCTATTTCTTTTAGGAAATCTTGAAAGCGTAGGGACGTGAACTGAGGACCATTATCCGTGACCACGTGTTGTGGCAAGCCAAAGGTTGCAAATACCCGTTTTAGGATTTGTATTGTGGCTTCCGACGTAGTTGAGGCCATTGGCCATACTTCTGGCCACTTTGAGTGTGCATCAATGATGATTAGGAACATTGTATTCCGTATAGGGCCGCAGTAGTCCAGATGTATTCTTTCCCACGCGTTGGTTGGCCATTCCCACGGTTGTATTTGTGTTTTCGGCTGTAGTCTCTGTGTTTGGTTACACCCCGGGCATATTTT
The DNA here is from genome assembly GCA_037306005.1 of Rhinophrynus dorsalis. Classification (NCBI taxonomy): domain Eukaryota; kingdom Metazoa; phylum Chordata; class Amphibia; order Anura; family Rhinophrynidae; genus Rhinophrynus; species Rhinophrynus dorsalis. Next base: position 250,189 of record CM074724.1, on the reverse strand, counting down.
GACAAACTCGTCGATGTCTTTGTCTATTGACGGCCACCATAGCGTAGTTCTTGCCTTTTGTTTCATGCGAACTATTCCAGGGTGGCCTTCGTGTAATATTTTCAGTGTTTTGGGTTGCTGTTCTGTGGGGACTACTAGTCTGTTACCCCACAAGATGCACCCGTCTTGCGTTGTCAATTCCAATCGCCTTCTGAAATATGGTAGGAGCTGCTGTGGAGTGTTTTGTGGCCATCCATTATACACATTGTCAAGCACTTGTGCTAGCGTCGAATCCTTTGCTGTGGCTTCTGCTATCGTATCTGAGGTAAAAGTGTTAGTAAAACAGACTTGGTGTGTCTCTGGGATGACATATTTATTCTGTTGATGTGTCGTTTCTTGTAGCGGTAGTCGGGATAATGCATCCGCATTTGCGTGTTCTTGGTGTTTTCTGTATTGAATCTTGTAGTTGAAGGCTCCCAAGTAGAGTGCATATCGTTGTAATCTTGCTGCGGTCGTGGTTGATATCCCCTTTTCCGGATTAAAGATGGTGAGTAGGGGCTTGTGGTCCGTGATGAGTGTGAACTGTCGGCCATACACATACAGTGTGAATTTCTGAAGTGCCCAGATGATTGCGAGAGCTTCTTTGTCAATCTGTGCGTAATTTCTTTCTGCGTGACTTAGTGTTCTGGAGGCAAATGCAATGGGCTGCTCCGAGCCGTCTGGCATGATATGTGACAACACCGCACCTAAACAATAGGGTGAGGCGTCACATGCCAGTGTCAGTGGTTTCTGCAAGTCGTAGTGGACTAGTGCTTTGGAGCGAAGGACTAGGTCTTTTGTGTTCTGGAAAGCCTTCTGGCATTGTTCTGTCCATCTCCAAGGGGTTTTTGACTCCAACAGCTGATGTAGCGGATGCAGGGTTTGTGCCACATTTGGTAGAAACCGGTGATAGTAATTGAGTAGGCCTAGGTAGGATCTCAGTTGTGTCACGTCGGTGGGCGTTGGTGCTTTGACTAGTGCTTGCACTTTGTCTGCTGATGTGTGTAGACCCTGTTTGTCCACCACGTGGCCACAGAAGGTTAAGGATGGTTTAAAAAATTCACACTTCTCTAGATTAATTTTTAGTCCATATTCCTGCAGGCGCTTGAGCACTGCTTTTACGTTCTCTCTGTGCTGTTCATTTGTGGTTCCTGTTATCAGCATGTCATCTAACAGACACTTTGTGTGGGGGATTCCTGACAGAATGGTGTCCATAGTTCTTTGCCATATAGCTGGTGCCGAGGCAATGCCAAAAACCATTCTGTTGTATTGGTATAGCCCTTTATGTGTATTTATCGTGAGTAATTTGCGGCTGTCCGGGTGTACCTCCAATTGCAGGTATGCCTGTCTTAAATCTATCTTGGAGAAAGTTTCTCCACCCGCTAGTGAGGCAAACAATTCTTCCAAGCGTGGAAGTGGGTACTGATCTATTTCAAGCTGATTGTTAAGTGCCATTCTGAAGTCCCCACAGATCCGGATTTCTCCCGTCTTCTTGATGACGGGTACTATTGGAGATGCCCAGTCGCTGTGCGGTACTTTGGAGATGACTCCCTGACCTTCCAATCTTTGTAATTCTGACTCCAGTTTGGCTTTTAACGCAAAAGGTACAGTCCGGGCTTTAAAGAATTTGGGTACTGCTCCTTCCCGTAACTGTAGGTGAGCTTGCATATCCTTGACTTTTCCTAATTCTGATCCGAATACTTCAGGAAATTCTTGTTTCATGGTTTGTACCCAGGTCTGGGTTTCCATACTCACTGTTCCTACTGTGCATATGTCACGTATATAAGCCGGCATTCCCATCAATCTGATCCAGTCTCTTCCAAATAGGGGTGGTCCACCCTGGTGCACGACATACAACTTTGCCTTGCATTGTTGTTCGTTTGTTCTGACATCTACCCATGCATAGCCTAATGGGGTCATCAGATGACCACTATACGTTTTAAGTGTGACTTCCGTCGGTCTCAGTTTTAGGTTAAGGCCACTATTTTGCATTTGCTCCTGCGTGATGACGGAGATTGCTGATCCTGTATCTAAATCCATTAGCAGTTCTTTACCGTTAATTTCCAGCTTGACTTTCATTGCATCTGTCCTGGGACCCACTTGATTCAAGGTGAGATGTGCCAGCCATCCATCTTTCTCGAATGGTTCATCTTCTTCTTGTGGGTCTAGTATCCCGTTGTTGCTTTGAAATGTTGTATAATAAGTTGGACGTCGATGACCCTGCATTGGGGGTCTTTGGCGTCGTTGGCTTCGGCAAGCCTTTTGTATGTGCCCTTGTTTGCCGCAGTTAAAACATGTGTCATCCTTGAAGCGGCAGGTTTGTGCATCGTGCGTAGAGCCCCCACAGCGGTAACATTTACGGTTAACTGTTGCCTCTCTCGTTGGTGGTCTGTTACCTGGGGCTTGTCTTGTGAATGGTTTGGTTGTAGCATGTACCTTGAACACCTCAGAAGTGTCCTGAGATCCTGTGGATCCATTGTGGGCTTGTAGCTGTGCCGCATCCTTGTCTGCCGTTTCCATGGCTACCGCCATGTCTAATGCCGAATTTTCCGTTATGGTGCTTTCTGACAGTAATCTCTTTTGTATTGCTTTGTTGTTTAATCCGCATACAAAACGATCTCTCAGCATTTCCGATAGAGTTGATTTGAAATTGCACGTGGTTGCTAGGCGGCGTAGTTCCATCATGAACGCTTGTATGGATTCCCCTGGATTTTGTTTTCTTGCGTAGAATCGGAATCTCTCGGCTATTTCCAAGGGTTTGGGTTGGTAATACTGGTTGAGAGCTGCTACCATATCTTTAAAAGACATTTCTGAGGGTGTAATTGGGGATATGAGGTCTTTTAAAATGGCGTATGGTTTGATTCCTACTACTGTTATGAACGCCGCTGCCTGTTTGGCCTCTGGTATTTCATTCACTTGGAAATATTGTACCATCCGGTCAATATAGGAGGACCATGCTTCCTCTCCTTCTTTGAATTCATACAGTGTACCGATAAGGGCCATTGTTTTTTTTTTTTTTTTTTTTTTTTTTTTTTTTTTTTTCAATGTATCACCTTGTCTTTATGAGATTGTCCGTTCTGTCTGTGCCCTCCTTGAGTTGTGTGATGACTTGTATCAGTTGTTATATTGTGTGTTTAGTCCTTGTCCGCAGTGGCAGCGTTTGTCTGTATCCTTTGTCTCTAGTCTGTGTAATTCCTGGATTTACTTTCTCTTGTACTGTTAGTGTTTGCAGTGCCTGGAATCTCTTATCTGTGTACTTTGTCTTTGTCACACTGTATCCCTTTTGCACTGTATCTCCTTATTCCCTGCAGTTAATGTATCTCTTTTGTCTCAGCCTTGTAATTCTTTTTACCTTGTCTGTGTCTGTACCTCCTCACGTTTCCCTTCTGTGTTTGTCCTGTGGTCCCGTCTTGTCAGTCCTTTGTAACGTTTATGTGCGCTCTGTGGATTACAATGTATCCGTCTTTGCTTGTTAGTGTTCAGTCTCGTCCAGTCTTTGAATGTGCCCGTCTGATTTGCAGTCAGTCCGTGTAGGTTTGCTAGTTTATCCTCGTCGCCACTGTTATATTCGTCAAGAATCCACTCCGTGTATCAAAGCCAGGGGCCGCGTTTATTGGTGCCGTAACAGGGAGAAGTCTCATACAAAAAAGGGTACGTCCGGCGAGCGTCTCAGTACAATGCCACACTGAGTCTGCGGGCACACCGCTAGTGTGTCCGCCTACTCCGATGGCCCGCCCTGACATCCGGCTGTGCGCCCGATGTCCTGGTGTCCGGTTGGTGTGGACGTGCAGCTAGGCACGTCCACAGAGGCTGGAATGTCCAGCGGGGGATGGGGGACAGCAGGTATGGGAATCTGCTATCTGGGAAATGTGTGGGGGCGGTGAGGGGTAGGTTGTGCATGCAGGGCAAGAGTGGGCACTGGGGGAAAAGTGGAAAGTCATTGTGACCCGCTGCCAGGGGTCTGGATATCACAGGAAGGACATGAATATCCATTGGAAGGACATGAATACACATTGGAAGGACATGAATATCCATTGGAAGGACATGAATATCCATTGGAAGGACATGAATACACATTGGAAGGACATGAATACACATTGGAAGGACATGAATATCCATTGGAAGGACATGAATACACATTGGAAGGACATGAATATCCATTGGAAGGACAGGAATACCCATTGGAAGGGCATGAATATCCATTGGAAGGACATGAATACACATTGGAAGGACATGAATATCCATTGGAAGGACATTAATATCCATTGGAAGGACATGAATACACATTGGAAGGACATGAATATCCATTGGAAGGACATGAATACATATTGGAAGGACATGAATATCCATTGGAAGGACAGGAATACACATTGGAAGGACATGAATACACATTGGAAGGACATGAATATCCATTGGAAGGACAGGAATACACACTGGAAGGACAGGAATATCCATTGGAAGGACATGAATACCCATTGGAAGGACATGAATACACATTGGAAGGACAGGAATACACATTGGAAGGATATGAATACACATTGGAAGGACATGAATATCCATTGGAAGGACAGGAATACACATTGGAAGGACATGAATACACATTGGAAGGACATGAATACACATTGGAAGGACATGAATATCCATTGGAAGGACATGAATACCCATTGGAAGGACATGAATACATATTGGAAGGACATGAATACACATTGGAAGGACATGAATATCCATTGGAAGGACAGGAATACACATTGGAAGGACATGAATACACATTGGAAGGACATGAATATCCATTGGAAGGACATGAATACACATTGGAAGACAGGAATACACATTGGAAGGACATGAATATCCATTGGAAGGACATGAATACACATTGGAAGGACATGAATACACATTGGAAGGACATGAATATCCATTGGAAGGACATGAATACACATTGGAAGGACAGGAATACACATTGGAAGGACAGGAATACCCATTGGAAGGACATGAATACACATTGGAAGGACATGAATACACATTGGAAGGTCATGAATACACATTGGAAGGACATGAATACACATTGGAAGGACATGAATATCCATTGGAAGGACAGGAATATCCATTGGAAGGACATGAATACCCATTGGAAGGACATGAATACACATTGGAAGGTCATCAATACACATTGGAAGGACATGAATACACATTGGAAGGACATGAATATCCATTGGAAGGACATGAATACCCATTGGAAGGACATGAATACACATTGGAAGGACATGAATACACATTGGAAGGACAGGAATACACATTGGAAGGACATGAATACCCATTGGAAGGACATGAATACACATTGGAAGGACATGAATACCCATTGGAAGGACATGAATACACATTGGAAGGACATGAATATCCATTGGAAGGACAGGAATACACATTGGAAGGACATGAATATCCATTGGAAGGACATGAATACACATTGGAAGGACATGAATACCCATTGGAAGGACATGAATACACATTGGAAGGACATGAATATCCATTGGAAGGACAGGAATACACATTGGAAGGACATGAATACACATTGGAAGGACATGAATACACATTGGAAGGACATGAATATCTATTGGAAGGATATGAATATCCACTGGAAGGACATGAATACACATTGGAAGGACATGAATACAAATTGGAAGGACATGAATACACATTGGAAGGACATGAATATCTATTGGAAGGATATGAATACACATTGGAAGGACATGAATACACATTGGAAGGACAGGAATACACATTGGAAGGACATGAATATCCATTGGAAGGACATGAATATCCATTGGAAGGACATGAATACACATTGTAAGGACATGAATACACATTGGAAGGACATGAATATCCATTGGAAGGACAGGAATACACATTGGCAGGACATGAATATCCATTGGAAGGACATGAATACACATTGGAAGGACATGAATATCCATTGGAAGGACATGAATACCCATTGGAAGGACATGAATACACATTGTAAGGACATGAATACACATTGGAAGGACATGAATACACATTGGAAGGACATGAATACACATTGGAAGGACAGGAATACACATTGGAAGGTCATGAATACACATTGGAAGGACATGAATACCCATTGGAAGGACATGAATACACATTGGAAGGACATGAATATCCATTGGAAGGACAGGAATATCCATTGGAAGGACAGGAATACACATTGGAAGGACATGAATACACATTGGAAGGACATGAATACACATTGGAAGGATAGGAATATCCATTGGAAGGACAGGAATACACATTGGAAGGACAGGAATACACATTGGAAGGACATGAATATCCATTGGAAGGACATGAATACACATTGGAAGGACATGAATACACATTGGAAGGACATGAATATCCATTGGAAGGACAGGAATACACATTGGCAGGACATGAATATCCATTGGAAGGACATGAATACACATTGGAAGGACATGAATATCCATTGGAAGGACATGAATACCCATTGGAAGGACATGAATACACATTGTAAGGACATGAATACACATTGGAAGGACATGAATACACATTGGAAGGACATGAATACACATTGGAAGGACAGGAATACACATTGGAAGGTCATGAATACACATTGGAAGGACATGAATACCCATTGGAAGGACATGAATACACATTGGAAGGACATGAATATCCATTGGAAGGACAGGAATATCCATTGGAAGGACAGGAATACACATTGGAAGGACATGAATACACATTGGAAGGACATGAATACACATTGGAAGGATAGGAATATCCATTGGAAGGACAGGAATACACATTGGAAGGACAGGAATACACATTGGAAGGACATGAATATCCATTGGAAGGACATGAATACACATTGGAAGGACATGAATACACATTGGAAGGACATGAATATCCATTGGAAGGACATGAATACACATTGGAAGGACATGAATATCCATTGGAAGGACAGGAATACCCATTGGAAGGACATGAATATCCATTGGAAGGACAGGAATACACATTGGAAGGACATGAATATCCATTGGAAGGACATGAATACACATTGGAAGGACATGAATACCCATTGGAAGGACATGAATATCCATTGGAAGGACATGAATACCCATTGGAAGGACATGAATATCCATTGGAAGGACAGGAATACCCATTGGAAGGACATGAATATCCATTGGAAGGACATGAATACACATTGGAAGGACATGAATACCCATTGGAAGGACATGAATATCCATTGGAAGGACATGAATACACATTGGAAGGACATGAATACATATTGGAAGGACATGAATACCCATTGGAAGGACATGAATACCCATTGGAAGGACATGAATACACATTGGAAGGACATGAATACACATTGGAAGGACATGAATACCCATTGGAAGGACATGAATACACACTGGAAGGACATGAATATCCATTGGAAGGAAAGGAATACACATTGGAAGGACATGAATATCCATTGGAAGGACATGAATACCCATTGGAAGGACATGAATACACATTGGAAGGACATGAATACCCATTGGAAGGAAAGGAATACACATTGGAAGGACATGAATACACATTGGAAGGTCATGAATACACATTGGAAGGACATGAATACACATTGGAAGGACATGAATATCCATTGGAAGGACAGGAATATCCATTGGAAGGACATGAATACCCATTGGAAGGACATGAATACACATTGGAAGGTCATCAATACACATTGGAAGGACATGAATACACATTGGAAGGACATGAATATCCATTGGAAGGACATGAATACCCATTGGAAGGACATGAATACACATTGGAAGGACATGAATACACATTGGAAGGACATGAATATCCATTGGAAGGACATGAATACACATTGGAAGGACATGAATACCCATTGGAAGGACATGAATACACATTGGAAGGACATGAATATACATTGGAAGGACATGAATACACATTGGAAGGACATGAATACCCATTGGAAGGACATGAATACACATTGGAAGGACATGAATATCTATTGGAAGGATATGAATACACATTGGAAGGACATGAATACAAATTGGAAGGATATGAATACACATTGGAAGGACATGAATATCTATTGGAAGGATATGAATACACATTGGAAAGACATGAATACACATTGGAAGGACAGGAATACACATTGGAAGGACATGAATATCCATTGGAAGGACATGAATATCCATTGGAAGGACATGAATACACATTGTAAGGACATGAATACACATTGGAAGGACATGAATATCCATTGGAAGGACAGGAATACACATTGGCAGGACATGAATATCCATTGGAAGGACATGAATACACATTGGAAGGACATGAATATCCATTGGAAGGACATGAATACCCATTGGAAGGACATGAATACACATTGTAAGGACATGAATACACATTGGAAGGACATGAATACACATTGGAAGGACATGAATACACATTGGAAGGACAGGAATACACATTGGAAGGTCATGAATACACATTGGAAGGACATGAATACCCATTGGAAGGACATGAATACACATTGGAAGGACATGAATATCCATTGGAAGGACAGGAATATCCATTGGAAGGACAGGAATACACATTGGAAGGACATGAATACACATTGGAAGGACATGAATACACATTGGAAGGATAGGAATATCCATTGGAAGGACAGGAATATCCATTGGAAGGACAGGAATACACATTGGAAGGACATGAATATCCATTGGAAGGACATGAATACACATTGGAAGGACATGAATACCCATTGGAAGGACATGAATATCCATTGGAAGGACATGAATACACATTGGAAGGACATGAATATCCATTGGAAGGACAGGAATACCCATTGGAAGGACATGAATATCCATTGGAAGGACATGAATACCCATTGGAAGGACATGAATATCCATTGGAAGGACATGAATACACATTGGAAGGACATGAATACATATTGGAAGGACATGAATACCCATTGGAAGGACATGAATACACATTGGAAGGACATGAATACACATTGGAAGGACATGAATACCCATTGGAAGGACATGAATACACACTGGAAGGACATGAATATCCATTGGAAGGAAAGGAATACACATTGGAAGGACATGAATATCCATTGGAAGGACATGAATACCCATTGGAAGGACATGAATACACATTGGAAGGACATGAATACCCATTGGAAGGACATGAATACCCATTGGAAGGACATGAATACACACTGGAAGGACATGAATATCCATTGGAAGGAAAGGAATACACATTGGAAGGACATGAATACACATTGGAAGGACATGAATACCCATTGGAAGGACAGGAATACACATTGGAAGGACAGGAATACACATTGGAAGGACATGAATACACATTGGAAGGACATGAATATCCATTGGAAGGACATGAATATCCATTGGAAGGACAGGAATACACATTGGAAGGACATGAATACACATTGGAAGGACAGGAATACACATTGGAAGGACATGAATATCCATTGGAAGGACATGAATACACATTGGAAGGACATGAATACACATTGGAAGGACATGAATACACATTGGAAGGACAGGAATACACATTGGAAGGACATGAATACACATTGGAAGGACAGGAATACACATTGGAAGGACATGAATATCCATTGGAAGAACATGAATACACATTGGAAGGACATGAATACACATTGGAAGGACAGGAATACACATTGGAAGGACATGAATATCCATTGGAAGGACAGGAATACACATTGGAAGGACATGAATACACATTGGAAGGACATGAATATCTATTGGAAGGATATGAATACACATTGGAAGGACATGAATACATATTGGAAGGACAGGAATACACATTGGAAGGACATGAATATCCATTGGA